>CM070300.1:13222500-13822500 GCA_036321655.1 Quercus alba
GGGCTGTACGGAACACCAGTGATCGGCGGACTGATCCAAATATGTCCTGCATTTGTGTATGTATGTGTTTCTGACAGAGAGAGAGAGAGAGAGTGAGAGTATTGGATTTGGGGTTACAGTGTGTGGGAAAAGCAGAGTGGAGAAATATGAGAGAGAGAGAGAGAGAGGAGGGAAAAAGGTGGGTGTGATTGTTTTTGAAAAAGGAAAAAGAAAAATAAAAATGAAATATAGAAAAATAATGGGTTTTTTTCTTTTTTGTCTCTCCCTCAATCACAGTAAAGATGAAGGACAAAAGTTTTTTTTTTTTAATTAAAAATAGGATTAATTGCTTCTTCCTTCTTCTTTTTTTCCTTTGATTATGGTAAAGTTGCAATTTTCACCTTGGCTATAAGAACAATTTTATCGGTCATGTAAAACTAATATTTAATTTCCCTTGGACTGCCTAGTTCAATGGGGGAACTAGACCTTAAATCAGTCCGGTTAAAACTAGTTAAAAGTTAAAATTAAGAACGTTTCTTTCTTTTTTGTGTGTAAAATCCATAAAAATGCAAAAAAGATAACAGTATTCTTTTTTAATATGTTTGCTTGAGAACAATTTATCTAGTTTTTTGTAAAAAAAATTTGCTAAAAATATAATTGTATATGTGTATTAATAATAGTTCAATTATTTTGCGCCGATAGAATATTCAATCAATCACCGCCAATTGTCCTACATCTGGTAAGTGAAAAGAGGGAAACACCAAGGGGAAAAAAAATAAAAATCAAAGATTTGAGTTACAACTTTAAGAAAAAGTAATTTTTTGGTAATGCAAAAAAGTGAATTTTGGTGAACCAAATGTGAAATGCTCTTAAGTAAGAGAGACATTGTTTAAATTTGAAATTTAATATTATTGTAATTACATTGTAATAAAAAAGAAAATGTATAGTTTACTTTTTAAAATATAAACTATTCAAGTTCAATAAAAAGTTTATATTTTACCATTAAATTGATGCCGGACGGAATAATTAAAAAAAAAAAAGATTTTGTGAGAAAGACCATAGAAATTGACATGATTATTGACTTGTCTAATATATGTAAGACAATTTATAATTAAAATGTAGTAAAATTTGTAGTAGTTTTTACATCATTCTTTTTAGCAATTTGGTGTAGGTGGGTGAGAATAAAGAACAAAAAAATGAGCCACAAAAATTATTTGTCTCAGTTGATTGAACAAAATTCCCTGTGATCAATTGTAATTTTTTTTTTTTACCTAAAAAGAAAAAACAAAAAGACTCCTCAAGCTAATGAGAATGAGACTAGTTTTTAATAATTTTAAAGAGAAGAGAGAGCAATACTATAAAGGCAGGATAAAACTTAAGTACAATACTTTAAGTGTTGTTTTTTAAATTCCCCTATTAAGATTCAATCATGTAACTACTTAATTAAAAAATATACTTCCATTTCATGTCAAAAATATCCACTTAGATCAATTCCTAAGTCTTGCCCTTTAGTAAATCATGCTCTAAAACTTTGATTGAGAGCAAGCTCTATTTCAGGAGCCCAAGAGCCCCTCGTTTGGGCTGGTGGGTCCTAAAGCCCATTTATGTCTCTCTCTCAAACCAAGCACCTCCAGTTGTAGAATCTTTTTTTTTTTTTGAAATATTTTGAAGAATCTATTAGTCTGTTAGATTACAATTCAAGTTTCGTGTTATTATTTGTAATTCAAAGGGGATGATAGTCCTATTGAATTAAGTTTCTAGTTTCAATATATACTTATACTAATTCTGAGTCCTTTCTAAAAAGTGTGTTAATAATTTATGAGTCTAGTTAACGATACTCTTAGGATATTTGGTAATAAAAAATTTTAAGAAAGTTTTGATATCACTCTTATGGGAAATATAAAAAAACTGTAAAAATTAATTAATTATTTTTTCTCTTCCCATAAAACTTTCTAAAAATATTTCCTAAATTAATATTTTTAGGACATCTATTAACTTTTCTTATAATTTATTTCTTTGAAGTTACTTTGGACTTAATTACGAAACTTTGATCTCATATTTTTCCACTATTAATTATTTATAGAAAGTTAGAAAACAATAAATTCTATGTTATTATGTATTTGTTACTTTGTTTAATTTGATATGGAAAATTATTGTGTACTCCCGAAGTACCATAAATGCATACTCCCTCCTCTCACATGAATTGTAAGTTCTACTAATTAAATTCATAGTGGGACCCATTATTTATATGAAAGTGGAGAATACGTATTTATGGTATTTCAAAAGTACTTAATAATTTTTCAATTTGGTATAGACCGAAGTAATATTTGAGTTACGCTAATTAGAGATTTTAAATAAAAAGAAGTTTCTTGTCTTTAGTTCATTAATTTAATGCTTCTTGACGATATTTGTACAGAAAACTAAGAACCTCATCACTTCATCTCTAATGCGGGCTTGTGGGGGCTTCGTTTATCTGTCCAAAAAAAAACAACACAACTAACATAAAGTTAACTATTTCAAAATTTTCTAGAATTGACTCTGTATAAAGTCTATAAAGCTACCATGCCACTACATTATTTGTTCTAAAAAAAAGAACTATTAGAACAAATAGTATTGTGTTCGATTCAACTGTTGGCATCCCTCAAGTAGTCCACAAAATGGTGTTGTCTCGGGTCCTCAACCTTGATTCTCCAATGCCCATCAGCCAAACTAGCTCTCCTAGCTATCCCTCTCCATTTCCTTATCCTTGCATCCATTTCCTTAGTGAGTCCACAATGTGGTTGCAAATTCTTTGGCATGGCCTCGAAAACTTGCCACCACCTCTTGTGGGCTGAGTCACTAGCAAACTGATGGTGATCCAACTTGTCCCAATTACAATCATAGTCCTTGTAACACATCCATGGCTTCAACCCCAAATATTGCATCGTATAACTATCCTCTGCTATCTCATGCTTCTCATTGCTCGACCCATCGAAAATTTTTAGCTGATTAAGCTTTGTAGGCAACCGGTGCCACCATGTAAAAGCTTCATTAAGAAATCCTTGTTCACCACCATTATATGACTCCAGCTTCAAACTCTTAGACAATAACTCCTTGAACATGCACAATGATGGTTCAATTACCATGACCCCAGAATTAAAAATCATCATATTATTTGTTGCAGCCGATACTTGTGGATGAACAAAGAATTTATCTATGTTCTTTAGGACTAAAAGATCAGCATCTATAAAAATAACTTTGTCATACTCTATTAGTTGCCATATGCGTAGCTTGCTGTAGTTCCACTCATTATAAGAATCCTTTTCGGCAAATGGATTTTGGATGCGTTTGATGCGTTTAATCTTCCATCCGGCAGCTCTTAAGCCTCGGATGGACTCGGAACTAATGGAATGATCAGCAAGGAGGACTAGGTCTTTGGTGGACTTGCTCTGAATGATGCTTTGAGCTAAGGCTATTGCACCACAAACATAAGCTTCTGAAGAATGGAGGACTGTTGCATATGCCTTCTTATGGCGGTGTAAGGTAATGCTGTGATTCTGTTGTCTTGATTCTGAAATAAAATTTCTCCACACCTCTTGACCTAAAAAAGTCAAAAACTTTAAAATTGTTATATAGTTTTAAATTCTAATGTAGGATATTATTAAAATTGCTTGACAAAGGTTCTTGTTATGAGACGTGCTACTAGAATTTTTTCTTTTGATCTTTTTCAAAAAAAAAAAAAATTATACCATTCGATTGCTTCAATAAATAGGAGAGGAATGATTCAAATCTTGGTTTTCCTTATAAAAATGACAAATCAATGCTGAGCTACAACACTCTTAAGGTCTTTTTCATATTCTTTTTATGTATGTTAATTTCAAAAAATTTGAATCTTACACCCATCTATATAATTCCATTCCACCCTTTTACTACTTGTTCAGACATTTGCAAGTAATTACTAAGAATACAAGCAATTCTCTCTTACCACAAGTGAGGGTTTTCAACCCAGAACCACTAAACCATAAGGCTCTTAGCCAAAAGAACAAGAAATTGACACACACACACACACACAAACAACAGAAAACTTGTGATATTTAGGTTGCATCAATAAGCTAAGAACCAAATTAAAATGATAAATGAAACTGTACAGAATGAGAAATATCATTATAATGGGCTCTATATTTTATTGTTCCTATATATATATGTTGAAATTATAGGTTTTTTATTTATTTTTTATATCACACTTTTAAGTGTCTCATTATGTGGAGTTTGTGTTTTTATGTCACTATATTATATATATATATATATATATATATATGGGTTGTATATATTGAAGACAGCAATGATTGATAAAATATATATATATATATATATATATATATGGAGACGTGAATTTAACTTCTGAAATTGAAAGAGGGAAATCTATGTTGTCTTTTCACCAGAATATTAAACAAACTAGTAAAGGATTAAAAAAAAGTAAATTTAATTATGTATGAAGATTTTATAAGGGCCTATGCAAATGGGTACCTAATCCTACAAATGAATCAGCTTCAATCTAAGGTGTCATGGCTCGGCCGTTTCAAAAATCGAACAAACGCTTTAAAGCATGAAATCCAACTAAGCAACTCTAACAAAAGTACTTCTCGAAAGCAATAGTTTGAAAGTCTTTTTCTATCGTTTGTTTTTTTAGGATTATTTATGTCAATTAATTAGTGTAGAGGGTGTATTATATTTATATCTTTATTTGATGCGACTACCACACACCCTTGATGCATGGGTCACTCCACAAATATAAGTGTTTGTAAGATATAAGGGCAAGGGCCAAAGTTCAAGTCTCATACACATATACATTTAGATTAAGCTAGAATAGAATTTTTATCTTGTATAATATATATATATATATATATATATATATTTGAGAAGGCTATATAATACTAGTAAGATCTCTTATCTCCTTACATCAAAAATTAATATCATATCTAATGATAATGTAAAGAATTGTCAATGAGTTAATAGTCCAAAAGCGTAGTTGCAGGGTACCTGAAGAATGAAGAACCTATAAAGTATACCAATGTGATGCTGACCAAAGACCTTTTGAAGGTTAAGTTATTAACTCAATTATTTCCAATAACTCCAAAAATATGAGAGTTAGGAAATTCTATGTATCTTGGAGAATAGGAGGTTTGATATTTATAGAGTATACCAATGTGATGCTGACCAAAGACCTTTTGAAGGTTAAGTTAGTGACTCAATGATTTTTAATCACTCCAAAAATATGAGAGTTATGAAATTCTACGTACCTTGGAGAATAGGAGGTTTGATATTTATATAGTGACATAGAAATGACCAAGTTTCCATGAATTTAGGCTTATCCCTTATAGGGAGCGTAGTGGAGTTAATACTCGAGATCCTTGGGTCTGACTTCCCATACTTAAAAGATACGAATCTGTAGAGGGATCTTTGAGCGTATGTGCAGATTCTTTACATATGGAGATAGAGGCGTGGAGGGCACACAAATGGTTTGGAGGACTAAGGATGTGTTTGGATACCACTTATTTTGCTGAAACTAAAAAATTATTACTGAAAGTACTGTAAATAAAGGTAAAAGTTAGTTGAAATAGTACAATAGAGCTCATGAATAATGCCAAAAAGTGCAGTAAGACTTATGAATAATAGAAAAAATAAGTTGAATAATAAAATAATTTTTATTTATAATCCCAATCCAAACTCACGCTAAGTGTAAGGAATCGTTCATCAAGGGTCATTCGTTCGCCATCATGGTGCATTGGACAAGTAGGCATCGCCGCATCAGTGGGATTGCTTCAAAGATCACCAAATGTAGGTACCTGGCGATCCCTTTGTATGTGGGGTCCTCTAATTACATGACGAACCTTGTGTGTTAGGTTTATTTTGCATTGGTGAAAATATTCCCCTTAATATAATAAAGAAAAAAAAATCATGACGAAATGGATTTGAGCAGCTCCATTGGACCATACATAACTATCAACTTGCACATCCATTTTTTTTAATCCCCTCATACGTATTTAATTCTTTTTTCTAACTGACTTATTCTGCTTCTTACCAAAAAAAAGAGGAGTCTCATTCTGTTAAAGAACTTACCAAAAAAAAAGCGAAAACTAATATGGAATGTCAATCCTGGTGACTAAAAAACACCAACTCAATTTGCTTTTGTCCAAAATATTGCCTATATGGGGAGATGGTCTATCCTTTAATAAAGTCTTAGTTATTTAATACAAGTTACAATAGTTAGAACTCAATAATATTATACGAGAATTTTGACCACATCATTTCCCTGCGGTCATTTCTTTTCTCATAAGCCATCACTATCATGATAACGAAAAGAAAAAAAAAAAAAATCCAAAACATAGCATGCTGAATTTGGAAAAGTTTGGCAGGTTAATTATCAGTTATGGAAAGAAAACTTTCCTTAATTGCCAATAAATATTTTGTAAATATATTAATCTCCTCAATCAATAATACAAAAAGAGATGGGTTCAAGTTACACCTATTTTAAATCATTGATTTCTCACATATCTAACGGTAGAAAAAATGCTAGTATTTATTGTTTTCCAACTCATCTCATCTAATTAATACTAGCATTTTTGTCTCTCTCTTATTTATTAAATATAACCATTTATAAACATCTTATAATAAAGTAAAAGTCAGCTAACTTCTCTGATCTCTATCTCTCTCATTTGTACCATTAAAGAAAAAATATCTCTCGGTTAACTCTCAAACCCAAATGCAGGTTTTCTCCCAAAAAAAAAAAAAAAAAAAAAACCCAAATGCAGGAATTTATCGATGTCCATCACAAGAACATTTTCAATGATACTCAGCAATTTCAGTGAAATCGAGAGCCATTATTTCCGACTACCTCACTGACTACATGCCCACGGCCCAAATATTTAATAAATAAACACCATGGGAAAGGGAAAAGCAAGCCAAAGTCACTGCCGCCTTGCCCAAAGATGGCTAGGAAGACCAAGCTCAAGTCGCCTTGGCCCATAATAAGTAGGGGAAAACTTTAAAGTAAAAAATATTGGGATTTATTTAGATTTTAGAAAAAAAGATGGTTTTATTTTGTAGGAGAAAAATCAAACAAGGTTTGTTTAGATTAGACATATAAAAAGGAATTCTTTGGTACCCAATAAAAATTTATTTCCAGAGGCTCTAGCAAAGTTCTTGTTGAAAAGTCGTCATCTTTGTTTTCTCTCCCTACCTGATACATAGCTTCACAATTTCCTGTTTCATTGTTTTTTTTTAGTTTTGGATGTAATCCAAGTTCGTAGTTATCGGTGATTTTGCAATTCTTTTTTATTTCCCTAAAGGTTAAGATGCTTATAAATGTAATAATACTTTTTTATCTCCCTAAATGTTAAGATACTTATAAATGTAATAAATAAGAGAGCGACTAAAATGCTAGTATTAATTAGATGAGATGAGTTGGAAAGCAATAAATACTAGCTTTTTTTCTACCGTTAAATATATGAGAAATTAATGGTTTAAAATAAGTGTAACACTTTTGAAGTTATACCAGGTGTAACTTGAACCCATCTCATACAAAAATACATAAATAAGTGGTAGAAATTAAGTGTCATGTCTAATTAGCATATCAACAAAACTGCACAAAGAAACTCTGATCAAACTAAAACTTACCTGTTTGTGCATAACTAGGAGCAAGTTGGCATGACCCAAAAGGCATGAGTACCTTCTGCTTCAACCTCCTCAACTCAGGCTTATACACCCAAAGATCTCCTCGATGCATCACAAGATCATCACATCTGAAAATCTCCACCATTGGCTCACAAGACCCGATGAACACAGCATACACCGTCCGATTAACATCAGGACTAAGCCATCCATTCCTCACCACCAGATTAGCCACCACTAAATTGACTTGTAACCTAAACACATCCCTAATCCCTTTATTCTCTTTAACCTTATCACATGGAGTCCTAGCTATTACCACATCAAGGTCCTCATAATCCTCCTTCCTCGGCAATGGTATCTCCGGGCACTTGGGTGAAGCCCATTTCTCATCTTCATCAATCCATTCAGGGAAGAAGTCCCTCCATGTCAAATCCTTGGACACATGATCAAACCTTACCTTGACAGTCTCAGTTTTTGACTCTGATAATCCAAGTAATCTGTATGTAGCTTCTATTCTATCACCCACAATATTTACCAAACCGACTTTAACATTCTTACCCTTGAATTCTTTTGGAATAAGATTGAACCCATTTGATATCTTGGCTTGATGTTGAAGCCCATGCGTGTTAATAAGGTTTGGCTTTGGTCTAAATGTTAACACAGTGAAAAAGAGGGAGGATGAGAGGAAGAGGAGAAAGAAAATGAAGGGTTTTGCTCTAGTAGAAGAAGTTGTTTTGGAACCCATTGATTTGATTTGATTTGATTGAGCTCCCCAAGTTTTGGTGTGGTGGTGTAAGTGGGAGAACTTTGGAGTGCATTTATATCCCAAAAGGGGTTTTAAGGAATCTTAATTTGCATGGATGCGCATGTTGATCTTGTCATTTTTGGAAATCAAAATCTTCTCGCTATTCCACTCTATGTAACACAAATTAAAATTGGCCACCTGTCAATTAATACCTACTTTTTCTATCTTTTATTTCACTTACCAAAAATGAGATAAAATCAAAAAAATAAAGAAGAAAAAAAAAAATGAGCAAGGCAAAGGTGATGGTGGTGGAAGTGGAAGTGGATTAAGCAACGATGGTGATGGGACTTGTGTTCAGGGCAAGAAAACAGGAAAGCAAAGGTGGTCGCAATGGCGGGCCAATCAAGTACTGGTAATTAAGGTTGGTGGTGGTTGTTTCTTGCTTGTGGTGTTACCAGAGGTAGGACCGTAGGAATGACATTCTTGTTTTCCTCTTATTTTTAGCAAGTGAAATAAAAAGTGTAAAATTAGGTATTAATTGACAAGTGGCAGATTTTAATTTGTGGTACATAGAATGAAATAGAAAGAGTGGCATAAAAGATTTCGATTCCCTATAGTTCCTTGAATTTGATGTCTTATCTAAAATTTTCATTTTTCTTATGCCTTTTTCTTTGATTTCGTTTGTAGCTTTTAGCCTATTTTATTATATACTCACATTTTCTAAACACTACAGTTTAATCAATTTTTATTTTTTAACAAATAAGCAATCACTAAAAAACTACATCATAAGTCTAAACACGCACTAAGTTCAAATTGTGGTCGTTGTGTAGTCATTGTGTCACCTCTTTTTATACTTTGTTGAATTTGGCAATCAAAAATTATTTGGCAAGGGAAGAATATAATAATCAAAATTTTAAGATTGTACATGAAAATGACGTCTCTTTTCACAGAAATAGTGGTGAATAGTGATGTTATTATTTACAAATTCAAGTTTTTTAAGGTATAAATTGTATTTATCTATTAAAATACAAAAGAAAAATAGAAGAAATTAGTGAATATAAAAAGAACAACTAAAACTAAAATTAGTAGTCTCTGAATCTAAATTGCTCATCAAAATTACTCTTAAGAAATAATTTTGAACAATAAAAAGAAAGTTTTCCAGTGCAATATATATTTAGGACATCCAGAATTCAAACAAATTATTTGAAGGAGAGACAGCATGTAGAGAACAATAAAAATTACATACCTTTTCAAACATTTCAGCAGAAAATCTTTTGCTTCAATAGGGAGATGTTCAAGGATCGGTGGTTGCCCCTATGTAGAAGATAGCAACAACCTGAACTAAGAGCATTCACATCAAGGGTTTTAAAAATTTTAGCATTTGGCATTTCAAAAAATCACTTTATAACATTTAACATCTCACTTTATAATACACTCAACATCAGAACTTCTATTTTTTTTACAACATCAAAACTTCTGTTTTTATTCCTTTTTTGTTTTTGTTTTTTTCATCCTCTCTCCCTCTTCGTCTCACTGTCTCTCTTTCTCTCTGTCTCTCTCTCTTTCTCAACCCAGCAATCCTATCCACTACTAGCCACTAGTCACCACAATTCCAATGACCACCACAACAATCAGAGACCCACGCTGATCAACTCGATAACCCACGCCAAACTCCTAGCCAATGACCCACAAAGATCAGCAAGCTTTTAAAGCAAAGATCATTCCATAGTCTTGAAACAAACACTTTGACTGAATACAATATTTTTCAGGAAAAAGCATGGCAAAAATTCACTTTAAAAGTCAGCTGGGTTTTGTATCTTTTGACTGAAACTTCTTCTCATATATCTCTAGTGAATGAAATGACCAAACTTTGTCCTATGATAGAAACACATTTCATCTTTCTAGTTGGGATTAAAACTTAAGGCTCCAAATGTATTTAGAGCAAAATTTTGTCTCCAATTTTTTTTTTTTTTTTTTTTTTGAAGTCTTTTGCTATCAAATAAGAGATATGAATTTCAAACCTCGACTATATTAAAAAATCAATTGGTGTTTTGGCCTAATTATAAAAAGCGATCATGAAGTAAACACCATCAATTGAAACTCTATCATATCTCCTAAAAAAATAATTAATTAATAATAGGGTTAAATTAAACTTCATTTTTGATTTGTGATTGAACAAGATTCCTTTTTAAAGATTGTAATGTTTTCTATAAAAGAAAGGAAGATTCCTCCAAATAATTAGGGGCGACTAGAGGTAGGGTTAACTAAAGACACTCCAACTCAAAATTTTTAGGGGAAGAATTGCATACTTGGCCAATGAGAATGGCACTAGTTTTTATTGAGAAGAGAGAGCAATACTAGCCTAGTATTTTTACATAAATCATGCCCTGAAACTTTGATCCAGGGCAGGCTATGGTTCGGGAGCCGAAGAGATCCCTCACTTATGCTAGTAGGTCTTAAAGCCCATTTATGGCTTTCTCAACCAAAGCTCCTCCAGTTGTAGAATCTATTTGTTAGATTACAATTCAAGTTTAGTGCTATTATTTTATTTATCATATGTTAGAATTGTGTGGTTAAATAATTAAAGTTACCGTATTTCAAAGTTCAAGGGCCCATTTGATACATGTGTTTAAATACATGTTTTCAGTTTTTAAATAACATTACACATATTTCCACACACTTTGTCACCCATACATATTTCTAAAAAAACTGAAAACTGTTGTTTAAACATACATACCAAACAGGCTCTAAACTTTTGGAACAATTGGTAATTTAACATGATATCAAAGAAAAAAGTCCTAAATTTGATTTTTATCTCCTATACTCTTACTCTTATTTAAATGAGCCTAACCGTAAGGGATAGTGTTAGAATTATATGGTTAAATAATTAAATTTACCATATTTCAAAGGTTAAACTTTTAAGACAATCAGTAATTTAACATCATGCAATATATAAACTCATGCCTTATATTTGAGATAATTAGCAGTTACAACAAACAGGACAGCAATTCAAACTAAAACATTAATTCAATCTTAAATGATATTTGTATAGAAAACTAAGAACCCCATCACTTCATCCCAAATGCGGGATTGTGACTTGTGACTTGTGACTTGTGAGGTTCTTTCGTCTGTCAATACAAAAACAACATTAACAATCTAACATTAAGGTAACTATTTCCAAAATTCTCTATAGCTACCATGTCACTACATTATTTGTTCAAAAAGGAACCATTATAACAAATATTGTATTGCTCTATTCAACTGTTGGCATCCCTTAACTAGTTCACAAATTGGCGTTGTCTCGGGTCCTCAACCTTAATTCTCCTATGCCCATCAGGAAAACTAGCTCTCCCAGCTTTCCCTCTCCACTTCCTTAACCTTGCATCCATTTTCTTAGTGAGTCCACAATATGGTTGCAAATTCTTTGGCATGGCATCAAACACTTACCACCACCTCTTGTGAGCTGAGTAACTAGCAAATGGATGGTGATTCCACATGTCCCAATTACAATCATAGTCCTTGTAACACATCCATGGCTTCAACCCCAAATAATGCATTGTATAACTATCCTCTGGTATCTCATGCTTCTCATTGCCCAACCTATCGAAACTTTTGAGCTGATTGAGCTTTTTAGGCAACCGGTGCCACCATGTAAAAGCTTCATTAAGAAATCCTGATCACCACCATTATATGACTCCAGCTTGAAACTCTTAGACATTAACTCCTTGAAGATGCACAATGATGGTTCAATTACCATGACCCCAGAATTAAAAATCATCCTACTATTTGGTGCAGCTGATACTTGTGGAAGAATAAAGAATTTATCTATGTTCTTTAGGACTAAAAGATCAGCATCCATAAACTAAAACTCACCTGTTTGTGCATAACTAGGAGCAAGTTGGCATGACCCAAAAGGCATGAGTACCTTCTGCTTCAACCTCCTCAACTCAGGCTTATACACCTAATGATCTCCTTGATGCATCACAAGATCATCACATTTGAAAATCTCCACCATTGGCTCACAAGACCCGATGAACACAGTGTACACTGTCCGATTAACATCAGGACTACTAACCCCCTGTTTGGATCATTTTTTTTCATCACTCAATTTCCATCACTCATCACTCATCACTCTAAAATACCACACCCGTTTGACACCATCACTCAATTTCCATCACTCAATATTTTTCACACTGTTTGTGGGTCCCATACCTGTCTCGATGCAGCCTTTTTTTTTTTTTTTGCAGTACCCAAATCACCCAAACTAGTGAAAAAAAAAAAGAACCCAGAAATGCAGTTATACCGTCAATTTCAAACCATGGCAAACTTCAACTTTGTGTGTCATAGCATCAACAAACCCAGAAAAAAAACACCAAACTTCAAACCCAGTGAAAGACAACGAACCCAGAAAAAAGAAGAAAAAAAAAAGCAACAAACCCAGAAAAAACCCACACCCAAACCGGCTAGCAACCCATCAATTCAAGACCGAAATTCAAACCGTCCTTTAACACCGAACTCAGACCGATTCAAGCAACCCACCAATAAAGAACAAACAACTCGCAGTGACCCATTTCGAAAAAAATAGCTTCTGACTAGGCTGATGAATGTAGAGTTGGAAGAATGGAACTCTTGGGTCTGAGATGGGGAAAAAAAATGAACTGAGATGAGAAAGGCGAAAAGGAAGAAAAAAGAAATAAAGAAAGACCAAACGGAAGAACAAAGAAAGAAGAAAGAAAAGTGGAGAAGAAAGAAAAAGAAAAGAAAAGAAAAGAAAAAAAAGTAGTGAGTCAAAAGTTGCGACTGGTGGGTCCCTTGTATATGTTTAATTATGAAAATGCTATTGAGTTATGAGTTATGAAAACTGAAAACAGCTAAAATGTGTTTTCAGTTTTCATAACTCATAACTCAAAAATCAGAGAATTGAGTGATGGAAACAGAGTTATGAAAACAGAGTTATCGTACGTCAAACGGATATTGAGCTATAGGTCCCACCATTTTTGAGTTATGAGTTATGGAAACTAAGAATTGAGTAACGGAAACAAGCCATCCAAACAAGCCATAATCCATCCATTCCTTACCCACAGATTAGGCACCACTAAATTGACTTGTAACCTAAACACATCCCTAATCCCTTTATTCTCTTTAACCACTCTAGCTATTACTACATCAAGGTCCTCATAATCCTCCACCCTCGGCGACGGTAAACCATGCCCTGAAACTTTGATCCAGGGTAAGCTATGGTTCGAGAGCCCAAGAGACCCCTCACTTAGGCTTGCAAGTCTTAAAGCCCATTTATGGCATTCTCAATCCAAGCTCCTCTAGTTTTAGAATCTATTTGGTAGATTACAATTCAAGTTTTGTCTTATTATTTTATTTTTCATGTCTTAGAGTGTGGTCAAATAATTAAATTTACTATCTTTTAAAACTTATATTTTTTGGACAATAGGTAATTTAAAATCTGATCAGAGTAAGAAGTCTTAAGTTTGAACGTTGTTTCATCTAAGGGAGAATATTAGAATTGTGTATTTAAATGATTAAATTCATCATATCCCAAAGCTTAAACTTTTGAAACAATAGGTAATTTGACATCATGCAATATATAAACTCATATCTTATTATCTTTTGAAATAGTAACAACAAACAAGACATTAATTCAATCTAAAACCTGAAGAAAAAAAAAATTTCAATCTAAAACATTAATTCAACCTTAGATGATATTTGTACAAAAAACTAAGAACCCCGTCACTTCATCCCAAGTGCGGGATTGTGAGTGGTAACTTACTAACTTGTGAGGTTCTTTTGTTTGTCAATACAAAAACAACATTAACAATCTAACATTAAGGTAACTATTTTCAAAATTCTCTATAGCTACCATGCCATTACATTATTAATTTATTCAAAAAATGAAGGAACCATTATAACAAATAGTGTGTTGTTCGTGAGTTTCAATTAGTTCAACTGGTAAAGTCTCTGATGGTTAAATAAGAAATCTGGGGTTCAATCCTTGCCTATGCCAAAAAACCGATTGGTGTCTTGGTTTGATAATAAAAGAGCTATCATCAGGAGCAGACGCCATAAGTTGAAACTCTCTCCAAAAAAAAAAAAAAAATGTGTATTGTTCTATTCAACTATTGGCATCTCTTAACTAGTCCAAAAAATGGTGTTGTCTCAGGTCCTTAACCTTAATTCTCCAATGCCCATCAGAACTAGCTCTCCTAGCTATCCCTCTCCACTTCCTTATCCTTGCATCCATTTTCTTAGTGAGTCCACAATATTGTTGCAAATTCTTTGGCATGGCATCAAACACTTGCCACCACCTCTTGTGGGCTGAGTCACTAGCAAATGGATGGTGACTCGTCATGTCCCAATTACAATCATAGTCCTTGTAACACATCCATGGCTTCAACCCCAAATAATGCATTGTATAACTATCCTCCGGTATGTCATGCTTCTCATTGCTCGACCCATCGAAACTTTTGAGCTGATTGAGCTTTTTAGGCAACCGGTGCCACCATGTAAAAGCTTCATTAAGAAATCCTTGATCACCACCATTATATGACTCCAGCTTGAAACTCTTAGACATTAACTCCTTGAACATGCACAATGATGGTTCAATTACCATGACCCCAGAATTAAAAATCACCATATCATTTGGTGCAGCAGATACTTGTGGAAGAATAAAGAATTTATCTATGTTTTTTAGGACTAAAAGATCAGCATCTATAAACATAACCTTGTCATACTCTATGAGCTGCCATATGCGTAGCTTGCTGTAGTTCCACTCATTGTAGGAACCCTTTTCGGCAAATGGACTTCGGATGCGTTTGATGCGTTTGATCTTCCATCCGGCGGTTGTTAGGCCTCGGATGGACTTGGAACTAATGGAGTAATCAGCAAGGAGGACTAGGTCTTTGTTGGATTTGCTCTGAATGATGCTTTGAGCTAAGGCTATTGCGCCACAAACATAAGCTTCTGAAGAATGGAGGACTGTTACATAGGCCTCCCTTTGAAATTGTGACCTATGATTTCTCCACGTCTCATCACCTAAAAAATCAAAGCTTTGAAATTGTTATATAGTTCTAAATTCTAATGTAGGATATTATTGAAATTGCTTGACAAGGGTTTTCATGTTATTAGATGTGCAATTAGACTTTTTTTCTTTTGTTTTATTTCAATTTTTTTAAAAAAAAATTATATAATTCAATTGTTACAATAAGTAATTAAAATATGAGGGATTTAGACCTTAATTCTTTTTTTCTTTTTTGAAATAAACCTTGGTTTTTCTTATAAAAGAGACTAATCAATGATGAGCTACAAGACTGTGAGCCTTTATCATATTCTTTTTATGTTTCATATATTGAAGCTTACACCCATCTAATTTCCATTTCATCCTTTTACTACTTGTTGTTCAAACATTTGTGTGTAATTACAAAGAATACAAGCAATATAATTCCTTCTCTTTAAATATTTTTTTTCATACAGCAAGCGATGGTTTTTGAAGCCAATTCTACCACTGAACCGTAAGACTTTTAACCAAAAACAACAAGTAATTGACGCTCAAAATGTAGAAAACTTGTGATATTTAGGTTGCACCCATAAGCTAAGAGCCAAATTAATAAGATAAATGAAACTCTGTATAATGAGAAATATCAATATGTACAAATGGGCTTTTTATTTTATTGTTCCTATATATTGAAATTATAGAATCTTGTTGTTATACCACACTTTTAAATGTCTCGTTATACTGAGTTTGCTTTTATGTCGCTTACCCACCCCCCCCCCCCCTCCCCAACCAAAAAAAAAAAAAAAAAAACTAGTATGAAAACGTCAATCCTGGTGTACTTAAAAGTCTAAAACGCACCAACCCAATTTGCTTTTGTCCAAAATATTGCCGAGATGGTCAATCCCTTAATAATATCTTACTAATTTAATTACAATATTTATTATTTAGAACTCAATAGTTATTATACAAGAGTTTTGACCGCATGATTTCCCTCAATTAGAGTTATCATTTCTTATTCCTCATCAGCCATTATAATCCTGATAATGAAAAGAAAAATATATGCCAGAACATAGCATGTAGAATTTTGGAAAGTTTGGCAGGTTATTTTTTAATTATGGACAAAAAAAGTTTCCTTAATTGTCTAGAAATTTTTTGTAAACAAACTAATCTCCTCAATGAAACTTACAAAAAAAAAAAAGTAATAGAAATTATGTCATGTCTTTCTTATTGGCATATCAACAGAACTACACAAAGAAATTCTGATTAAACTAAAACTCACCGGTTTGTGCATAATTAGGAGCAAGTTGGCATGACCCAAAAGGCATGATTACTTTCTGCTTCAGTCTCCTCATATTAGGCTTATACACCCAATGATCCTCTTGATGCATCACAAGATCATCACATCTGAAAATCTCCACCATTGGCTCACAAGACCCGATGAACACAACGTACACCGTCCGCTTAACATCAAGACTAATCCATCCATTGCTTACCACCAAATTAGCCACCACTAAATTGACTTGTAACCTAAACACATCCCTAATCCCTTTATTCTCCTTAGCCCTATCACATGGAACCTTAGCTATTACTAAATCAAGGTCCTCATAATCCTCCACCCTCGGCAACGGTATCTCCGGGCACTTGGGTGGAGCCCATTTCTCATCTTCATCAATCCATTCAGGGAAGAAGTCATTCCATGTCAAATTCTTGGACACATGATCAAACCCTACCTTGACAGTTTCAGTGTTTGACTTTGTTAATCCAAGTAATCTATATGTAGCTTCTATTCTATCACCTACATTAACCAAACCAACTTTAACTTTCTTACCCTTTAATTCTTTTGCAATAAGATTGAACCCACTTGATATCTTGGCCCGATGATGTTGAAGTGCACGAGTGTTAACAAGGTTTGGCTTTGGTCTAAAGGATAACTCAACGAAAAAGAGGGAGAAGGAGAGGAAGAGGATAAAGAGAATGAAGGGTTTTGGTTTAGAAGAAGAGGTTTTGGAAGCCATTGATTGAGCTCCCCACGTCTTGGTGTGGTGGTGGTGTAAGTGGGAGAGAGAGCTTTGACGGTGCATTTATATCTGAAATGGATTTGTAAGGAAGGTTTGCATGGACGCACCTTGATCTTGTCATCTTTGGCTCTTTGTTTACTTATTTGGTGTTATCCACACCCTGTGACAGCCTATTATTCCTTGACTTTCATGTCTAACTCTAAATATATTTTATTTTATTTTTTCAAGTTAGGTTGTGACATGGTTACACAACCTAACTTGAAAGAATAAAATAAATTTCTTTGATAAAGTAGTTTGAGTAATATTGTTTGTGAGTTTTTGAAATACATGTAGGTGAAATTGTGTGTGAAAATGTGTGTAATATTGTTTAAATGTGAAAATTTATGTTTAAACTTGCCTACCAAACAAGAATATGCTAGAAATTTAGACGAGATTTATATTGGTTGGAGGATTCTCCTTCACCTGCCTTGACAACCTTGTATCATGATGTTTCACTATTATAATTGAATGAAAGTTTCTTTCTTAAAAAAAAAGGGTTAGGTTGTGAATTGGTCAAATAGGCTAACGTCTAAGTTTGATATTATGTTTCAGTTTCGCTTTCATGATTTCATCCCAAAAAAAAAAAAATCATGATTTCATCAAGCCACATGAGTCGCATTCTTTTATATATAAAAAATCACATGAATGACATGATAACACATATATTTTTCCCCTCATTTTTTTGTCATTGTAATAAATAGGCAGTAATAATATTACACATAACCCAAAAAAAAAAAATCGTAAACGCGCGTAAATTTGTCTTATATTCAATAATATATTCATGAGATATTGAACAATAATTCCACCTAGTACATGCACCCCACAATTTGTTGGAAATATCATTAAAAAAACCTATATGAAGATCGGATATTTTGATTATTAAAATGCCAAAGACAATGTTTTGCCATTGGCTAATGATTTGGCTGATGGTTTATTACCAACAGACCAACTATTTAATTTTTTTTTTTAAGAAACTTTTTAATTCCATTGTAGCTAATGTATTAGTATTATTTTTTAAACTTTCTGATATATTGCGTGATGAATCGAGCATTTTGAAATAATTTTTAAGAAATTATATTATGATCCATGTAAAATATTTATTATGTGTTATAATATTTTGATAATCAAAACTTCGATTATATATAACATGTCATTAGAAAGAGAGGATTTTTAATAATAGTAACTGTAAGGACGCGATTTGCAACGAACCTTAACAGTGTTGGGTTCTTCTCCCTTTTTCTTTTTCTGTTTCAATCCCCTTTCTTCATGCTTTTCTTTTAGTTTATATACCCCCCTTTGTGTTCCATCCTCACCGCACACATGTAGGTTGGGTCCGGAGAATTTCTTTCTGTCCCATCTAGCACCTCCTGGAACTTCTTACAGCTGCCTCCTTACTGTTCAGGTATCACCTCCACATTAATACGGTCAGAGAGTTAGTTGAGAGGTCATTAATGCGGAGGCAGCTGTAGCGATAGATATTTGTTTGCCTTATCTCTTTCATCCTTGGTCGGTTATTCTATTTTTTATGGTGACCTAATTCTGAGGTCTGGTTGCAATAAGACCACGTCCTGATCGTCCTCGGACGCATACTGCCGAGGAGTATGGTGTCCTCGGACGGATACGGAACCCTACCCCTGTGATGTTGACTACCATCCCCTTCAGTAACGACCTTATGACCCAACTTGGCTTCCTCGGACGGATATACATCCTCGGATGGGCCACGGGCCTAACAATTCTGAATCAATTCTGAACTTTATGGGCCTATAGATCGAACGGTCCCTACACTAACTAATTGAGAAAATTAATAAATATTTAATTATTTCTACTAATTAATTAAAGGTACAATTATTTCTTATTTTCTTGATTTCATAAAACTAAATTTGCTTTTATTTTCTATTGTGCTTTGTTTCAATTGTTGCTAAAGCAACGCAATTTGAACAAATATGTTATTTTACAAATCAATTGTTTCATATATAAATCTCATAAAAATTCAATTTGCATAAATAATTAGTGCACTACATATAAATAACTAATACATAGAAATAATTTCACGTACCATATTAATACTTTGTTTACCTATATAGCACAAATTTAAACTATAGCATTAGTATTCGTTCCATATAGTTAAAATACAAGGAATTAGAAAATGTAAATTATTGAGATAATATAATGAAAAAAAAAAAAAAAGATAATATAATGAATTAATAATAAATAAATAAATAAATTATTTCCGCAAATTTAGAAATGTAGAGATAAGGGCCCAAAATCATATATTAAACCTTGGGCCTTGGCCGAAAGCATTGATTAGTCCGAGGACTAATAAACAATAGTAAGGTTGTTAAGCTCAAAATCCCATAAGTAACATGCAGACAGAAATGTTGGGAAAGGTAGTCTGAGGAGGACCGTCTCCTCGG
Source organism: Quercus alba (assembly GCA_036321655.1). NCBI lineage: Eukaryota > Viridiplantae > Streptophyta > Magnoliopsida > Fagales > Fagaceae > Quercus > Quercus alba. Next base: position 13,242,349 of record CM070300.1, read on the forward strand.
ATAGACGAAGCACAGACTGAATACATATCCCATCACTTAAAGTGACCCTACAAGAAACTTCACTGATAGGGGCATGCATTACGAACGTAATAAAAGAATGAAAGCTAGGAAATATCTAAGAGAAAGCTGCTGCCACTACATTGAATGCTCTACAACTAACTTTCTGGCCACCTTTATGTGGAGAAGACCCCTAAACAGTGCTGCCTTGGCTATCCCAACTCACAGAGGGCCAGAGAGGGTGTCTGATGCAACAAGCACTCAAATAGTGACCTGGATGATTAACAAATGGAGAATCAAGATCATTTAAAGAGAGATATATAATATAAGGGGCCCCTAACAAAGAGGGGATCAGAAAAAAGAGGGAAAAACATTGTAGCAATCCAGAACAAAACTTGTAACCCAACTTGAGTATTAATATAAAAGAATCAACCTCCTCAGACTTGGCCGATGACTATTTTCTCAAGACTAAACTTGTCTATTTTCTTTCTCTTGCCATCAAGATCTACCTTATTGGTTAACTAACTCACTGAAGTCCAGTTCTTCAACCCATTCTCTATAAATTTATTGTTTTGGGTTTTTTGGGCCTAAGTCCATCCGTCTTTTGGACCAAGGACCTGAATCAGGTCCTTACAAGAAATACTTAACAAATTAAATTAATTCATGCATGCAATCAATTTGTATACTTTTTTGATATTATGTATTATTCAATTTGCTTTTCTTTTTCTTTTTTTGATATTTTTGTTTCAATTGTTACCAAAGCAACATGAAGAAGAATTAATGTTAAGTTCCAATGGATGTAGCTTCGTCGGTTTGAGTCGTTGTAAAAGTGGGATGTTCTAACTAACGAACTCCATAATGAAGTGTGCAAGTGCAACCACTTCTTCAAAAGCACACGTGGACAAGGGAAGACTGTCTTAAATTCTTAATATTTGGATTTGTTATGTGTCCAATACACTATACCTAATATGATGCAGACATGTGTCTAAAATTGACGACGTGTCCATATCGTGTCATATTTACTACACTAGAGCACCAAATGAAAGCTTTGCCTTTAATCTTTCTTCATATAAGATAATCCTGATCCAATGTTTTACCCAATAAAGATTAGAATGTGTATATTAAGTATTAATTAAACTATTTCCTTGATTATGTAATCAATATATATATATATATAATTGAAGCCTCTGACCTCTCCACAATTTACCATATCAACATTTTTTATTTATATTTTTTTATTTGATTTAATTATAAAAAAACTCACAAAAAATAAAAATTAAAAACTTTAGGATTAAAAAAAAAAAAAAAAAAAAAAAGAGAGAGACTCCTGTTAGGACTCTCTCTTTAATTATTATAAAATAAAATAAAATAAAAAAACTTTAGGATTAAGAAAAAAAGGGAGACTCCTGTTAGAACTCTCTTTTATATATATAAAGACTTGAAATTTACAACTTGTGTTTCACCGCTAAATTTGGTGCATGGGCATTGGGTTTATGTGGAGGAGTGTTTGGAATTGTTAATCGAGGCAGTATCCAGGAGGGTGACCATCAATTGGAGAGTGTTTCCTCTCTTGACCTTTCGAATAGATGTATTCACAATTTGATCAGTAAGGCTCAGGCAGTATTTCCTTCACGTGATTCTTCTTTGTTTATATGCTCTATTTTATCAGTAACTACTAAGTAGATAACATGAAATCGCGCTAATGATTCAATCAAAAGATCTGGACTTTTAATGGAGATTCTAATATGGGCTTGGATCTCTAGTTTGATCATGGATTTTGATACGGGTTTTCAATGGGGTTTATGATGTAAGTTTCTTATATTGTGATGGTTAAGTTATTTGTGATAGGCTAAGAATGTATTGACCCCTTGTGATAAATTAATCAATTGATTTAGCCAAGTTAATTAATTAATTCAATTAACATGCAAAACGAGTGGTAGTACAAACAAATCACCAATTAACTAAATGCAGTAAAAATTAAATTGACACGGTGATTTGTTTACGACTGGAGAAAACCTACACAATAAAAACCCCACTGGATGATTTTAAGGTCACCACTCCCGAGAATCCATTATTATCAAAACAAACGGTTACAAGTAAAAGAATCTCGGTATCTTATACCAACCTACAGTTGAACCCTTACCCCAATACCCAATTGGACTTGTTCTGTAGTAACAATCTCTCATTTTCAATGCACGGCTCCTAGTACGTGACTAACCAATATATGCGCGAATCCTAGTACGCGACTTAATCACCAACTTGAGAAAGATGTTGGCTGCAAAGTTTTTCAGTTTATCATACGATGAAGATCAAGAAGTTCTTTGGTCACAAAACTCTACTGTGTACAAACACAGCAACTTCTTCAATAGAAAGATGAACGAGGGCAAATTCTGTCTCCGATCACAATTTGCATGAACACAACTTTGCTTCACACTCACACAACCTTTGATGGCCCTCAAAACAATCCTTATATATATTTAGGGTCGTGAGAAAAGAAAGCCTAAACATATACACCCGGATTGGATTCAAAACAGAAGTGAAAATCTATTTTTCATAAATCTCGATAGATAGAGTATCTATCGAGCTAGCTGTCGAGCTTCAGGCTTCAACAGCTTTTCAAACCTTGATAGATGCTAGCTGTCGAGTTTTAAAATCCAGCACTTCTTCACTTGTTTCTTGAACAAATTTGCATGGCTTTAACACTTGATCTTGAAATCTTGTTCCTTAAAACATTAAACACATCCTAAATCTATCCAATTATAAGTAAAGTGCATTTTGTCAAATGATTAACCAATTCTAAATTGACATATGTTCCTAACATCAAATCACATATGTCCTAACAATCTCCCCCCTTTGGCAATCTGTGACAAAACCACAACAAACAAATGAACATATGAGAGAAGTCATAAATCACTCAACTCATACTCACTTGTTAAATATAATAAAATCTATCCTAACACAAACTCTTGAAAAACTTTGCAAGAAGAGAGTTTATGGCAAGAAGACTTTGACAACCTGTATTTCTGAAACACTTTAAACAAAACTCATTAAGGCATCTTAGTGTGAAACAGAAATATAAGATTGCATACATTATATAAGAAGCATGTGCATAAAGAGAGAAAAGAAACAACACATGTAAAGATAGGTAAAATAAAGTAATAACAACCTCAATATATATATATATATATATATATATATTAACATAAGTACAAGGGGTTCTATCACTAAGTGGTCACAAGACCAATGTACAAAAGATAATGTATCTAAAATAGAAAGAAAAGAAAAGATACAAAAATCCTCACTACATCCCTCATATACATTCCCCCTATCACAAAAAGACTTCATCAGTGGCCATGGCCGTGATGAAGAAGCGGAGGTGGATGGAGCGGTGGAAGCAAGAGGAGTTGTTGTCTCTGTCCGTGGCCGCCTCGGTCGAAGCTGAGCCTCACTCCGTCTAACGGTAGCCTTATCTTTGGCACCCATGACCAAGAAATGGGGGGTCGCGGGATAAGAGACAGAAAAATGGCGAAGGATCCGCGTGATAGCCGAAGGAAAAATGAGCATATCATGGGTCACCATATCCCTATAGACATCTATAAGTGAAAGAATGAAGTGAAAAGGGAAGTCGATAGAGATATCCTTTAAGAGGGACAACAAAAATCAAGCATGAGGCTCTGTGATAGTGTTATAGTCAGACAAAGGATGGAGAATGAATGTCATCACCATGTTAAGGAACCTCGAACCTTTTGCAAAGTCCGAGCAAGAGGTATTTTAACGGTCACCCCAAGAAGAAGGTGTCTCATATAATAGAGACGAGAGTTTGTCTTTGGACACAGTCCGCAAACGATCGCAACCAAGGTAGTCCAGAGTGACTACAATGCGCGTACCCCGAACGCGAGTGAGGAAGTGAAGTACAAAAGTATCGATTCCGTGCATATTGGAGTAAAACTCCTTTATGATCACGGAAGAGCATGTGACTGGGATGCCACACAGTGACTCCCAACCCCAACTGTAGATAGTAGGAAGGTCAGTTTCGGAAAAATCCAATAGAACGACTTAGCATTCCAAATGAATGCTGTGTCGTGAAAAGTTCTCCGAGAAGTCCAATTTGCCCTTCTCATCACGAAACCTAACATGGGAGGGAGTAGGATCAGAGGAAGATGCCCTAAAACGAAGAGAGTTCTGGGATGGAGTAGATTTGCATTTAGGTGCCATAGAGCAGACTAACGTAAGAAGAAGAAGAAGAAGAGAGAGAGAGAGAAAGAGAGAGAGAGAGAGAGAGACACACGCAAAAAAGCACCAAAGCAGCAATATATAAAAATATAAAGAAATGAAGGTACGTATGCATGAACATCTGACATGCAAACTTAAAGACATCATGGGCTCAACCCAATCCAAACCTAACAGCACACAATCATTGTAATAAAGTAAACACACATCTAAATGCATGAAATATTGTTATAATGCAAATGTGATGCAATGCATGATGTTTTAAAGCCAATTTAACAAAAACTCAAAAGTTTTGAAAAAATCTCAAAAAATTTCAAAAACCCCAAAAGTTAGGTCAAAGATCATGAAATGCATGATAAAGAGGGAGAAAATATCATACCAGATGAGGAACAAAGATCTTGAGATCGAAAATGAAGTGAGGAAGATGAAAAGATTAAGTTTTGGGTGTTTGGGAAAAGGAGAGAAACATTTTTGTCGAGAGAGATCAGGGAGAAATGGGACAGAAATCGCGAGGATCCTATTTATAGGAAATCTTAGTTTCTTGATGGATCGAGAGGTATCGAGAATTAAAACGGCGCTTTTTAACTATCGAAGAGCTATCGAGGATCTAACGAGAGGAGTCCATAGCAAAGATTCTCGATGGATCGAGGTAGCTATCGAAAAGCTATCGAGAATGTGATAAAAAGTAGCTGAAGGGTCTCGATAGATAGCATAACTATCAAGATTGCTTAAAAATAGTTTTTCAAGAAGAGAAAAACACAGATATGAATACAATCAAACATGCTACTCAACCAAAAATCCAAACAACATTTTAAGCTCTCAAAAACATCTCTCAACAAGAAAAATGTCAAGCATATAGATCCAAAACACCCACACACACACTAAACATGTCTAACCACTTTTATATTTCAAAAACAAGTTAAGACAGTTTAGTGAGCATACATTGACACATGTATTTCTTGTGATGGCCAAATCACATTGTACCTGCACATATATCAAAAGTAGCAAAGAATTTTGAGTGTTGTGTGTGAAAACATCGCAAGATTACACAAGTGTCTACATGTTATGACGATTTGAGATATGAGAAAATCACTTTAACTCACACACAATCATAACTGTTTGATGGGGACTATCACCTTCGAGGTACATCCTATAACTTCCACATCTCCTAGAATACACGCTTGCAATCATATATAAAGCATTTGATTCTTTTTGCTTTTTATTTCTCCTTACATATTTTCTTTTAAGCAAACCATGCATGGGCATATAAGAGATAGAAAAGAAATACCCAATGATGTTAAGCATTTGACATTCGACATTCCACTTTTGCTATGCCGAAGCATACAAATGACATTTCATGATTGGCGGGCAATAGTGGTGAGATGGTTATTTATGCCTTTCTCTTAGAATTTTCTAGTCCTTCCCGTCAAAAAGAGTAATACGAGTGTTAAGTATAAGAGATTACCCAATCTTACTCATCACAAACATGAGCCACAAAGCTCACTTGCTTAGTTGTGCATAGAAATGCTCATCTAAACTACAAAAAATACAAAGTTTAGAAAATTTTGTTTCAATGGTCATCCAAGGTACACAAGTACCAATGTACACAAACATACATTGTTTTTGTATTATTCTGATTTTTCAGTTTTTTTTTTTTTATATGAAAAACAAAATAAAGCAAAAATTGAAAAGAAAACAAACAAAACATGTTAAACAAAACAATGCATAAAACTGGATGCAAATGCATGAGGAAAGAGGAAGAGAGGAGGAGATCAATCCATGGAGATAACACCAATGTTTTGGCGAAGGAATTCAAACCGTATGCTATCAAGAGGTTTGGTAAACAAATATGTCTTCTGATCATTAGTGTGAATGGACTCAACAATAAGAGTACCATCTTCGACAAGCTCCCGAATGAAGTGATGTTGAATCTCTATGTGTTTAGTACGAGAATGTTGAACTGGATTGTTAGAGATGTTTATGGCACTGGTATTGTCACAATAGATGGTAAGATGCTCTTGACAAATACCATAATCATGAAAGAACTTTTGCATCCATAAAAGTTGGGTGCAATAGCTACCGGCAGCGATGTACTCAGCTTCTACAGTGGATAAAGAGATGAAATTCTACTTTTTACTCATCTAGGAGACAAGATTATTACTCACATAGAAACAACCCCCCGATGTACTCTTTCTATCATCAGCATTCCCAGCCTAGTCAACGTCAGAATACCCAGCTAAGACATCATTTGTGTCCTTACTGTACCACATACCAAAGTCAGCAGTGGTTTTGACATACTTTATAATTCTTTTCAAATCAATCATATGAGACTCTTTGGGATTAACCTAATATCTAGCACACACTCCTACACTATAACTAATGTCAGGTTTACTAGTTGTAAGGTAAAGTCGTAAAGAAGACTACTTATCATACTTCTATAAAGAGATGAATCAACACTTTTTCCTAACAAGTCAATAGTGAGTTTAACATTTGGGCTCATAGGGGTTCTAATAGAACTAGCAGATTTCAAACCAAACTTTTTCATAAGTTTTCTAGCATATTTAAATTGAGATAGGAATATACCTGAATCTTGCTGACGAATCTGCGAACAAAGGAAGTGAGCTAGCTCTCCAATCATGCTCATCTCGAACTCGCCCTACATGAGTTTTGAGAAACTATGAGCAAGTTCATCCTTAGTCTACTCAAAGATGATATCATTAACATAGACTTGAGCAACTATCAACTCGTCGTCTTCCCTTTTGATGAAGAGAGTTTGATTAGTTTTTCCTCTCGTGAACCCATGTGACACCAAGTATTGTGTGAGTTGATCATACGAAGCTCTAGGGGCTTGCTTCAAACCATAAAGAGCCTTCTTGAGGTACAACACATTATCCGGAAAGTGTGGATCAATGAATCCTTTTGGTTGAGCCATATAGACATCTTCTTTAAGGAACCCATTCAAGAAAGCAGTCTTTACGTCCATTTGGTAAATCTTGAACTTCAGGTGACATGCTAAGGCTAAGAGAATTCTAATGGACTCCATACTAGCTACTGGAGCAAATGTCTCATCATAATCTACCCTTTCCATTTGAGAATATCCTTGAGCTACAAGACGAGCCTTGTCGCGGATCATATTACCCTCCTCATCAGTCTTATTACGAAATATCCACTTTATGTTGATGATGTGCTCACCCTCCAATCTAGGTATTAGAGTCCAGACATCACTCCTCTGAAACTGAAGTAGTTCATCATGCATAGCTTCAACCCAGCTTTCATCTTGAAGTGCTTCCTTAACTCTAGTGGGTTCAACCTATGACAAGTAACAAGAATAAGACACAAAATTAGCAACACATTTATTAACTGTACGCTTCCTTAGTGTAAGTTCATTCATGTTTCCCATAATAACTTCAGGAGGATGATTCAATTTGATCCTAGAGGAAGGTCCTTTCTCTTCATAGGATTTAGAATCAGGTGAAGTAGATATATCTACTGAATCTTCTACAACACTAGGAGTACTTGGAGATGCGGGCTTTTGTTCAACATTTTCTTGAATTTCCCCCAGCTCGGGAGGAAGAATTTCTTTGGGGATTTCCTTACTAAACTTCTCAGAACCGAATTCTGAAGATTCATCAATAATAACATTCACTGTTTCCATCACCTTCATGGTTCTTCTGTTGTATACCCGATAAGCCTTACTTATAGAGGAGTATCCCAAAAATATTCCTTCATCACTACAGGAGTCAAATTTTCCCACATTCTCTCTATCCTTAAGAATAAAACAAGTACTTCCAAAAATTCTGAAATACTTCACATTTGGCTTCCTTCCCTTCATAACTCATATGGAGTCTTCTTGGTACCTGGTCTAAAGTACACCATATTAACTGTATGACATGCAGTGTTAACGGCTTCTACCCACAAGTTTCTAGCCACATCCTTGTTGTGCAACATGGCTCTAGCCATCTCTTGAATAACTCTGTTCTTTCTTTCTACTACACCATTCTGTTGAGGAGTAATAGGAGCAAAGAATTCTTGAGATATACTTGATCTCGTGCAAAAGGACTCCATATATGAGTTCTCGAATTCCTTACTATGATCACTTCAAATCCGATCAATCTTCAGGCCCTTCTCATTTTGCAATCTTGTGCACAAGGCTTCAATGTGCTCAGGAGCATTAGACTTGGATCGTAGGCGTATGACCCAAGTGTACCTAGTGAAGTCGTCTACCACAACCATGATATATCTCTTTCCACCAAGAGACTTGGTTCTAGTTGGACCTATAAGATCCAAATGTAGTAGCTCCAATGGTCTGGATGTAGCAGATGTCTGAATGCCCAGATATTTAGCTTTTGTCTGTTTCCCAAGCTGACATGGTCCACACACCACATTGCTCACTCTACTGAGCTTTGGTATCTCCAAAACTGACTCATGTTTAGATACAATTGAAAGATGTTTGTAACTAGCATGTCCCATCCTTTGGTGCCATAGATTTTCATTTGGTAAACGAATGCTATTGCACACAATATCAACGTCAGGAACCAAGCCATAACAATTGTCTAGAGTGCGAACATCACTTATGAGTTTCTTTCCAGACTCATCCATGACAAGGCATTTTCCCTTTGATAATAGTACCATAAAATCTTGATCACATATCTGACTTATACTCAACAGGTTCACTCTCATACCTTCTACATATAGAACATTTGCAATGTCTGGCATTCCAGGTAGAGAGATGATTCCCTTTCCTTTAATCTGTGATTTGCTCTCATCGCCAAAAGTAACATTACCACCTTTCTTAGACTCGAAACCCTTGAAGAGAGATCAGTCTCCAGTCATGTGTCTTAAGCGATCGATGTCAAGATACCACAAACACGTGTCCATAACTTTGAATGCGGACTTCATCATGAAGCACACTTTGTGCTTAGATGACAGATCAGTGGGAATGGTGTTTTCTCTCATCTGCCTTTTATGAACTAAACCTTTAACTTTCACTTTTCTCAGACGAACTCCTTTTCACATTTTCATTCTGAAACAATCTAGTTTCTTCTTTGTCATGTTGAATCTTTTCCAATAGTCATCATAATAGAATTCAAATAACTTTTAGACTTGCATTTTCTGATACACTCAAACAAATAGAGATTAGAAAAACAAGATGTATTTGTAAATAAAGATCTCTTCAAGCCGGTTGCAACCATGACAACAGGGGTCAATGGATCACACAACAAAAATTAACACCTAATCAGAGTGTGCTTGCTCTGATACCACTTGATAGGCCAAGAATATATTGACCCCTTGTGATAAATTAACCAATTGATTTAGCCAAATTAATTAATTAGTTCAATTAACATGCAAAATGTGTGGTAGTACAAACAAATCATCAATTAACTAAATGCAGTGGAAATTAAATTGACACAGTGATTTGTTTACAAATAGGGAAAATCTACACGGCAAAAACCCTACTAGGTGATTTTAAGGTCACCAGTCCCGAGAATCCATTATTATCAAAACAAGCGGTTACAAGTGAAGGAATCCTAGTACCTTATACCAACCTACAGTTGAACCCTAAACCCAATACCCAGTTGGACTTGTTCTGTAGTAACAATCTCTCCTTTTTAATGCACTGCTCCAGTACGTGACTAACCAATATATGCGCGGATCCCAATACGCGACGTAATCACCAACTTGAGAAAGATGTTGGCTGCAAAGTTCTTCAATTCATCACACGATGAAGATTAAGAAGCACCTTGGTCACAAAACTCTACGGTGTACAAACACAACAATTTCTTCAATAGAAAGATGAACTAGAGCAAATTCTATCTTCGGTCACAATTTGCATGAACACAACTTTGCTTCACACTCGCGCAACCTTTGACAACCCTCAAAACAATTTTTATATATGTTTAGGGTTGTGAGAAAATAAAACTCAAACATATACACACAAATTGGATTCAAAACAAAACTAAAAATCTATTTTTCATAAATCTCAACAGATAGAGTATCTATCGGGCTAGCTGTCGAGCTTTGGGCTTCAACAGTTTTTTAAACCTCGATAGATGCTAGCTGTCGAGTTTTAAAATTCAACACTTCTTCATTTGTTTCTTGGACAGATTTACATTGCTTTAGCACTTGATCTTGAAACCTTGTTCGTTGAAGCATTAAACGCATCCTAGATCTACCTAATTACAAGTAAAGTGTGTTTTGTCAAAGGATTAGCCAATTCTAAATTGACATATGTTCCTAACATCAAATCACATATGTCCTAACAATTTGAATCTATAGTTAGATCATATGGATGATATTGATAATGGTTTAATCATAATTGACATTGGTATATGCGGTGGGGGTTGGCCAATTTTCTTTAATCTTTGGTGGCTGATTTCTTCCATCCTTGGTATATTGTTTATGCGGTGATTTTCTTTAATCTTTGGTTTTTTTTTTTTTTTTTTTTGGAGAAGCAATTCTTTGGTAGTTAATGTTGTATTAGAAGAGATGGGAGTACATTAGAAAGAGAGTTTTTGATCGGGTTTTGTTTTTAGGGAGAAGGAGAGTGTTTTTTTTTTTTTTTAATTTCTAATCAAAAATTTTTTTTTTATTTAAATAATGCTGTTGTGTAAAAATGTGGGAGCTCTAAAAACAGTCAAAGGCACATTAGCCACATATTCAACAAGACACAAATTCAAGTAATACATTTTTTTTTCTCTTTTTATTTATATTTAATACCTGCAGATTAGGCTACAATAAAGTTCCTCATGTTATAAATATAAATATGATGAGCTAGGTAGTCGGATCAGGGTTTGATCAAGTAAAGAAGTTTTATTTTTATTTTTTTATTATAAGTATTTTTTAATACGAAAGTTAAGAAAGTTTGTTTGGTTGTATAAGAATAAGAAATAGTGAAAAAAAAAAAAAAAAAAAAAAAGAGTTTGAATAACTTTTGTATCAATCTAAACAAGAAAGTTTTAAAAAAAAAAAATTTCATTCGTAATCCTTATAGTTATTGTGATTTTTTATTTAACTTTTTTTTTAACTACATAACGCACATTTGTTTTTCAACATGTTCATACTAGCCACACTTCTCCTTCTCGAGCTACAGTTTCAGCCGTTCATACTTTCTCCTTTTTTAGCTCTCCTTCTCTGGTTGCTACATTTGAGAAATCAAATCAAGGTTAGGCCTTTTCTATTTGCTAAATTTTTCTATTTGGATATAATATATTCAATCAAAACTCTATCTCCTAATTGTATCCTTTTATGAGGATATAACCAAGTGTGTTGTTTATAAATTACCGTTGTTTTTTTTCTTTCTTTTTTATTTATTTTTAATGTTAAGGTAGTCTTAAATTTGTGGTTGAAATTAGTTTTTCTTTCTTTTTCTTCTAATCTGTGTGGGAGTATCTTCAGAGGGTGGATTTCCTTAAAAGCTAGTCCAGTTCTTAAAAACCAATTGATTATACTAAATTACAAAAAAAAAAAAAAAAAAAAAAAAAAAACCACTTTCTAATTCCATGGGTAGTTATAATTTTTTCCAATTTGCAAAAATACTGAAAACCCCTAAAATTAATTTGGGGTTTAGGCTCTTATTGAAAATTTGAAATTGGATTTCCTTTAAGCTCATATTCCATGTTAATTACAATTTAGAGGTGCATGATGTTTAAAATACAATCACACATTTGTTTTATTTCTGTTACTAGAAATATATGTGATTTTAAATTTAACTATCTCGTGCATCGCACGGGTTAGTGACTAGTATTACATATAAGGATAGTCGGAACTCATGGCCCACTTTTTTTGATAGATCACTAACTGGAAATTTAGAAACATGAAAATCTCGTCTAGAGTTTTATAGTTCAATGGCTTAATCTTGTCTCCTTTATTAGGAGATCCAGGATTTAAAACAACCCTCCTTTCATTATGATAATTATCAAGTTATTAAAATATAAATAAATAAATAAGAGCCTAGGAGAATCTCACCCCTCTTATCGTCTTAGTGTTCATTTTTCATTAACTTATTTGAATTTTTTTTCACTAAAAAAAATTGAAATTTTATTGATTGCTCTTGGTTAAATTATGATTGTATCTAATTTTTTCAAAATAATTTTTAAAAGCTGTACATAAAAAAATAAAAATAAATAAATGAAAAAATTGATGACAAATCAACTTTATTAGCAACACGCCACCTCATTAGACATTAAGGCATGATAAAATGCCTCCCTCAAGCATTGTCCCACTTTTGTTCTGCATAAAATTTTCCCAAACTCCAAAGTGAAGAAAGGTGATGATGATGAGACTCAATCATACCCGATATTGTTGATATTTCTAAGTGCAAAGTAAATTGGAAAATTTTTTTTTTTTTTTTAAGTGTCATATGGAAAATTTTATTTTATTTTATTTTTTTGTGGAGGCTGTAGATCTGTGTTGAGAGTTTAGAGTTGGGCTTATCAACTAATAATCCGAAGATTATTCCCTCCCATTTTATAAACATCTATTTATAGTTCAAAGGTCAAATTGATTTAAACGTGTCTTGTAGAATCCCTCAAAATTAAAATGATTAATTAAATAGATTAGCATATTTGTCTGGTAGAAATATGAGAATAACAAAATATTTAAAAATTTATTAATTAAATAAATTAGCATATTGTGATCTTTAAGTAGTTCACAAAATATAATAAATTAATGTGGGGAAATTAAATAACCAACAACAACTAGGTCACGTCCTTCTAAAAACAAAACAAGTAGGTCACGTTTGGTCACAATTAGACCGAGCCACGGTCGGCATGTTTTATTCTTTATGATATTTGACCGACGGTCTATCATGCAAAGCCTTCTCTTTGTCTTTGAATGATTTTTCTCATTTGCTTTTCTCTTTCCCATGTCATACTTTTCACCATTATGTGTAAAGATTTGGACAAAAAAGTGCTTAGCGGGTGTTTAGAATGGTAAAGTAGCTAGTTTTACTTCTAACTCTCTCCTAATCCTTCTCATCCCATTCCCATGGGTCCGTTTAACAAATACAAGTCACATATTGTTAAATTCTATAATTTGTAACTTAAACCAGTACTTTTGTTCATCTTTAACAAAGTTAATAGACACAATATTAGGTGAGGTGCTGTTTGGTTCATGTTGGGTGTGTATTCATTTTCTGTACTCATTTTCCCTTTCTCAAATCTTGTACTCATTTTCTATTTTCAAATCATTTTATGTTTGACACAAATTTTCTTCTCTACTTTTTTTTTTTCACTTTTCAATTATAAATTCAACACAAACTTTGAGTTTAGTTTTTTTTTTTTTTACAAAAATGCCACTGTATTCATTTTTAATGAATATGAAAACGGCAAAAAGGTGTATTCATTTTTTATATTCAAACTCACTTTTTTGGATATTGAAAATGAAAACTGAGTACAAATAACAAAATTAAACCAGTTTTGTAGTGGTGAATCCCATTGAAAATTGAAAATTGAAAATGAAAATAAAATACACCGTTTTTTTTTCCAATATGCTTTCTACTTTATCTAAAAAGTCTGAAGAGAGTAGCTTTAGAAAAACTACATTCTTTTATTTGAAACTTGAAAGAAAATATATTAAAATGGTGTTCCTCTAAAAATCTAGATTTTCCCAGGAGGATTAACATTATGGGGCAAATAGAGGATGCCAATAAGTTACATCACTTATTTGAAGGCACCTTAGCCCAATAGTTAATTGTTATTACCATATATATGCAGGGAACATTCTGGCTAGGTTCAATCCAATTATTTGAACTACACAAAATGAAACATAACCCACCCCAAAAAAAAAAAAGTTGTGACACACTGCCTCATTCCAAATCAAATTTAGTTCCATTATCTTCCTTTAATATCTAGTTATCCTTTTTCTTTATCCTTGTACACTTGTGCTCCCTCTAACAAATTTCTGTGACTGTACCTTCCACTTTATCCTAGTGCTCCAATTGTATCTATCTCTAATTAGCATCTATATTTTTTTTCCTCTTTGTGCTGCATATATACCTCAGTATATACCACCATTATAGTTCCCCTTGATGCTCTTAAGAAACTTGAGAGCTTGAATAATACATTATCACTGCCCAATTGGCCTAACAAGAATAAAATTCTTTAATCTCTTAAGTTGTATATGTATATTCCTTGGTGAATAGTGACTTAATCTCAAAGAAAAGAATCTCATTTTGATAAAGCAACTTTACATTTGTGACTACAATTATTAAGAATAAGTGGACCTTAGCAAAGCCATGCTATTCCAAAGAATTTGTTCTGGCAGGAAACCGTGCATCAAGGTTAGCCCTATCCCTAACATAAGATTAAGCTCAATTTATTGAGTTTATTAAAATGATGCATAAAGTTTACAAATAAGTTATTATTGCTGTGAACATATATATTGCAGCTCTAATTAGATATAGGAACAATGGCACTCAAAAGTGAGGCTGTTGGATCAGAAATTTGTGCATCTTTAGGATTGGATAAATACGAAAATGGGGTTTCAGGAACTCCCAGAGTTCTTTTAATTCTTTCTTCTGTTCTTGAGAGAACCATTTCAAAGAATGAAAAGGTGTCAAAGGAGAATGATGCTGTTACAATCTTCCATGGTATGAAGGCACCAATCTTAAGCATTCAACAGTATGTTGAGCGCATTTTCAAGTACTGCAAATGCAGCCCTTCTTGCTTTGTTGTTGCATACATATACATCGAAAAATTCCTCCAACGCACGGATGCTTATCTTACTGCCCTCAATGTTCATCGGATTCTAATAACAAGCATTATGGTTGCTGCAAAGTTCATGGATGATGAGTAAGTACTCCTATCACATAACCAAATTAGATGCAGCAATGTTTTTATGAACTCCATGCAGCTTCTTCTTTTCTGTCACAACATCCTCTTTTGTAGCATTCATGGTTTGATTTAGTTTCTTTATGTAATTGGCAGCATATATCAGAATTCATTCATGAATTACTCACTGAAATGCAGGTGTCATGAGAACGCCTACTTTGCCAAAGTGGGTGGCATAAGCACTGCAGAACTGAACAGCTTGGAGTTGAACTTTTTGTTCAATTTGGATTTTAGACTTTTTGTTACCCCTGAGGTCTTTGGGAAATACTGTCTCCAGCTTGAAAAGGAAGGTCTTCGCAACCGAATTAACCTGCTGGACTAATTCCTGGGGATTAAACATAGAGTAGCCTAACATATATGTAACTGTATGTGCACCCAAACTGGCAGGCTCCAGCTACAAAGGCATATGATACTCACAATGCTATGTCTTATTTCTCTCTCCCTTTTTGTTCTTTTGGCAATGTAGTTAAATGAAGCATAATTTAAAGCATAGCCTTGGCTTGAGCTAATCCGCCCCTGGTCTCTATGTATGCGGCCAGAAGTGAGCAGGAAATTTGGCTACTGAGGTTTCGCCAAACCAAATCAATGACAAAAGAAAAAATAGTAATAAATGCCTCGGTGCTTGTTTCTGCTTTGGTGTTCCATGTCAATATTTTGTTTGTTTTGTTATTTTCACGATTAACATCAATTTTGCTCTTTGATGACTATGAAACCCAAAGATCCAATTTGTTGATTCTGAATCGAAGAAAATTGCCATCAATGTGAAGATGTCTCAGATTATGTTGCCCTCAGTGTTTTACCTGAAAAGATGCATCAGTTTCCGAACCTTATATTTGAGTTACGGAAAGAACATAGAAAAGAAAAGAATTTTGTAAAAGTATGATAAAAGAAATCTAATTTCTAAAGTAACATTTTCCTTTCCTTTTTAACAAAAACCAGGAGTGTATCATGGCAATCACCAGAAACGGGATGCCCTTTTTATTCTCTCTCTCTCTCTCTCCTATTTTTTCCAGATTGGAGTTTTGGTGTGTGTTAATAATCAATTGGCCAGCAAAAGATTCGTATGAGTTAGATTCAAGCATTGAAAGTAGAGAATTACAAACAACCCTTCATTCAACACACCCCACCATAGGTAAGCATGTTATATTTAACGTCACCAAATATAAGAGTAACCACATTGAAAGGAGCACATTAACGAAAAACTGTAACAGGAAAATGAAATCATTAAACAGGTGGATATACATGGGGGGACAATTTTTGCAAAACTTTTCATATTGCATAATTCCTACACAACTCACTCCATTGTATATTTCAGTATAAAACTTTGAAAAGCCTTCATAAATAAGGGGGGGAAAATACCCCACAAGGAATACGAGAATTGCAGGCAAGATATTGCCCATTAAGTATAAACCTACAAGGAACAGAAAAGAAAGAAAAATTTTAGGCTGTGATAATTTGGTAGAAATCTGCAACTTCTCTACGAATGGAATTGTATCAAGAAACCCAACAATGTAGAAATTTGGAGAAGACAAATCGTTGCACAACCAACTGTATGCAAATTGAGGAGAGGAAGAGCTAAACTGCAATGACTGATGGAAAACTTTCATCCCTTAACCAGAAGCATTCTTCCTTGCAGCATAGACACGGTAAGCTGCCAGTCCAACAATGGCCACTGCAGCTCCAACTGTCAAAGGCACAAAATGACTTAGAAAGAAACAAATAAAAACTGAAAGCTTAACGGAGCAATTAAACTCGGGCTTATAGTCACAATAATTAGATGATGCATTAGAAACAAGAGGCAAACATACACAAGGATAAAACAAATTTTTAATCAGTAAATCAGCAAGACCATGACATGAAAGATAAAAGCAAACTCCATATAAATCCGTCAAGCTTGTATAAGAGATCAAATACGAAAAGACATGAGACAAAATCACCACTTTCAAATTGCAAAGACTGGCATACCAGAAACGAACATAAGCGAACGGTTTATTAGACGGTGGTATTGCTTTCGACTTCTCCCAGCTTCAGTTTCAGGAATGCTCAAATGGGGGTGTTCTGCAGCACTTACAATCCTACGAAATACATTATTGAGATCACCCAACTTTGCGCTGATTGGTATAGGAGCCTCTATTCCCATGTCCTGACTAACCTATAAAAGCAAAAGTAGCATTGAAATTTGTTAAGAATGGTTTAATGCCTAAAAGCTGCTATCAGTTTCAAAATAATCAATACAATTAATGGAATAGTGGTCAAATGAACAATTAAAAAGTCAAATGACAACAATCTTATTCTCATTATCATCACAAGCATCATTGTTACTGTTATTGAACATAAAAAAATAATAATAGTCACTAATTTCATATACTTTTTTTTTATAATTCCATAGTTACAATGGGGATGGGGAATTTGTACCCTGGATGTCACAGACACACTAAGAGATGTCAACCAGTTGAACTACAAGGCTCTTGGCAATCAATAAGTTCTTACATCTTTGTAGCTATGCAATGGAACATATAGTCATAGACACATCTAAATATTTAGATATAATTGTCAACCAAAGCCACAAAATACCTAAAATGAGGAAATCGTGTCCAAGTATTACAAGTTCAAACTAGAAAATAATATAACTCAAATATATTTATAAAGTTTATTTAGATAGTTTTTATCTCCGTTGGTACTTTGTTCAAAATGTTAAATTTGAGCCACTTCTTTAAGATTTAAAACTTCAGGCCATTTAGACACTGAGTACCTACATGCTTTTCAGATAATGAAGCAAACATTCACCACACTTCCTAACTTCTCTAACCAATATTGTCTTTTTCTGCCAAAAAATGCTGTGCATGTAAGTCAAATTGCAAGCTGCAACCAGTATTACTCAAAAATTGATAAAGAGCTAATTTTAAAAAGTTTGCACTGTATTATCAAGGAGAAGACCTGCAAGAACACAGACTGTAACACTGACAAGCCAACTGTAAACATCAATGTCCAGAGCAAGCAAACAATAAAAACCACTAAATATAATTTGGGGAATATTAAGCTTGCATAATAGAATCTGCAGGATATTTTAATCTCGCAATAAAGCATATACCCTAGTAGAATCTTGTATGGCCATGGGAAATGAATTCAGGTCATCTTTAGCTGCAACAATGAGGCAAGGCACCTCAAAGCCAGTATCCTCACCATGACCAGCAACTTCTACCAGCAATTCAGTTGCTCTCTTCCATGATACCACATCAGAACTGCACAAGTAAAATGCATTAATTCTCAGAAACTCCTATGTATAAATGCAAACTATAAAAATAGTACAGGTCATGAATATATATGTATTGAAATACTGTTTAGTGCAAACTTAAGTTCACCTATCAATAAAGGGGAATTCCCTATGAAATTTAGAAAATATAAAGAGCAAATAATAGCTACCCAACATTCTCATCCATAAAATTTAGTAACCCTATACTAAAACCACCATAAGATTAGTAGTAAAATTAATAGACACTCAAAATTGATATACAAAAGAGTAATATGAATACATGGCCCTAGATTGATATATGAAGTTTGAAAAAGTCAAACTAAACTAGAAAAAAAAAATAACTGAATGTTGAGTGTAAGAAAGTTGAAAAAACTAATTGTAAGATCACGCAGAGAGACAGTGCTATAATTCATTTCAACGCTAAATATGACAATAGTTACAGGCTTTTGTTTACCTGTCATGAACAAATATTGCAATGTCACAAGTAGCCAAGGATTCTTTATCAGATAGCAATTTACTTACTCCATCTTCAGGTATCTCTTTCAACACAAGGGTCTTCTTTATTCCCTGAAGTAAATAACAAACAAATACTCAGGAAAAAGTGTGGGAAATCAACAAAATTAGATACCACAGCAACTCAGAGGGCATTTAGTGATGCATGATGAATAGCACTCACCCCCGGTTGATCAACAACATTCACTGCATAACGCTCTTCAGTGCTTGAATTATAATTATCGGAAACAGGCCTGAAGTTTCGATTCATCAACAACATATGTTATATTACTTGGGGACGAAATTAAATTACTAGGACAATCAGACTTAAAAAAGGATGATTCAGAAGACCTTCCAAGAAAAGAATTCAGTAATGCAGACTTTCCAGCCTTGTTAGGCCCAAAAACGAAACACTGGAAAACATTTCTGTCTGTCTGCTGCTTCTTGCGATCCAAACGCCTTCTTCTAGTCACACGGAAAGCAGACAAAGGATCACCAGGATACCCAATGTATATAAGATTCTCCATGCTCCAAGATGGGTCTAAAAGTGTCATGAGGGACCACTGTGACCACAAACATATCTCAAAAAGTTCAGCACAAGTTACCAGAGAATCACTAAAGTTGATAGAAGTTCAAGTGTATGTATAAACATGTTAGCAAAACAGTAAAACTTCACGTATGAAGAGATGGGCAAACTGAGATCTAACAAATTGGTAGATTGATTTAAAAAATTTGCAACATTGCCACCCGAACCTCCACACAAAAATGATAAAATGGGAGGGGGGCCTACCTCTGACAAAAACCCATCAAGTGATAGACCTCCAAATGCATCTTTCTCTGCTGCATCCAAATATGGGGCTTTCTCCCAAGGACTGGCAAAAGAATTTTATCAAACATTGAAAACCCTTAGCGTCTAATCATTATAGTTATTGATAAAGATGCATTGATAGCAAGATTTATGAGGATTGACTTAGTGAACATGAGGCCAAGCAGGATTTCTCTTGGTAGGGGAACATAAGACTTGTAAAAAAGTAAAATAAACCGCATAATAAATTATCTTAAGAAAACCAAACTACCTCTCAGCAGCTGTGGAAAATAATTCCTCAATTTCACGAGGTCGTAGGGCCCCATCCTATTAGGAAGAATATAAACATATTGTCATGATTTTAATAAATTGGAAATCTACTAAGCTGCTTGAATAATTGTAGGCTACACAGATTGTACAAATTATACTATAAGCTAATCAACCAAATTGGAAAGACAAGTATTGAATAGAGCACAGAATAAGACGTACTTGATTGTTGTCAAACAATTCAAAGATTCCCTTCAGATACTCAATGGCTTCATTTGTCAGCTCCACACTCTACACAAATGATAATCAACAGTAGCATTTTTTAACAAACATTATGTGCTTCACAAAAACATGCAACAGTTTCAGTTGGAAGGTTTTGAGTGAAAGGGGGGTGGGGCGGTATATGGTTTGTAAATGATTACATAACATATCATATAAAATCATGACTAAGTGGCATGTTATAGTCAAAAAATTAAACATATTAGAAGTGAAATCCATGCACATCCCCGAAGGTGGGAATTTAGGGACCGTAAGTCCTCAATGCCAAGGCCAACCAAATTCAAGAGGCACAATTTATGTGAGGTGGGGCTTATTCTAGTCCCTGATGGCCCCAGATTTGTCATACTTGACAGTTAATTACATTTCAAAGTCTAAATGCAAAAACATTGGAGTTTAATCACAAGCTCAGGATATATAACAGAGAATTATGGCCATGTATTGATCATAGAAATCATGATTACCCCCTGATGGAGGAATCACTCTGAAGCAAACTAGAATAGGCATGAGAAAGGTGGGATCCCAGCATACATTTAAAACGAGGGAAATTGAGGTCAAACCAATAGTATGTGTTACAACAAGATTTGAAGCTCAGCCCAAGCTGAAACCCAAAAAAATGGCCAACAAGATGCAACCACTACAAAGGGGAATAATTAATACCAGACTCCACCCATTTACAAATGAGATAACCAACAAACAACTCAGATACTTGTAAAACAGGGTCTTATGAAAAAGAAAAGGAAAAAACAAGTAACAAACCAAACAGCACTAGCATAGTGGCAACTAAAATCCATCCCTAGAAACTATAAATGCACCCAGAAAAGAAAACTCATGACATTCCATGCATGCTTTGAGTGCACCAGTAGGGCTTTTTTTTTCACCATATCAAAAACGCTGACCAGTGATAATTAATTTAAACATAAGGATTGATATTTATTTATCAATATTTGTATATCAGGGTTCATATTAGCACGACCTGCAAACAACCTGTTTGATAGGGCTCCACCACTCACAAACAATAAAATTTGTTCTGGCAAACTTTAGCTGGGCTTAAGGCTTAGTTGGGTTTATTTGAGTAAGTGATAGTTATCATAAAAATTGACAAAATAAGAGCACTGAACTACCAACATTCTTGGCAATGGATCATGAAAAATCTAACTAAATTCCCTTCACTTCCAAAAACCAAATATATTATTTCAGCACATCAAATAAGCATTCTATCGTTTTAAGAAAACCATGGGTATTATAATAATTGTACTTTAACCCAAGAAAACATTACCTGATCAGGAGCTCGTTTGAAAGAAGATGGAAGCAGTTCATCAGCAAGTTTGATATCATTATTGTATCCAAATTTTCTTAGGACAGTCCATGTTGTCTCAAGACGCCCTTTTTCTATGAATAGTGCATGAAGAAAGAGGAATCCTGTCAAAGTAAGCCCACGTTCATTGACTCCTTCTGGCAATTTTTCTGCCACAACCCTCTTAACGCCTATTATTTCAGAAGGTTGTAATGGAGCATTGAAACATTTCACCTGTTTACAAGAGATCCCTCATTAACTTTAGCAGAAAATATTAAAACTTAAATAGATGAGAAACTTTTATGCAAGTATTACAAGATCATTCTCAAATAGTCAGGAGCTGAATAATTGGACATAAAACAAATATCAAACTTGGAATTCAGGTTGCAAACAAAGGATGAACAGAAACCTGAAAATCATTCAACTCAGCATCACTGAGGGCGCCATCCCTGTCATGGTCACAAAGAATAAATATCCGCTTCAAGGCACGCACACATCGGGGCTTCAAAGTCTGTGTTTCCTGGTCAAATAGTGGACCAGTCGGATGAAGCACAGCTTTTTGTGCATAGTAGAAAACCTCAGGGATCTACAATTAGAAAATTTTCAACATTAATTTCCAAAAAATTTAGAATGATAAAGCAAAAATTACAAACAATGTTTCAGATAAACAGTCCCCAAAAAAAGGAAGAAGATGAAGAAGAAAATAAATAGAGGTCCAACTAAATACAGGATTAATGCACTAAAGAGATCAAACATAATGTATTTTCTATTACTATAAAAAAAATCCACATAACAAGGAACCCAAAAGGGAAAAAAATCGAGATATTATAGTATAATATAATAAGACTGCTACATCTTGCACATATAGAACCCAATTAGATGCCTTTACAGTGGCCAAGCCACAAACCCATCATTAGCACATATCATGCATGAATACAGACAAATTAATATCGTTCCTTCTATGAAAATTGAACCTAATCAACAGAAATTTGTTTACTTTGATCTCAAACCAGATTTCAAGAAACAGTATTTATCATGATCTACTGTGTCTGTATTGATTAGACTAGTTCAAAATGTCATCTTATCTTCATTACCCAAACATTAAGTTTATTTCTCAAGTTCAATCTTTTTCTTTAAGATCAGTAGAAAGTAAGTAGCCAATTGTTCTTTTGCTTCTATTTGCTCTAAGAACTGGCTTCATGTTCAAACCTATTAGATTCACGTATATTCTTGGGCCACGGTATCAGAAGAAAATTTTTGATAAGTGGTATCAGAAGAAAATTTGAAAAAATCAAAAATTGAAATTTACATTTATGCATCTTGTTAGCATGGCATTATAGTTCCATCTAATAGCAACTGATATTT
Organism: Quercus alba; assembly: GCA_036321655.1. NCBI lineage: Eukaryota > Viridiplantae > Streptophyta > Magnoliopsida > Fagales > Fagaceae > Quercus > Quercus alba. The sequence goes on from CM070300.1 coordinate 13,265,160, forward strand.
TAAATTCTGATTAAAAACTGAATGCTTACACAGACATTTTCTGCTTTACACAACAAATTATAGTGGTCTGAAGACCCCCAAACATTTTATCTTCTCTTAAAATATCTACCCTATACCAAAAATGTAGGAGCAAACATAATGTGGCTCTAATCACGTTTAAAACAAATCTACAATGATATATATTCCATCAGCAAGATTAGAATGGTATAAAGGATTTATGTGTTTGAACCACAAAGGAGCTCAAAAACAAAGATAGAAAAATCATTTAAAGAGAAGGGGGAAAATAAAAAGACAAACAGAAAGGAGCATCAATACATACCTGAATATGTTTAAAGGCCGAACATTCAATGCAAGTTTCAATCTCCCGAAATTGTTGCATTATTGGTGACATCACCTGTTCCAGGCTCATCTGCTGGTTATCATCTCTTAAATCCAGCTTACAACCCACCACTATAACTGGGACCTTCACCTGCGCATCAAATTCCACACATCCACATCATAGACAACAAACAATCAAAATCAAAGTGGCTCCATCTATTGCTATGCCAAACAAATTTCCAAAAATCTAGATAAGCAAGAAAGCAGGACTCCATTTATAACCATGCATGATTTTACAGACAAGCATGAGGTTTCCAGAAGAGTACTCTCTTCTTCCTTAAAAGATGCCCTGGGATGAATCTTGCCTCAAGCAATGCATATAGAAAGAAAATTGGAAAACAATATTAAAATGAAGAATAGAGACCTCTAATTTACGAAGCTTTGGCAGCCAGAAAGAACTCAATCGATCAAGTGTAGAAGGCTCATCGCACGCATAAGTTAGCACAACCGCATCAGCCCTCTTCAGTTCTTCAGCAACTTTACCATCATCCTCCACTCTAATTAAGAACAGTACAATAAAATATTCAACATTGAACTGGATATATCAGTGCAATTAGTGTAACAAAAGCTTAAACTTGTACGCATTTCAAAGTTTCCAAAATGAAAAACTCAACTTAACAAGCCATCTAATTGTACTAAGATCAGACAAGCAGAAGCTACACTTTTCTTATGTCAAAAATAAAAATAAAATCTCTATTTCAGAACCCTAGCTTAATTTTCTGTCCTCAATTTGTCAGCAACCAATCACCTATCCCAGACCCCACAGAAGTCAGAGTTTTGTGCACTAAGTACGATCTTTTTATTTGCGAGAAACAAAACTGATATTCAGATAAAGGTTTAAATCATCAAGTAACCTTTGACTACAATATTTTACATTTTTTGGTTCCAGAAATTTTATAGTTTCATTGAGAAGGGTAACAAAAAATCCAATTCATACCTTCACTTTGTCATCAAAGACTCAGAGCCACTTCACTACACCTAACTGAACTAACCCCAAAACTTGTATCATACTCAGTTCTAATTTTCTTAATGGCCAAAAATGAAAGAAAAAACTACCACTCAGGTGTAAACCCTTTTTACTCATTTACACATTCTCTCCTGATTCATACACAATTGGAAGCAAAATTAATTCACTTTATTCACTAGAGGAGGCAACCCATGTACCCAGGATGTATAACAGATATACACCATTAAGTATTAACTAAGAACTAAAACTAAAACAATATAAGCAAACATAGCTTTTAAATAAGTAAATAAAATTTAAAAATAAAGCTACCAAACAATTTTTTTTTTTTTGAAATGAACTAAAACGAGGCCAGAAATTCTTGCATTAGCCTCAATTTGACCATTTTTCCCAAACACTGGATAACAACTTAAAAGTTAGAATCGTAAATTTTTTCTTCTTCTTTTCCTACATTTTCTCAGCACCCAAACAGAGCTTTCCCAAATCATAATATAATTACAACTTTCTTTTCCTACATATTCTTAACGAAATCCTACTCTCCTGTTTTCCTACACTTTCTTACTAACCAAAGAGAGATTTCCAAAACACATGAATATACCAAATCTCATTAGTACATACAACGCAACACTTAACACCATTTTTTCCTATATAACCTCACACTCTTCTCTTCTTTTCCTACACTTTCTTAGTGACCAAACACAGATTTTCAAAATCATCATACAACAGCACCAATTCATCTCACCAGCTTCTTCTCTTTCCCTACACTTTTCTCAGCAACCAAACACAGCAATCTAAAATAAGAACAATAGTTAAACAATATAAACACACACCGAGACGAAGTGTCGATGATCGTAACGGGCACGCGGTCGGGATAGAAATCCTCGGGCAGCCTCGTCGGAGGAAGAACCGGCGGAACGTTCGCCGGAAAGTTCTCGGCGGCGGCGGTGACGATCAAGCTGGATTTGCCGGTGCCTCTATCTCCGGCCACCACGATACGCACACCGGTACGGCCGTACGGGTTCGCCGCTCCAGCTGAAGCTCTCGCCATTGAAAGACAAAGACAAAGACTCTGCAAAAAAAAGCCAAAAACCTCAAAAACCCTAAACACGAAAGCTGGCTTCGAATGCGATGGCAGAAGCGTAAATTACGTTAGATATCGAGGGCAAAGAGAATTAGGATTCAGTGAAGAACAGATAGGTGTGGTAATGAGAGATGTGAATGGCAGGAAAGGTAAATAAGGTGGGGTGGGGGGGGAAGAATTTTTGGGACGATGGCAAAAGGAGTAAATAGAGGTGGAATATGAGGGTGAAGATTGAAAGTACCTTGGAGAAGAAGTAGCAGAAAAACCCTAGTGAGAGAGAGTGTTTCTCTAAACTAAAGTACTACTCTCTCTCTATGGATGGAGAAAGGGTTTGAAATAATGAAAGTGTGTGGAAGCTTCAGACTCAGAACACAACAACAAAGATTGTTTTGTTTTTTTTTCTTTTTTTTTTTTTGGTGTGTGGTGATTTTGACAATTCGTGATGTGATCTGACGGCTGAGATTTGGAGATGTTGAAATGAGGGATGCAGGGGGATGTGATGTAATGTAATGATGGAAGTAGTGTTCTCTCACTCTGTTTTGAATCTTGACGGATACGTTGGAAACACTAGAAAATGTCAACTGAGTTGAGTTACGAGATTCTTCCCAAAGAGTGTGGCATTGTTATTGTTGTGAATGTGTGTTTTATTGACAAGTGTACATTTTTTTTTTTTTGGTGTTTAGATTGTGGTTAAATTGTGAGATGAGAATGAGATGTATCCCCACTTTTGCCAAATAGGTAGGTGAATTGTGCATATTGTACTAGATTCATTTTAGAACGTTGAAGTGATGAAAGAAGCCTTATCTTGTTTTTTTTTTTTTTTTTTTTTTTTTTTTTTTTTTTTTTTTTAATTTGTAATCTTATCTTGTTTGATCTAATATAGTATTTGATTGATGAATAACTTTTTAAAAAGTCTTCAAGGAAAAAAAAAACGGTGTATTCAACTTATTTTAAATATCATCTCAAAAAACACTTATTTTTAAATAAATTAAATCAATAAAAATAAGTTTATTCAAGCAATTTACATTGTATCTTGAATAAAAAAAACTTTACTCATTTCTTTTGTTTAATGTGTAAAGTATGGGATATCTTAAAAAACTTTACATAGTTTGCTAAGTTTTAAACTTAAGATTTTGTGGGTTTTTGTTAATTCAATTGGTAACTTTTTTTTATCATCTAATAAGATTTGAGATTCAAATTCAAATCTCATCTATCCATAAAATATATATATATATATATAAAACTCGGGATTTCAAGGATAAAAATAAATAAAATAATTATCTAGACCATATTTTAAACACAACTCTTTACCATAAAGCTCCAAGTTGATGAAACAAGAAGATTAACACTACGGCCTATGGCCCATTAAATGGTGAGATTTCTGTTTTTTTATATATTTTCTATGGTACGATCCAAGTGAATTGAGTCAGGTATTTTGGGCTCGCAGTCAAAACCAAATCAAGCCCATCACTATTCTAAATGGGCTCAACACAAGAGCCTTTTAAGAACAAGCTTTTTTTTTCTTTTTTTCTTTTTTTTGAGAAACTTTTAAGAACAAGCTGGATCTTTTAAATTTGGTTAAGGACAATTTGAGCTTAACTTTTATTATGTTACCAAGACATTTTAAAATATTAAATTCAGTGGTCAGTGCTCCACAAGATTTTTATACTTTATATATGTCGGCTACTTTGGTTGATTCAAATCAGCACTATGTTGAAACCCAATGCAGCATAAGGTATTAAGGTAGGTTTAATTACAACTGATCACAGTTTTTGCAATTCTTTGTCCTCTCAAGTTGGCATATCTGCATTCAGCATATGTTCTATTTGAAAAGCACCCAAAAACTAGGGTTTGACTTGTATTTAGTGTACTTGAGTATTACACGGAAACCTTACTTAAACTTTAAAACCTCTGAAAAATCCAATATTTTCTTAGGCTAAGTTCTCTTTATAGATATTCTCTTATGTATAGCATTAATAGGGTCATGTTAACAGATGCCCTTAAAACAATTATTAATAAACTATAATAGAAAAATTTTGACACTATTTTTATGGGAAATATAAAAAACCGTCAATAACATTTTATTGTTTTATCATTCTCCTGATAAAATATTTCTAAAAATAGCTCCTAAACCAATGCCCTGGCATTGGTTAACATTTCTCATTTAGTATTTACCATCAGGTAAAGATATTAATGATGTAGTGGTCAATAGTGATGAGCCGTATAAGAATTTGAAATGATTGGCAAAGCCATGAAAATTTGCTTTGGGGAATGGAATTGAAGGAGGAGGAAATTTTTGAAATGAAAATATGTTTCTATTTGGTTGGCATAGCTCGCAAGGCAAAGAGAAGGGTGGTTATGAAAATTAAATAACTAGAAAGCTTTCTCTAGCACACTATTGCATATTTGTAAACCAGAGAATGTGAATATAGCAATTTGCTCCCTAGTTCTTTTGTGAAATTGTGGATAGTCCACTATTGGAATTTTATTTTTTAATAATAAATTACACTAACTTCTTTTAAGGTTTTTGGAAATGTCAAAAACCTCCTCCTATATTTGAAAATGAAACTTCCACCTCTTGTGATTATTATTCATATTTGGTTTCTTCAAAAAAAAAAAAAAAAAAAAGAAGAAGAAGAAACTTCTTATTATATAATCAATATGGTTATTTAGTTTTTTTTAGATTATTCTAGATGAGAATTTAATTTGAAAAATACTATTTTTAAATTTTAATACCCAAAAAAAAATTTATGACTGGATTTTTGGTGTGAGAAACAGTGGACTATTTGTTAGGCTTGGTGAGGAGATAGAATTTATACATATATAAATTAATGATGGTTCTGAAATATAGGATAAGTCCCCTATGATGCTATTTTTGTCCTTTATGAGAGGAGTTAATAATGAGAAATTATTGGATATTTTTAGCAGTTTCTCTTCTGATTGGGTACCGTTATAAGTTTTTCTTAAATTATTTGATTATTGAGTAAATGGTACCTGAAAAATTGTTTTAGGAGATATCTAAAGATTTTAGAGGAAGTGCTAGGCAAAATTCTTTTGTGGTAAGCTAGTTGAGATAAGTAACCTTATCCTAATTGATTTTACTTTCCTTATACTATTTAATATTGTTTATAAAAATTTTCTATTTCAATTATATTATTGATTTCCTCCAAGCTATCAATTGGCTATTACAAAACTGGCTCCTTAACCTTCTCTTGTAATCCTTCATTTGAGTTTATCTTGTTTTGAAGAGGTATAAACTCACCCACCTCTTCTCCATTTCTCGCTGGAGGGAAAAACTCATGTACTGCTTCAAAATGTTGACCAACTCTTACTCTACCACTTTATCAGTTTGTGACCTATCCTGATCACTTGCTCCAACTATAACAGTTCCAAACTCAGTACATCAAGCAAGACACCTTCATCGAAAAGATTCTTTATATCATGAAAACACAATTATATTACAAAACCCATAAAAGAATGAAGAAAATAAATAAATAAAACGACACTAATATAACAAGAATTGGGAAGTGCCTTGTTACATACACACTATTACACATACATTTTTGAGCTAAAATAATGAGTTGAAGACATGATTTCAGTTTGAAAAAAAATGTGTGTAATAGTCTGTGTGTGACAATTTTTATCCAAATGGAAATTAAGAGCACCACAACACTAATACAAGTTACAATAATGTAAATGTGTGTACGTGCAAGTTAAACTAACAAGCTTGTAAAGGAAAAATGAGCTATGGATCTAATAGTACATTTAAGTGAAAAATCTCAAGGACAATAAAAATGGGAACTTTATCACTTTAACGTCTAGAGAAATGTAAAAACAAAGCAAGGAAAATATAGAAGGCATGGAAATTACGTGGAAAACCCTTTGGAAGGGATGAAAAACCACGAGTGAGCGAAGGGAAGAATGTCCCTCACCCTTAGAGCTCTCTAATATGTGAAAGTTAAGGTTTTTATACAATGGTAATGTTCTTCTCAAAGAAAGTCTTTCTTTTTACCTCACTTTCCTACCTAAACTTCTGCCTCTTTCTCTCTATCTTTCTAGGTTCTTGCCCTAATTGCTCAGCAACATGTTCCTCTTATAGTACGAGGAATGTTTCCAAGTACATAAGAACAGGTGTCAAGCCATGATTCCCCCATTTCAAACCCTAATACAGCTATTGTACTATACTACGACTGGAGAGAGAGAAGACATGCCAATGTTAGGGTAGTGAGATGGAGGGCAACTCTGCTGCAACGTGGGGAGCAAGCCATAGATAAGGAAATGGACATCAAGGAGGCTAGAAGTGATGCACGTGTCATCAGCAGTGGTCTAGCACAAGCTTAGCCAATAAGAGGTGTTCTATACCATCTAACCATAGGGGGTCGCTATCTCCCTTTTACGTTAGTGTTGGGTTTCCATGCCAGGTGCATTTCTCACCCTTCCCCAAGATGGTCACGCTGTTGGCATGAGCCAAAGATGCTCTCCCTCAACCAACGTTCTCCTTCCTTTCCTCACAGCTAGCCCACGTGTAAGATCTGGATCCAGCCATGTCAGCACTCAACACATACTTTGGCTGGTGTAATGTACAATGTGCCAAACTAGTTGAGAAATATAAGTCCAATGACAATTACAATTCAAGTAGTGTGTAAAACATGTAGCATCCTTACCAGCACAACAATAAGAGAAAAAGGGAGAGGGGGGAATCATCTTTTTATTAATAACATGATAAGGCATAGAAATCATCTTCCCATTTTGAGGGAGCAATATTGCTCTTGTTTTTTATCTGCAAGTATATTCCATTCACTTATCTTATATATAGAGGGTTGATTGTGAAGTAAGTTTGTAGAAAACTAAAAACAAGGACAACAATTTTAGTAAATAAACCGAAAGTCTATGAGTTGTAAAATATTTGTAAATTATTTCAGCCACCTAAGTCCTTATCTTAATGTAAGAGCATCCGCATCAGTAGATGTAAAGTCTTGCAAAATAGAAAAAAAAAAAAACCCCTCATTTTACACATTTTGACAAAAAAAAAAACACCCACATCAGTGGGTATAAAATTGTGTATAAATGCACAAGTGCTACAGTAACCGTGCATATATGCACGGTTACTGTAGCTCTTGCATTTTATATTTTACTAATTTTATCTCTCTCCTTCACCTCACTCTCTTTTTCTCTTGGACCCTCTCACTCTTACCTCACTCTTGCCACCATCGATATGCACGGTTACTGTAGCTCTTACATTTTATATTTTACTAATTTTATCTCTCTCCTTCACCTCACTCTCTTTTTCTCTTGGACCCTCTCACTCTTACCTCACTCTTGCCACCATCGATCACCATAGCTCTTGAAAAAAGAAGAAGATGCAACCACCAAACCAGCAACAATATAAATATATATATTTGTTGGTTGAACCATCAATGTATCAAGATCTAGTGTAGTAATTCATTTTATGTATCTTGTTGTAATGGCCAGTTTGAATGGAGAGAGGGAGGGAGGGGAGTAGAATAGAGTCTAAAATGGTTTGCAATTTTCGACGGACTCTATTCTACTCTCCTTCCTCCATCCAAATTGACCATAAAATTCCACAAATGAGGTGCCACATTTTGCAATAAACAAAATATTTTGCAATAAATCATTTTTTTTTTTTTTTTTTGCGTAAACAAAGGATATATTAGATAAACATAAACAGTACAAGTGCAACTTGACTACAGTACATACAGCAACACGGAAACCCAAAACCAGGCTAAAACAAGACATACACATTCCGAAAACGTAATAATAGCAATAAATCAAGTTTTGCAATAAACAAAAGAAGTTCTTTGGATTACTTCTGCAATCAATTCTAAAAACCCAAGTTTAACTGAGTTAGGTTGTTAATAGAAAACATAAAATTGAATCGATTGCTTTACACCTCTTTATTCTCCAAATCATTCTTAAAAATTGAAAAAAGATACTAGTATTAATTAAGCAAACTGATGTGTAAAGCAATCAATATTTAGGGATTACAATCACATGAGTGATGGAAAAAGAAGAGAGAGAAGTTTTTGGTTCCATTTTCATGGGAGCAGGGGTGAGAAACATTTACTTTAACTTGTTGAAGTTCATCTGTTTGTACAAATTTTTTTTTTTTTTTTTTAAATCTTTTTCTGAGAAGACATCTGTTCAAGCTAAAAGTGATATGACATCTCAACTCTTAATAGGATATATACTAAGAACAAAAACTTCATAAACATAGTTGGTTTTATAGCCCAAGAGCCTTGCTGTCAACAGGATCAACAGAGAGGAAATTGTGGAAAATAAGAATAAAATAATGTGGAGACAATTATCTCATTAATTAAAATTTAGAATATTAATTACATGAAAAATTGTCTCTTTCTCACAGGTTAGATCCTATGAAATCAACAATTAAAAAATGTGTAATTTTTGTGAAGTTTTACACACACGTGTGTTAATATAACTTTTAAGATCATTTTTTTTCAAAAAAAAAAAATCAATTCTTTTAGATATAACTGTAATTTATCCTACAAATTGTTTAAGAAAGCAAAACAATAAAAATAAGTTATACCAAATGAATAACACTCAGGACAAATTTGATAGAAGATGTTGATAATGATAGCCACTAAATTGTATCTACATTGAACAAACAAATTTGGATTAGGAAATGCCCTCCAAGACCATGGTTTTGCAACTTGGACCACTGTTGGACTCTAGTTGCTGGTCAATCTTGCCTATACGTATATATGCATCATAATTTAAATTGAATTGCTGTTAGATTGATGTGAGCAAATATTGTACAAAATAATTTATTCCAAATAATCAAATTAATTTGACTACCGAAATTTCCTTACTGTTTACAAACTCGCCCACGAAATCAAATTTAGATGGATCACATCCTTTTTGATTTATTGCGGAGAATAATAGTCTATTTGTAGCTTCGATCTTTCTGGTTGCACAGAAACCAAATAGTGTTTGATAACCAATTGGTGAAATAACGAGTTGTGGACAATGTCGGTAAAGTTTTTTTTTTTTTTTTTTTGAGAACCGAGTGTCGGTAAAGTTTGATTAGTCCTAATCGGGGTTGCAAGAGGTCAAGAGGCATCTTGCATTTTTGATCATTTATTATCATTAGTTTGTTTTGTTTCACTGTCTGTGTTTTTTTTTTTTTTTTTTGGAGAGAGAGTTTTGGCATCTCTTCGAAAACAAATTATTTACATTTGTAATTGGATGCAAAATTTGATATATATATATATATATATGTGTGTGTGTGTTAGGTTCAAGTTATGTTTGATATAACTTTAAGTAATGTTATATACTTATATAATTCAATATTTTTTTAATTGGATGCAAAATTTAAAAAATCCATAATAACAATAGATTGACATGAAATTTGACATGCACATTAAGAATTTAAGGAACATGCAATTCAAATATGAGATTTTTTTAATATAGATCTAATAAAAATTATTAGATAATGAAATATTGCTTCAAGCTACACAGCAAGTATAACTTGATCTTGTCCCTTTATATATAAGGAATTGATGTATCAACCTTACCTATGAGACATCCTCAAAAACTCCATGAACTAATAGTATAGTTGATGAAATTTAAAAGCCTTTGGAATTACAACACACACTTTAAATCTACTAGTGTATAACCTATGTATATACACAGTACAATTAAAAAATAAATTATAATTACACACATATATGAGTTTAAATTATACATAGGGTCCGTTTGGATTAAGCTTATTTTTGCTGAAACTGAAAACACTGTAGCAAAATAATTTTTAAATGTGTGAATAGTATCGTAGGACCCATTTTTAATGAAAAAGTTGCTGAAAAGTGGAATTTGTGGGTCCGTAAACAATGCACAGATGTACTATTCACGGTTGACTGGGTCAAATAGTACGGTTGGAAAAAAAAAAATTCAGAAAACGCACTCTGAAAACGCTGGATTCATTTGAATCCAAACGGGCACATAGTATAAGAGTAATACATTTTTAAACCATAGATATATACATAAATTTACTCTTTTTCTTCTTCTTCTTCTTTTATTAGGTTTTTGATGATTTATTTATATTAGACTCTTCGTAACTCACCTTGAACAAAAAAATAAAATAAAAATTTATATAAAATATAAAATTAGATAATAATTGAAATCCAATTTAAAATCTAATTAAATTTTCTCTTACTTTGATTTAAAAAAAAAAAAAAAAATTAAGCCACCATTGTGGATATTCATAAAGACCCAAAAAAGAAAACTAGATAAAGACAAAGATAAAAGACTATAAATACTACAATTTTTACCCTAAGATGAAGTGTCTTTTGACTCGTTTCAACAAGATAACAAGTGTTTAAAAATTATTTGTTCTTTTCTCAAAAAAAAAAAAAAAATATATATATATATATATATATATTTGTTGGATTTTACTAATGTGTGACCTAAGGGCATATATTAATTTCCATTTTTGGGAAAAAATTTCTCAAGAATTGAAAAAGTAATGACAACTTTTTCAATTCCCGAAAAAATACTTTCAAAAATAAAAAATTTAATATATACCCTAAGGGCACACATTAACCGAATCCATATTTATTCTAATTAACAACACGCCAATTTTAACACGTCTCTTCATTTTAGCATGAATAATGCACTGACAGAATCAGTGTACAATTTGAAATATTCTTGTAATAACCAATAAGATAAAATAACATATGCGTTTTATCCGACCAATCACGTTTTTCAATTCCCAAGAAAGCGCCACACCATTAGTCTCTCCGAGTCTCCGTCACTTTCCCTCGTACAAACAAGACTAATACATCACAATATCACATAGCCAAACTCACATCGTTTTTCCTATTCCAGCTACCTTCCTCAATAAATGTTTACACTTACCAACTTATTTCTCTCTCTCTCTCTCTCTCTCCACATATATAAAATACCAAAAAGTGCCATACAGTATATTTGATCTTTGAATATATTTTGGAACCTTGAATATTGGAGATGGGTCTTGATCTCGAATCCATATCAGAGGCAACTTCAGGGGCTATAGGATCCCTCGTCAGCACCACAATCCTTTACCCACTTGACACCTGTAAGACCAAGTACCAAGCCGAGGTCAGAGCCCATGGCCAGCAAAAATACAGGTTACCCATCTCTTCTTTTTCACAAAGTTTCAATCTTTCTCTCTATTTAAACCATAATTTGTCCTTTTCTCGATCTGGGTCTCTCTTTTTTTTATGTGATCATGGTTCTGTAATTCTGTATCTGGGTAAAGTTTATATATTTATTTTTATAATCTGTCTGATTTTTGTTGTTTATATGCAGCCTCTGTATGTGTGTGTTTTAATTTGCCTCTGTTTGTGTAGCTGTAATTGAGTTCTACCAACCCCATGTTGTGTTTGTGATATTATAGGGATCAAAAGGGACTGAATTTGAATTAGTTATATTTGCAAGGGAATTGTAAGTCAATGTTGAATTTTATGATGCAATTGTCAGTCTAGCCTCTGTGAAACCTTTGATTGTTGAACCTTTTTTGTTGGGTGTCATCCTTCAATTTGCTTGATGGGCAGTGTTTAGATTATGTCATACTTTGTGATTATCTTTGTTATATGTGAATTATAAGTCAATGTTGAATTTTATGATGCATTTGGCAGTCTAGCCTTTATGGTACCTTTGATTGTTGAAACCTTTTCTGTCGTGAGTCATCTCTTAATTTGGTTACCGGGAAGTGTTTAGATTATGTTATACTCTGTGATATCTTTCTGTTGTATGTGAATTATAAGTTATATTGAATTTCATGATGCATTTGACAGTGCAGCCTTTTTGGTACCTTGGATTGTTGAAACCTTTTTGTGTGTGTTACTTTAATCCATTAATTTGGTTAACATGCGGTGTTTAGATATGAAATACTTTGTGATTATCTTTTGTTAGAAGTGAATTAGAAGTCAATAAATTTTACGATGCATTTGGCAGTGTAGCCTTTATGGTACCTTTGATTGTTGTACCTTTTTTGTTGAGCATTATCCTTTAATTTGATTTACGGGCGGTGTTTGGATTTTGTCATACTTTGTGATTTTCTTTTGTTATAAGTGACTTATAAGTCAATGTTGAATCTTATGAAGCATTTAGCAGTCTAACCTTTCTGGTACATTTGATTGCTGAACCTTTTTTTTTTGTTGCGTGTCATCCATTTATTTGGTTAACAAGAAGTGTTTCGATTATGTCATGCTTTATGATGATCTTTTGTTATAAGTGAATTATAAGTCAATGGTGAATTGTATGAATGTATGATGCATTTGGCAGTCTAGCCTTTATGGAATCTTTGATTGTTGAACCTTCTACTGTTGTGTCATCCAGTACTTTGGTTGATGGGCAGTGTTTAGATTATGTCATACTTTGTGATTATGTTTTGCTATGCAACCAATGGTCCAATTATCTTTATTTTATTTTATATCTTATAGTGTGAAAATATTTGAAATTAAAACTATGTGAATGTAATTACAAGGTCATTTTGGAAACATAGTTTTCAATATTGGTATTATGTTGTCCAGTTTTTAACATGATATATGTTGGGCACTCTATGGTTTTCCCTTCTGAAGCCATTCTAATAACACAATGTCAGTCACCTATCATATGGCTAATTGGCTATAGTACTAATATTTTGCATTCAGTAGGAGAATTGTTTGACACCATCGGTAACTATTTGATTTCAGATGGTTCTTTCTGAACCATTGATCAATGATGATACTGTAACAATAGGAGTTACAATGTGACTTCTAGACTTTTCTCCTCTGTACTTCTTCATATTGTATATTGTACATTCCTGTGAACGTGTAATTTCCAAACAGAAAATGTGTGCTAATTCCTTGTGAGTAAAATTCTTAGGTTTTGCCATGTTGCACGTGCATGAACAGTAGTTACTAATTCCTTGTTTTCCAGTACATGTAACATTCATTGGTGAAAAAATAAGTGTGTCAACTATATATTGTGTTGTAACTTTTGATTTTTTTAGTTTTTTGTTATTGTACTTGTACTGGGGTCAAAGATATAGCTACTTAAGGTTTTAAAGCAATCTAAGGTATTAGAACTGACTGTGAGTTTACTTTGAAGTCAGTTATCTGTGGGCATACTGAATTGACTATAGGTATGGAGGTTGCTTTGTAAATTGTCTGTTGCTTGTAAATCTGTTTCATTTTTCTACTGGATCTTGAACAATTACTTAGCAAATTTAACAAATTAAATTTATATTCCTGCTCTTTCCTTAGAAGAGTTTATAGAATTGAACCTTCTTAATTGAGCATTCTAGATTTTCTTTGTTCTTGTTACGTTATATGTTCCTTAGTTGAGTTGAAGATTGGGTTGGAATATTGGTGCAGAAACCAAATTAATGCCAATGGATTCAATTGGTCCAAATCATGGGAATTTGAAATTAAGTTTTTTGAGTTGATTTGAATTATATTCTGAGAGGATCCACTACAGGTACACCTTGGGATTTCCCCTACTGATTTTTGATAAAATAAAATAGTGGAAAGGAATAGATGTAGCTGACCATGACTAATTTATTGAGAATACGTAAGTGACCACAAAGAATTTGGGACTACGGTTTGTTTGTTGTTGAATTTGATGAATAATAAGGAATATGAATTTTTTTCTCTCTAGCTTGTTGGTATTTCCAGGTACCCTCAGATGATGAAGCTTGAGTTTTGAGGTAGATTCTAGGTTGTGGTTTCAGTGTCCTAGGTAAAATATAGTTAAAAACTAAGACCAAATTTCATGTATAAGCACAGAATTCTTTAGTCAGAAGTCAGCTTTTTAGACAAGGTGTAAAGTTTACTTGAATTAACTTTTTCTGGCTTATGCAGGAACCTCTCAGATGTCTTTTGGGAAGCAATTCAAAATCGCCAGTTTCTTTCGCTTTACCAGGGCCTAGGTACAAAAAACCTGCAATCCTTCATTTCACAGTTTGTCTATTTTTATGGGTACAGCTACTTCAAAAGATTATATCTAGAAAAGAGTGGTGCCAAAAGAATCGGAACAAAAGAAAACTTAGTTCTTGCTGCTGCTGCTGGAGCATGCACTGCCATTTTGACACAGGTGAGCTGTTGTGAGGGCATCTGTCCCTGATTCTGGTTGAGAAAGTATTTCTGTAAAAACTAATGGCTTTTGAAACTACCATTCTATGCTATAAAAAGTATGAACTGTTGACATGTGGGCATAGCACTATATTTCTAGTGTTAGTTTCAAATTTTGCATAGTATTTATACATCATATTTGGAAAATAGAAAATTTGAACTGCAATTTGTTATACAGGGAAACATTTATTCTTCCTCTGTATGATTTTGCATTAATTTTTCATATATGCTCCATTTCACGCCTAAAACATGCAGAAAGCTTGAAGATTAATGTTAGGCTATCTGGTTTACTACTGTGCAGCCCCTCGACACAGCTTCCTCAAGGATGCAGACAAGTGCCTTTGGGAAATCCAAAGGGCTCTGGAAGACCCTTACAGAGGGAAAATGGACTGATGCATTTGATGGGCTTGGCATCTCTCTTCTGCTGACCTCAAACCCTTCAATTCAGGTATAAATGGTAGATTGTATCATCTCCATCTCAAATCCTTCACTCCAAGTTGTATTGCCTATTTGTGAGTTATCTTATATAGTTGATTTGAGAGAATAAACCAGGCTTAGATGTAAATGTTTATATGCTGCAGTTTACAGTATTTGATCAATTGAAAAACAGACTCCTGAAGAAAAAACAGGATAAAGCAGGGAATGGTTCATCACCAGAAGCCCTTTCTGCCTCCTCGGCCTTTGCGTTAGGTGCAATTTCAAAGACTATTGCCACAATTCTGACATATCCTGCAATCAGGTGCATAATTTGCTCTCAATCTTTTACTTATCAAAAGAATGTATGTCTTCTCTGTTGCACTGCTACATGTTAAGGCATAATATTTATAACCATTTCATATTTTAACTTCATACAGGTGTAAGGTCATGATCCAAGCTGTGGACTCAAACGATAATGAAACTGATAAAGCTCAGAAAAAATCCCGCAAAACTGTGCCAGGAGTTATTCGTGCTATATGGAAAAGTGAAGGGGTACCAGGCTTTTTCAAGGGATTGCACGCTCAGATCTTGAAGACTGTTCTGAGCTCGGCACTGCTTTTGATGATCAAGGAGAAAATCACTGCATCTACTTGGGTTCTTATACTTGCCACCAGAAGGTTCTTATTGCTCTCAAGGGGTGGATTAAAAAATGCTTGATGGTAGCATATGGAGGGGGATTTGCATAAATCCAATGTATAGGGTGAGTTTTTATTTGGTTTCATTGGAACAGATGACTTCATAGAGCTGGCTCAATTTCCTGGGTAGAAACTTCTTATTATTTTTTGTAACAAAGAATTCCTCCTGAAGTTAAAGAGCAATAATGGTAAGGCATGCATGTTACATGAAAGAAATGCCAATCCTTGCAGAGGAAATTTTCAACTGAGAAATAATGTATCGCGGGAATAAATTTTCTGCAAATATTGATTAAACTTACGTGTATAATTATTTGTTGAGTTTCATTCTGAGATGAAATTTCATATTTTCCTATTGATCATGTGTTCTGTCATGTTCTTATTTATGACAGTCACTCCACTTGAGGAAATGGATGTGTTGCTGCAAATGCTATCAGAAAGATATTTAGAAATATCTCATTTTAATGGAAGATCTTGCCCCTTTTTTCCACTTTCCATTTTACAAGTAAAAAAAAAAAGTCAATTGTCCAAGGAACAGAGAAATGATTACTCTGTACAAGTTTTAAATTATCATTGATTCATTATTCGATACATCATCATTGCAACATTATTGACTAATCTAGGATGATATATTGAGGGCCTCTTTACAAGGAATCCATGATAGAATTTTGGTTAAAATGTAAATTGCACCCTCTAATTATTTTAGCTCTTTATGTTTACTTTCATTTAATTGAGTTTTTAAATTTATTCAATTCAGACATTTTATCTAATTTTGTTAAAAATTGCCATTAAAAAAAAATATTTCTCACACAAAAAAAATATATATATACATTTTTTTTTTTTAATGTGAGATTTGTTGATTCATTTAATAATTAACGGCAAATTTTTAATGGAACAAGAAGAAAGATCTAAATTAAATAAATTTGAAATTTAGAGGATCTTAATTGAGCAAAAGTAAAATTAGAAGACTAATATAAATTTCAGTCAAACTTAAAAGATGCAATTTGCATCTTAACCTAAATTTTTTAATTTTTCAGGATCATATCATATGGTGATGCCTTTTTACAATTCATGAGTGATGGAATCTTTACCAACCCACACTAAGTCTACATGTAGATTTGTTATCTTCTATTGGGACCTTAAGTCCATATATTATGATGATTAACATGCTGTGGCAGGCTGGACTAATTTGCCATGGTCTGTTAGTCATGCTAACACTGTCAACTTTAATCATCAAGTTAAAAGCTTTGTCAAAAACAGTAGCCTAACATTTTCCTGGCTAGTGTTCTTGACTCCATCCAGTTAAACAAACTGTAGTTATAGCATTGACTTCAAAATACAAAGGATTTCAATTCAATGTTTTCTTTTTCCCCCTTTATCAAAAGGAAAAAAATCAATGGAAAGATATATAGCCATCCTACTAGCTCCTTCCCACCTCCCCCCCCCCCCCCCCCCCCTCTCTGAAGTTGGAATTCTAATATTAAATTTTAATGGAATATTCATAGTAGAATAGAAAACTCAAAGATGTAGATTCAGACCAAAAAAATAGAGATACAAAGGTAGTGTAAAATTTAAAAAAAAAAAAAAAAAAAAATTGAAGTGCCGCACATTAGGAGAAATGTTTCTTTAATTTATCTACTTGGTAATTATTTAGGACAAAGTTGGTTTGGAGGAATTCCTTTCAACCCATTATGTGGCAATTTATAAAACCATTTAGATACTCTAGAACTTTTAATATAATTCTACCATAAAATTCCTAAAAAAATTAAAAAATTCATTGTTAAATAAATGGTCTAGATTTTGCCACATTATCAATATTTAAATATACAAGAATTATCATCATTTTAAGGTTAAATTACTAATTTGATCCTCCCACTATTGGACAAAGTTCAATTTAGTCCCTTAGCTATTAATTGCGGTATTTAACTGCATTTTGCTTGTCAACTTTCAAAATCGAGTCAATTTTATTCTTAGATCTCTTCTCTGTTTAAATTTTAATAGAATTAATAGTTAAAATTGACTTGATTTCAAAATTTTACACTATCTATAAAAACATGTTAATGCATATTTTAGTTATATATCAGTAAATTCCATTAAAAATTAAATAAAGGGGACATGAAATTAACTTGATTTTAAATGTTGAATGTCTAAATTGACAAAATTAGTAGTTGAACTTTTTTTTTCTTTTAGAAAGAATATTTGAGGGACTAAAGACACAATTTGTAGTTGAAGGATTAAATTGAATTTTATCTGATATTTTTATTTTTTGAGAAACAATTTTATCTAATAGTTGAAGGACCAAATTAGTAAATTAACCTAATTTTAGCATTTATTTAAGTACTTGTGACATGATAAAATGTTAATCTATGACAATTAACAATTAAAATTTTAAGAAGCCCATGGTATTGCTTTCAAAAAAAAAAAAAAAGAGCCTACGGTATTACTAAAATAATTTTTTTTATTTTAATTCCATCCATGATCTACTGCAATTATTTCTTTTAACTTCAGTGACAATTAGAACTCCCACTCTATTTTTATCAGACGGCATGGATTATCATTATGTTTTGTGATAATGTCCAGATGACTTGATTCAATTGGATGCAACTTGTCCAATATAAGGGTTATCAAGGCAGACATTATCTTAAATTTTATTTGATGTTACTTTCTTCCCATTCTTGATGATATCCACTCCAAAATGCCTGATTATTTGATTCATTTAAATTTCAAGAAGAAGATTCTGATCAATGGATGTTGACACAAAATTTCTAAATTTGGAACTAGTTTCTATTTAGAGTTTCAGAGTTTTATTAGTCTTTTTCTGAATCATATACATTGGTTAGCGTCAATTATTTTTTTTTTGAGAAGAAGGTAGGTGTCAATTAAGTGGCTTAGTCTTTTGGCATTATTATGAAACACATACATAATGTTACTAAAATATTGAAATCCAACTTTACAAAGCCTTCAACTAACTTCTAGTAGTGGTTAGTGAAATAATTTCCTCAGCCTAAAATCTGATTTTCTTGTCTGCTCATCCTTGAATGGTTGAACCCATGACTTAGGAGCCAACGTGACACACTTGACCATTCAATGATCTATGCAAAATGGTACATATTTTAGCAAAAAATTTGGAATGGTGACACATTGTGGAGATTTCTCTTGATGGTCACAATATTTAAAATAAAATGAAAAGAAAGACTTAATCACAGCCAATGTGTGTGTGTGTGAGAGACAGAGAGATTTGGTGAAACAAAAGATAAAGATTAAGTAGACAAATTCCAACACTAAGATTAAAGAAAGGAGACCAGTAGACCAACATGTTAGAGCTGCCATAAGCTAGTCCAAAACAAAAAACAAAACACTGCAAAATATATAATAAACGAAACCTAAACCCCAACAAAACCAATGCTAAAGATACCTTTTACTGAAAATGTGTTGTTACTTCAAAAGGCAAGCACCGCAGTTTGTGAAATAAAAACATAATTAACAAATGAAACTATATTAAAAAACGAAGGAAGTACAAATAGCCCTAGAGAACTGCATTAGCATGGACTTTAGCAATTTAGACTTTAGAAGAAAGACATGGAGAAACCTATAACAACTAAAGGAAGAGTCAAAATAAAGATCCTGAAATTGAGGCTCTTGTGGAGAAAATACTTAAGGTTCACTTGCTTTAGATTATTGTCAATTCATTGAATATGAATATTATTGGCTGACATAGTCTGAGACTTGAAAGGACTGGTTGGTGTGGAAATTTAAACACATTTCATTATACATACACTACCCAAAGTTCTGTAAATTTCTGTTTACTTGTGATGTGTAAGCTTGTCTGTATATAAGACAAGGTGTTACCTTGTGTAACGATTGCAGGTAACTAATACCTCATATTCTGTGGGGAAAAGCATCACCTCAAGCTAGTGAGATCATATGCCATCAATTTTTATGTAGGGGAATGGTATATTGGTATTGTCATTATTATTGCTAGTATTGTTGTTGTTATTATTATAGATGTTAAAGCAAGTCCAAAACAATGGGTTCTTTACATGAAAAGGTGTGGGACACCTCTACCACAATAAGAACTCAACCCATCACTCCCTAGTTGTCCATGCTAGGGAATTTGACCAAATCTTTTCCTCTTCACATTTGCACTCCCCATATAAATACCCTTCACTCACTCCTTCCCCTTTAAAACCAAAACAAATTTGCACCACAAGTGCAGCTTCTCTCTCTTTCTCTCACAACTCTTTGTTTCTTCTCCATCTTTAGCTCAAAGAGAAAGCTAAAGAGGGACAAAGAAAGAAAGAAAATAAAATATTTTTCTTGAAATAAATAGGGAAGCCATGTTTGTCTCAAGGAGTCAAGTTGTGTGTCTCTTGCTGATTTTTTTAAGTATTTCAGCTTTTCACAATGGAGTTTTGGGAGTTAGATATCTAAAAGAGGAGGATAGTATAAAGAACCCTCAAGTTTCTAATAGTGGAAGCTCTAAAAATGAAGTTGAAAGCTCTTTTACAACAGTCGAGAGAACAGTTCCATCTTGTCCTGACCCCTTGCACAACAAGTAATTAAGTCGGTCTACAATCTACATGCAAGTGAATTTTCAAGTTATGTGGAGCTGTATATAAATTGCTGATTAAATGGGAGATTGGTCAAAGCTTCTGAGTAATCCGGCAAGTTTGAATGATAGAAAAGATGTTTGTTTTTTCCTTATTATTTTGTAAGGATTGAAAATGCATGTTTTAGTTTAAACGTGAGCTATTGTTTTTTCCTTATTATTTTGTATTGTTTATTACCTAGGATTGAAAAAAAAAGAATAAGTTTAAACGTGAGCAATATCAGTGCAAAATAACAGTGTCATATTGCCTACACACGTAGCTATGATCACCATGTTCTTTTTTTCTTTTTCTTTTTTTCCTTTTCTATTGTGTTTTAAATTATATAATAAAAACTTTCTTTGGATGGAGGGTGTGTTAGGAAGATAAATCACCATGTTAATTTTTTTTTTTCCCTATTGTGTTTGGAGAGTGTATTGAGAGATAAATAATCAATCGTGTTCATTTTTTTCTCCCTGTTGTGTATTGAACTCTATAATAAACAATGAATCTTACTATATTGGACAAAGTATGTATTGAGAGCTAACAACTTGGGAATGTTCTAATCGAAGAGTTAATATAACATATTAAGACATCTTTCTATTTAAAAGTTTAAGCAAATTAAGTATATGGATTTAGTCTCATTTACATGTCTATATTCAACTAGAAAAGGAAAATATCAAATATGATCTATATTTCTTCTGTCTTTCCCCTCTTCTCTCTTGTCTCTCTTCTCCATTATAAGCATGCTGTTCATTAAACCATTGCAGCATTAATAAGATCTTGTAGCACTTGTAATATCTCTAAGGATCTCCTTTGTGTGCAGCAAGAAACATAGCTTTATTGATAGGTGGTTAAGAGTTTGGGCCTCATGGGATTAAACCCACCATTTCTAAATGGATGCGAATGCTATCAGACTAAAATTTATTTCAATATATTCATCCCATCCCAATTCGATCCAATAGAAGTAAGAAAGGACCAAATTTTTTCAATTAAATTGCTAACCCACTAATGCCTTGCTTTGCTAGTTTGGATGGTGGTAGTGCCCTGGGCCTTCGTTTTAGGTTATAAACCAGTCAGGAAACGAAAAAACAAAAAGAAAAAACCATAGGATATTGAAGTTCAACAATAAAAATAAGGAATATAGGTTGCAGTGTGCATAAAAAAAGAAATGAACTGCAGAGAAATCAATAAAAGCATGAAGGTATGTGGCAGAAAATCCCTTATGCTAATGATATTTTCAATATTTAATTGTGTACAACAAAGATATTTATGTCCTTGAATTGGGGCAATACTTTGAATAAAATGAGCGATGCTACATCCTTCTTTGACTATGGAACAAAATACAACATAAAAAATAATAAAAAGGTTCTTGATTAAATTTGATTTTCAGAGGGCAAAATAATTCCTTGTCGTGGACTCTTAGTTTATAAAGTCCAACTTTCAACAGTCAGCTAGATAGATTACTAGCTAGGAATTAATCTAAAAACATTGTGCTTTGGGAAGTTGATTAAAGAAGATTGGACTTCTTATTACAAATGTTTGCCGAATAATTTAAGCCCAAGTTTCCACACCATGTTCCTCTTTTCAAACAGTTTCACAATTGGAGCGAATTTTGGTACAGCTTGATTGGATTGAATGGACTTGCGTGTCCTGCAAAAGAAGAAAATGTAAAATTTCAGAAGCCGGGATTGTGATTAAAGGCTACATAAGTGATGAGACTATATACTAGATTTGATCACTTTTACATGGGACATTTGACTTGTGCCACGTCCATACACATAGCTCATTATCAAATTCAATCAGCTCGGTGTAGCCTCATCAAGTGGGAATATTAGTTTAAATCGAAGCCACAGGAATATCAAATTAATCTTTCTTTGCTTTCATAAACAGTCACATACACAACCTAGTACTCCCAACAAATCCATAAAACAGGGTCTCATTTGGTAAAAATTTCAAGCTTTCAAGCATATCTTCCCATTGATATTACTTGAAAACCCAAAGAATAGTTGCACTCATCCTGTTGACATATCAACACAAGAACCCCACCACTACAAACTTACACATCATCAATCATTACTTTGATTTCTATCAAAAAAAGTGATAATAATAATTTCGATGAAGGTGCCAGCCAATGGTGAACATGTAACAATGCCCTCATTAAATCAATCTACCATATAGTTCAATATGATATTTAGGTAAGAATGATCTTGCAAAATCGAATTTAAACACTGATCATAAAATTAGGTTTTCCAATTTCTCAACAATGCATCAGAACAATTTGTTTTCTGTTGTTCCCACCCATCCCCGACACCCTTCATAAAAAAACATAGAAATGTTAATTACTTCCCAGCTAATACTCAGTCAAAGCTTATTATAATAATAAAACTAGGCCTTCGGTTTCTTCCCTTTGGCTTCAGGGGCTGGTCTGATCTTGAAAGGTAGGAAGGTCTTTCCACCCATAAATTCTCGTAAAGCTTCTGGTATCTCGACACCATTCTCCCTCTGGTAGTTCTCAAGAATGCAGCACATGGTCCTCTCTGTTGCTGTGAGAGTAGAGTTCAACAAGTGCACATATTTCTTTGTCTGCTCATTGCTCTGCAACAGCACAAAATAACAGTGGGCAAACAATCATAAATTTGAAAAAGTCATATAACATAAGAACTTAAGAAGTTGAATGCAGTCAATGCTAAAATCATGATATCAGAAATGTGCAATCTAGGTTCACTTGCCCATTTAAACCTAAAACCATTTTTATCATCCTCACAATAAAGGTTGGCTTTCTATAAGATAGGCATTCACTTTCCTAGCGAGACTGATCAACAAGGCATGATGATACAATTTATAACAGCAAACATTCCTTGCTGTTTCTGTTTGACATGTTTGAAAGCATAA
Source organism: Quercus alba (assembly GCA_036321655.1). Classification (NCBI taxonomy): domain Eukaryota; kingdom Viridiplantae; phylum Streptophyta; class Magnoliopsida; order Fagales; family Fagaceae; genus Quercus; species Quercus alba. The sequence continues at coordinate 13,288,304 of CM070300.1, forward strand.
AGGGCCTATTAGAAATATTTATTTTCTTGTTATTTGGACAATCCTCATTTTGGATCATCCCGAAAAGTCCAAAGCACTATAAACCTTTGCTTCTTAGCCATTATTAAAATTAAAACTTAGGATAGAGTATAGCTTTATAAAGGAAAATTCATCAATATCTAGTGGGTGACGAATTTAAATTACTTGGGACTTGCAGACAAATTTATAACAGCATTGAAATTTCTCCAAGTTTTTTTTTAGGATGAGTAACTTTCACCAAGTTTTAATTCAAAAATTTTCCAATAAATTTGGTTGTTTCTAACCTTGTTTCTTGAAAATATACTCAATATTGCTGTTGATAGAGGATTCCAGCTCAGTATACACAAATAAATGGGAGGTGATAAAAGAGTTTGCATGATCTACCTTTTTCTGTCCATATCGGGTTTCCATTCTTCTTGCCTGATAGTCTGTACAGTTTGAACAAGACACCAGCTCTCTGTAAGCCTGAGATGCAGGAAACCATGCCTCCAAATCATACTTCTTTGAGGCAGCATCATTCAGAGCACCAGAAACGATGGAAACAACTTGATAGGGGAGGTTTAGCTGAAACATGAAAAAATAAATCAGATTCATAGAGAGAAAAGCAGTCAGAGGAATTCATATATATTACCTCACGTTTCTCCTACATGAAGCACAGAGAGGGAAAGAGTCAACCTATACACAAAAGTATACCACTATGTCTTGACTTATACACAAATGTTCATACCAAATACAAACATATCTGTATCTCTTAACTTGGAAGAAGATAGACATTGACCATCAAAACTTGTTCTTGGATCATCCATATCATGTAGCATTAACAAAACTAACCAACTTGTTAATATGCTACTTAATAGTCTTAAAACATAAGGGAAGGAAAAAAGATTAATGGAAAATTCAACACACCATCTTGTAGAAATCCTCAGAGTTTTTGATCATTTCCTCATGCATGTCCCAAGATTCATTATTATCAGGGCTGGTAATACAAAACTGCTCCACTTTCTCAAACTGATGAACTCTGAATATTCCCAGAGTATCTCGACCATGTGCACCAGCCTCTTTACGGAAGCAAGAGGAATATCCAGCATATCTGGAAAAATTGAATATTTATGAGCAAAAGGCCACCTTTCTAGTCGTAGGAACAAGCTTCAAGAAGATATTACAACCTTATTGGTAGCTCAGAAGGGTGGATCCAATCTTCCAGATGATACGCACAAAGTGGCTGTTCAGCTGTAGCAATCAGATATTTGTCATCTCCCTCACCTGTGACCTATTAAATGACAACTACTTCAGTTAGCTCACATACGTGTACATATGATGTGGGAAAATAAAGTGAATGAAGCATTCATTTTCTATGACGTCAGACCCTCCCGGGCTCCCACACTTTCTCCCCCATTTTCTTTTGTTTTCTTTTTCTGATAATTACTAGTATAAAGAATGAGTGCATAAAAGGTACATGAGAGGTAACTCACAAAGTTAAAACAAGAACAGAGGAAGAAGAGAAGCAAAAATGCAAGAAATTAAAAAGTCAAATAAAGAAAGATAAGGGGATATTTTCAAAAATTTACGAATGTTACCTTGTAAAGCTCTTCATCAAACTGTGCTAATTGAGCACACTTTGCCATGACCTCTTTTCTCATGAAGAATGGAGTTTGCAATAATGTATATCCCCTTTTCTCCAAAAAATCAAGACCAAAGTTAATAAGAGCTTGATTAAGACGCACACCATCTCCTTTCAAATAGAAACCTCTGCCTCCAGCTATATCGGCACCTAAAGTTCACACATATTGGGATAAGTAATTAAATCAAATTAACACCATCTAAAGTAGCATAGTATAAATCTATTGAGATTGTTTTAGTGATACAAAGCCTAGCAATGGTCTACAAAGGAGTAATAAATACAGGAAGTAGAAATGAAAGGACAAAAGAATGTGTTAAGATACTGAGTATAACTCGGAATGGCCAAGGAATATGATTCACACGTTTTTTTTTTTTTTCCCACTGAGTATGAATTACACAAAATCAGTAAGTTGACCACGATACATGGGTTAGAGTGCAATGAGTGAGTTGAAGCAACTAACCCACTATACTAAGAACAAACCGCTGGTCCAGGTTGAATTGAACAAGAATATATTAAACTGTTGTCTAATTTACCGATTCATAATTTTAGTGACCATATTCCAGAAGCTTAGCAAGTATACTTATTTATAAAAGTACAGATGCTAAAACCTCAGAGCTGATCAAGCTAGAATAAATAACTCCAGACACTTCAACCTAGATATTGGTGCTTTTCTACTTGTTTAGTTTTTTCTTGTAGAGAAGTGAACAGAGATGTGGTTTGATTTTTCAAAAAAAGTCATGATGCAAATGCGTTTTGCAGTTACATTTGATCAACAATTTAGATTTCTGCAACCAGATATGGCCCAGAAAAAGTTGTAATCAGGTGAATCAATATAGATTTAGAATAAACCCATAGAATTAAAAATGCAACTCATGAATTGAAAGCCAGGTACACTAATGGTAAGCTGACATATTAAATTCAGCGCACACAAGAGAAACAATAAACTAGAATAATGCTCCAATCAAGTCATAAAATATTAAAACCACCACTACGTGTTCAATATAAGAAAACCATCTTGCTTTCGAACTTTGAATGAAAGCAGTTTCCTAAATACCTTTCTTCAAATCTGCAATCCCAAGGAGCTCAACAAGATCAACATGATTCTTTAGTTTTGGCTCCAATCGTTTCTCACCCCATGATCGGACCACCTTATTGTTTGCCTGTAATACATGTTACAACTTTACAATTCAGAATAAGCATTAAATACAATAAAAAGGAAATGAAATTTGCCAACTCCAATACCTCGTCATTATCAACTGGAACTGAATCATGAACAAGATTTCCAATTAATAGCAATTTTGAATTCAACTGCTGTAAAACTTCCCGAACTTCAGCTTCTTTCTCTGCTGCTGACTTCTTATTCTCCTCAGTATTCTTTATCATCTCACTGGCATCTTCACCTGCCTTTTTTTACAAACAAATTCTGAAATTCAGTTACATACCAGACAAACCCAAGAATTAATTACAAAAATAAAAAACCAACAAGAACAAAATATTCAGAAGAAATAGATTGAAATACTAACAAATTTTAAGTCAAACAGCATTTGCCCACACAGAATTAATCCAATTCAAATCCCAAATTCTGGAGCTCATGACTCTTATACAGAAGAATGATGCTTTCTATAATTCAAAATACATCAGCTTACTTGCATGCGTACACCCGCCAAATGCTTAATTTTTCTATTGCTTCGATATACAGCAAGAAAATAATGGTTTGAAACTAGAGACTCCACTCTGAAGTCTATTCAATGAAACCCATCTTCAAACAACTTATTTCTTTTCCAAAAATAAAGAAATCTAAAAACTTTAAAAAGAATGAAATTAACAATTAGAACAACCAGTATTTTCACTAAATTTTTCTGCTTTCTAAAGAATCTACACAAAAAACACTCAAGTTCCTGTTTAGCTTATACAGGAAATCTTTTTTAATGTTGAACCTGCATCGATACTGGCATGTGTCCCTTGGATCCCACCTACTTGCACCCTGAGGCCCCAAGTGAAGCATGTGCCACGACCAAATCTATCTTGTTCCCACTAGAACAGGACAGAAGCTAAACTACACAGGAAAATTTTTTAGGAAATTTGTTCTCTGAAAAACTTTTAGAGGCTCCACTCCTATCATAATGGTTATTCTACACTCCTAATTATTTTTTTCCTAAATTTCATAATTGGACACGATAAATTTCAGGTACAGTATGTTACGCACTTTCTCAACATATCTAATCATATAACCTAAAAGTTTTCAACTTTTCACCAACAAAAGCATGAAGCCATACTAAATGTATGGCATATATATTTTTTTGTTGCTCTAATATAATCACAAACAAGGATGTTTCTGTTGAAATATTTTCCAGTAAACCTTCATCAACATCCTCACCATTTGTGTTTTGATAAGAGTTTTTTTCATGGTGAAGCTTTTAACTTTCTCAAAATAAAGGTGTACAATGATCAGTTATAATCCCTTACTTATAGGGCATTAAGATTTTAAAAAACATGACATCATATATACCTCATATAAGGATCCTATACATTTGTTTATGAATCAAGGAGGGATCAGACCTTTTCACAGTGAAATTCAATTTCATTTCTTTTATTAAATGAATCAAAATGGTTTCGTTTCATGTTTTTTTTCCTTTTAATCACTTTGTGTATCCACCCGTGTCAAGTAAAGTCCGAATAACACGACCCCACATGCAAGAATCGCGTATTGAGTAACCCCAGGACTTGAACTAGAGACCTCATGGGGGGCTTACTTATCACCTGAGTACTAAGATTTGAAATGACATGACACCATATACAGCTCGGCCTCGCATAAGCATTCTCTTCATTTGTTTATGTAACAGGGAGGAATCAAATTATTTCAAAATGAAATTTAGTATTTTTAATAAGGAATCGATAAGACATACATGGTGCCATGCCATTTGAATTTGAAATCAGTAATCATCAGTATACTAAGATTTGAAAACTGATCACATTTGTTTACACAATCTGTAAGCTTTTTGTTTGTTTGTTTTTTTTTTTTTAGATTTGTGAAAATTACAAACATCTTAAAGCAAGAAATGAAGTGGATCCTAATATTAAAAAAAAGTACGATCCGAAAACCCGAAACGAAAGAAAGAATATGAAAAGACTCACAATTCGAAGCTGAGCGACTTGCCTGTTGATCTTGTTGAAGTCCTTGCGAAGATTCTCCAGATCGAATTGAACTACAACCCAAACCAAAAAAAAAAAAAACCCATATTCAAAAAACAGAGATCCAAACAAAATATTTGGTAAAGAGAGAAAGAGAGAGAGAGATTTTTACGTTGGCGCCATTGTTTGTCGATGGCGATGACTTCATCGACGAGTTCGACGTTGGCGAAACGACGGCGTTGGGATTCGCGAATGAGTTCGGGGTTGCCACCTTTCTCTACTCTGAAGAGATTGATGTCCAGCATTTTGAATCTATTATTCTCTGCGTTTTTTGTCTGCAAACTGAAACTGTGAGGTGAAGAAGAAGAAGTGGAATAAAGTTGAGGTAGGAGAAAAGGCTTTGAGGTTTTGCTTTTTATTATCTTCTTCAAAAACCCTAAGCCTATTTAAGGTTGTGAAAAGACAAAATAGCAAAGGAATAGTTGCTGTTTGGGATGTAGGGTGAGCCTAACCCTGCCTGGGAGAGGGCTTCTAAGAGAGAGAGAGAGAGAGAGAGAGAGAGATAAGGGATTTAACCAACATCGTGTTAAAAACATTTGACGGAATCAATCAAGTTACAAGGCTTTTAACGACAAATAGTATGATTTTCTTGCAATTGTAATATATGGTACAATTTCAATTATGATAGAATCATGAAGAAGAATATATGAATTGGTTTCTTAAGGATTCTATGATTGATTTCAATTTTTGTTTTTTTACTAAGGTGTTGTTATTATCATTGTTGTACCAATAACAGTAAGTATGAGTTTTACATTTTTTTTTTTTTTTGGTAATTTTAACGACATATTGTGTATTTAAAATTTGATTTTTTAATAACAAATTTCTTTTATGGTAGTTTAGACTAAAGAATAGTATGTGTGAGAGGGAAGATCCAAATAAACAGGTCTAAACCCCAAAAGTCCCCATGAGCTAATGATAAAGGGGGAGGCCTAGACCAAACCGAATGAGTTTGAATGAAAGGGAATTGGCCCTGGCAAAACACATCTTGATCATGTCCAAGGATAAGAGCCAAATGAACTAGTGGGAGTCACCATGACAAATTTCAAGAAGAAATGTTCAAGGATCACCCATGTACAAGGAGTGACCTGACTTCAGAAACATATTTAGCACCTAATAAGCCTAAAAGGTATCATGGATGACCATTCAAACAAAGTAACAGTGGGACCCTAGATAAGGAAGAAGGAAGCTTCTAGAGGAAGCAATCATCTCCTCCACATTAAATGCACCTCACCCACCAACTATGCCGCATTTTGATTGAATGACACTCTTGAATAGTGCTCCAATATCCTGTTACTCATTCATTTAGCCTTAAAAGAATGGGAAGTAGAGGATGAGACAATTATCCTCACACACCTCATATCTGCCCTACAAATGGACGATAAAGATGGATCCACCCTCAGTATAAATAAAAGCTAATTCCTCATGCAAAGGGTATCCGAAAAAAAAAAAAAAAACTTATAGAACAAGAGAGCTTGAGAGAGAAAAGTGTAAATTCCTAATTAAAGAATTGTAGAGTGAGACTTGAGTTCTTTGTAATCCATCCTCCTCGGTCATCCCGAGCGAGGTCATATATTATACACATTCTTGTTTTTATTATTATTTATTGTTAGTTATTTTTCTGCTATTGTGCGATCAAGATTTCTCCATAGCTAAATTATAGTCTATAGGCCCATCTTTACAAATTAGTTGTTACTTGTTAAGGCTAAGGCCCATATCCCATAGGTAAGCGATTTTAGCCCACATAGTATTATATGAAATATATATATATATATATATATATATATTACTAATTTGAAATCGTTTGCAGCCATTCTCATGGTTAGGTAAACTATGAGTTTTTATTGTTTTAAAAAAGATTTTTAGCTAATAACATTGAGGTAGTGAGATTGAGTGGGATGTCGACATTTTTTTAGTGCCGTGTGTTTCATCCGACGTTGCTGAGAAGAGAGAGTTGGATGCTTTATAAGTGCCTAATAAAGCTACCTTTTACAAGTTAAAAACATTTCTTTTAAGTTGAGCTTGAGATTTACACCTATAAATTCTTCATCCACTAGCCTCCCACTTACTTAACCAAATAAGAAAAAGTAAAAAAATTGAGGTAGGGCTTGGGGTTCTCTCCAATACCTTCTTTAGGTACCGAATTAATAGTACGTATCAGTTATTAAAAAAAAAAAAAAAATGCAAAGCAAGAAAAGCATTGACACAACGTGCAAATTCTATTCGGAATTGTCGAAGATCATCCTTTACATTTTTAAAACTAAAACAACCTAAAAAGGCCTTTGCAGCTAGTGATGTCCAATAAATGTTTATTATCAGATGAGTATTAGTTACAGAATTTGTTATCAGATAATAATGACATACTATATCTCAAAAGAAAAGCTAGATTGAGAAAACAATATTACTCATTACTCATTTCACAATTCACATTGTATTCCGCCACCACCAACATAAATAAAACACTGGTCTTGACCTGAAATTCTACATATGTTGCACAATGTAATTATTTTTATTTCACAAACAAGAACATTCTCATTATCATTATTCCCTATCAACTCATAATACTCTTTCCCAGCTCTATTTCTAGGTATATGGGTGTTTTATTTATCAACACTTTCTGAACATACATAGACAAAACAACACAATAATACAACACTTCTACATCCAATTGCTAAGCTATGATTTCTACCAAAAAGAATGATGATCCGTAAAGAAAAAGAAAAAGAAAAAGAAAGATTGAATTGTATACTTGGCCTGATCAAAACTGAGCACGCATTTGTTTATCAAGATCTTGAAATTCAAATTGTTGTTTCTCTTTCCCTTGCGTGATTCTTATGGTCAAGCACCTGCAATTAGTTCCCCGAAAGCCTCATTCCAGAGGAGACAATTGACTTGGATTTTGATCACAGCCGAAGAGCTCTTAAAGCCTTCACAAACTTCTTTTTGAACGGTTCCTTCTCATCAGCTACCATGAATTTGAGGCAACTTAGGAGGATCACAACTTATTAGATTTGCCCACAAGTTTGCAAGTGTGAGAAAGTAGTGCTCCCCATTCCAAGCCTCCAGTCTCAAGCCTGATTCAGGCAAATATAGAGAAGGTTAGAAAATTCAGGCTTTTTCCACCACCCACCAAAAACAAAAGATAAAAATGAACTAAGAAATTGAGATTGGGTCAAAGATGGTCAGAATTTAAAATAAGATAGTAGCATATTATAATTTTTTTGTATCGATTTATAAGCACCAGACAGCCAAGTCAAACATAGTCATCCTCGCATATCACACTATCTTTTTGGACTAAAAAATTTAACTTCATTAGATAAGCTAACCACAGATGCTTGCAAAATATTACAATTTGATAAAAATGGCAAACCACCAATGCAAAGGAAGAAATTTGCAAACTAGAGATGCTTGCAATATATTAAAATTTGATGAAAATGACAAAAGACTCTCCCACTCTAGGCTTTGATTTTCTTTCTGTTACTTTGAAAGTAGCTGCTTCAGCTTCAGTCAAGTAATGTTCTTAGATTGATGACCAAAGTAAGAAATTTGCATCACAGCTCCAATTATTTATTCCATTTACATATAACTTTTCCTCAATCCATTTTATATATAAAATTATCTAAAAGAATTTCTTAATCATGGACACCTGAGAATGCCAATAAACCAGCGGGTGGCAATAAATCCAAAACCCATGCAAAGGAAAATGATTATTTTCATGGCTTGGAATAGCTTAATTGACCCCTGAGAGCTATGAAATCAATATACCTGGTACAATTCCGGCACTCAAGGCTGACAAGTGACATATAGGTTGTTGTCCAGAGAAAACATGATTTTGAAGTGCAAGTGCGTCACTATCATGAATATACTTGATAGATTCCAGCAGTGCCTTTATAGTTCCATCATACTCAAAATCAATAGGATCAGAAATACTCTTGAGAGCATCTTCAATTCCTGAACTTGACCATATACTATAACATTCACCTAGAAGGCCAACCAAGCCAGCGTTATCCATAGAAGTTAGTAATAGCCATGGCTTGTGAATCTTGGTTGAGGCTCGAAGAACTTCAACTACTCTGTAAATTTCTCCAAGGGCAAGGATATACCGCTTCCCTGTATTTTCAACCCTCAAAAAATAAACAATTAGGATAAAAATTAAGCTCAAAAGAATCTACCCTTTGCTTTTTAGAAAAAGAAAATAAGTGTAAGACTATGTAAAAAGGGATCTGCCATGATCATTAAGGTGCATATACCTTGAGGTTCAGATAATATTTGACTTTGAACATTCTTTTGTAATGACTCCTTCCAAATTAAGGCTCCATGTTTCAGCTCTTGAGCACAAACAGAGAGTATTTTAGACCAGGTTGAAACATAATACTGTTGCTCCTCCGCTGATCCCAATTTTAGAATTGTTACTGCTGATGCCACTTCTTTTAGGAGATCAATAGCTGATCTGATATCCTTTTCTGCCTGTTAAAAAAAAATATACATGGTGAGGTAAAAGGCCAAAGTCTAATAAGCAGAATATTATGACCGATACAAATTGTGTAAGTGTCTTGAAAGACATCATTTTTTTGTTTTTTTTTTTTGTTTTGGGGGGGGGGGGGGGGTGTGGTGGGGGTTGTTCAAAAAATGGAACATTGGTTGTAAGCATTGTTGGGACTCCACATATCCCATTGCACCAAATTCAGAACTGCTTGATGAGATGCATAGAATCTAAAAATTAGAGTTCATCACTGTTTCCTTAAGGTCCTATGGAATTGAACCCCAGAAAAAACATAAGAAAGAACTACTTAAACAATGAAAAAACAAGGAGGAAACCTAATGCTGGCATAATTTCTAACCCAAATAAAATATAAAATGAAAAGGGAGGGAGAGGGGGGGAGGAGAATGGCAGCAAACAAGGAAACAATATTTCTTAGAACCAGCAAAAATCAGTTCTCAACAATTGCATTTAATTTCATCGCACATACTACTCTCTAAGTCATACTTGAACAAAAAACATAAGCCAAACAGCTTATAATAGTTAAAATTTGCTCAAATTACTGCAAGCAGTTAAAGCACAGTTTCAGTATTAGAATTGAAAAATCAAATAGATTGACCATAATACAAAAAAACGTAAGTATCTAAAGTTATTTGAGTTAACTCATTGTACATATATTAATGCATGTTCTGATCAGAATATTATGACGTGAAACTCTCAAATAGAGAAGCATTTAGCTAAAATATAAGATGCTTTCTAGTTCATCGTCACAAATCAATGTGAAAGATGCATACCAATGACAATCTTCTTGATAACTCATATTCAGACTCAAGCACTTGGAACTTTGGTTCCTGCAAAACTTCAAGAAGTTCATTGAAGTGTATATTTCTTTGGGATAGATGCTCAGACAGGTCTTCTTCAGATATCAGATTATCTTCGTGTAGTTCATTATAGAATTTCTACAAAGGAAAGAAACAAGAAAGATAACAAGCTGAAAGACCCATTAAAAAATGTTGCTCATCAAAGAAGATATAATAATAATTCTAAAACAAACTAATCAAAAGAAAAATCTAAACGTGGTTTAAAATGAGCATTAGCAAACCAATTCAAAATGAGGCAAAAAAAATATTTAACAGGTGTGTTATTGATGAGAGAGAGAGAGAGAACAATACAATATCCACTCCTAAGATGCTCATATAAATTGATTAAAGAGAGAGGATCCAATCTCTAGAAGCCATGATCTCATTGAATAAATTTATTACCATTTAAGATAAACAGACAAGTTAATATGCTTCTATACAAGTTTCTTAAGCTTTTCAGTCAACTCAAAACATGAAGTCAAACACAAATAGTAAAAGCAATAATAAGCCAGGAAATACACGTGAAAAAGTAAAGTCACCAACCTGGATTTCCTCATCAAGAGCTTTTGCTTTTGCCTCTTCACCAGATAGAGCAGTAGTGCTTTGAGCTTTCTAACAAATTGCATTTTCACAAGTTTAAATGGGTAAACAAAGGTAAACAATTTCAACAACAAAAAATGATCTTAACAAATTACCAACCTTCAGATTGTCAAGATGACACAGTGCAATTGAGCACAATTCACCCTTTAATTTACAAAAGAAATCAACGCAATCATTTAGCTCTAATGTGGAAGAAAGTTTTTTCTGTGAATCTACAAGATCAATATCAGAAGTTTGATCCTCAGCTCTGGTTCCTGAAATGGCATCTTTAAAGTCCCAGGAATCATCATCAAAATCATCACTGTTGCCTAAATCAGATTCAAACACTGTTGAGGTGGAACGAGTCTCATGGTCACTTTCTTTTGGCATATTAACAGAAGCATTCTGCTCAGCTTGACTGTATAAAGTTGATAAGAGATCATTGATAGATATATTAGAACCAGGACTTTGGATGTTACTTTTTGGGTTGGAGGTTGGTGTAAAACTCGAAATATCTTGAAGGATTAAGGAATCATCAGATTCCAGTTTTCCATCACTGAAAATGGACATGGGCAAGGGTTCCCTGTGATTCTCAGATCTTACCTCATTCCTCTGGAAAAAAAATAGGAAAATGGTCACAGAACTATATGGAAAAAAGTTTGCTAAGGAAAGCATAAACCACTGGCAAACTTCATTTGCCATTGGCATACAAAATTTCAAAAAACAGACCAATATAATTCTGCAAGCAATAAGGCTAAGTGAAAACAGATCAACATCAAGGCACCATATATATGCTAAAAACAAACATCACCTTGATCATGTTACAGTGACATTTATAGTTAGGACTACATTTGTTGAACAACATCATTAAAGATCAACAAGAAGCATATATATATATATATATATATATCCTTTTAACACTCCCCTCCGCCCACCCCCCACACCCCCCAAAAAAAAAACGAATGAAAAGAAGAAGAAGAATGTGAAGAATGGTTCTAATAAATATTAGCTGAAAGAGAAACTTTATTGTGGCAAGAGATTTGTACAGAGAGATATTGGTTTTCCTGAATTTCAATATGTTCTGTTTAGCAACTATGGTTGAATGATATTGAATTTCAGGAAACCCAACATCTATATTTGAATCAATACAATAAGCCTACAATCTAAATTACTACCTGGATTTCATCACTAAAAGCCGGTGCTTCTACAACAGAAGGAGTATGATCAGCAACCTTGGACCCTTCCTACATCCAAAAGTAAAGTTTTAGTACTCATGTTCCACATATTTTAGCATAGAGAATGAATAAAAGGAAAGCAAATCAAAATGATACAACACCTCATGCTTTGATCCAGTTTCTGAAGATGCATCCTTGAATTCCCCAAAGTTCTCATCAAATTCATCATTCTCATCAACTGGAGAGGATTTCAAGTCATTCTGTTTGCTTTTAGAGTAAGACCCAAAGATAATATCATCTTGAGTCACAGAAGTTGGATTGAAATTAAATTCAACCTCCCATTCCCCAGATTTGTGAGAAACCCCATCTGATGCAACAAGTGAATCTTTAGGATTGCTTGCACCATTGACATCATAAACGACTGCTACACCAGCAGAAGTGGGAAAATTATCTGCAACCTTTGGCTCTTCCTACAACCAAAATGAAGTTTGAGCACATTCTTCGAGATTTTCAACATCATATAAAGAATAAAGAATTTTTTTTGATAAATAAGGAATAAAGAATTCAAATCACCTGACTCACTGATTTAAGTTGTGATCCTGATTCTGAAAATGCATCCTTAAATTCCCAAAAATTCCCACTGGCACCATCATTCTCACCAGGAGAGGATATCAAATCATTCTGCTTGCTTTTAGAGTACGAATCCAAGACAATACCATTCACAGAACTAGGACCAAAATTAAATCCAGAGTCCCATTTCCCAGATTTTTGAGAGAGCCCATCTGATATGGCAAATAAATCAATAGGACCACTGAAGCCGTTATTGTCAAATGACAGTGCATCTAAACCGGCAGGAGATGTAACAGCAATCTTTGGCTCTTCCTACAGCCAAAATTAAAGTTTGACAATGAACATTCCCTCTAATCCCTACATTATCAGTAAAATTAAAAACCATATCAAACTGACTCACCGACTTATGCTGTGATCCAATTTTTGGAAACACACCCTTGAAATCCCAAAAATTTTCAACAGAATCAACTTTTTTATTAGTTGTGGAAGAGGTCACCACATTTGCAATATCATTGTCCTTACTTTTAGAGAATGAACCCGAGGTAAAAGCATCTTGTTTAGTCATTGAAGCCATGTTAAAATCAAACCCGAAGCTCCACTCACTACTTCTGTGGGAAAATCCATTTGATGCAGTAAAGAAATCACTAGGACCATGCACACCATTGCCAAACTCAAATATACGTTGGGCTCCCTCAGTGTTTTCCCGCCCTTTCCCATCAACCTTTATACAAGAAAATATAAGTTATATATATATACACACCAATCAGAATTGACATTCAAGCGCATACACATCTATATTAACAGCATGATCAACTACACATATAACATCCTATTTCAAGTTCATTGCCAATTTAAAGGTAGCTAATTGCTTCTAAATTCCAAAGGGTAATTCAATTGTGTGACACAAACGAATTCAACAAACAATTACACAAAAATTAAACAATACCCGCCTGGATTTCTTCATCTCTCCGCACTGTTGCTTCCATTTTCAATCCTGGTGATTCAAAGACCCCTTCTTCCTGATATAAAATAAAATATCAAAAAAATAGCTTTCCTAATACCCCCCCTTTTAATTGTTGCCAGTAATATCTATCTATCAACTCAAGAATTGTGAGCCCTTTAGGAGCTAAGAAAACTAAAAGCTTTACTCAATTGTACAACAACAACAAAGCCTTTGTTCCAAAACTATGGGATCAGCTGTAGATCTCAATAGACATGTATTCATTTCCATCATTCTATCCTATCAAAAATCAATCTCTACTCAATTGTTTCCCATCAAAATTAAAAACCAAAACCATAGAGTGCCAAATTTTAAATTTTTAATCACATAGAAACCAAAAAACCAACTTCAAATTAATTGCAAAATCTTATTTGTATTGGTCATTTCTTTTTATTAGTATTATTTTCTCTCAGCAACCAAAGAAAAAAAAAACCTTTTTGTCAGGGGACCAAAAAAGCTTTTACCTTTAACTTAGAATCCCCATTTCCGATCCCAGATTCCAATTCTGCAGCTTTGAATTCCCACCCATCATCATCATCGTCATCGTCATCAACAACATCAGTAAAACCATTATTACCATTCGAATCCGACCCATTAACATTCAAAGCCGACCCATTAGAATTCACAGCCGACCCATTTCGGTTCTCGGTTTCCCGATCCCGATTATACAAATTGGCAATCAAATCATGAACTTCCAAATCCGGCTTCTTCTTCTTCTCCAGAGAAAAAACGGTAGCACCGTCACCAACTCTAGACTCGTCCACACCAGATCCCTCCTCCTCCTCCTCTTCCCCAAATATCGACAACGGTATTGCCCCGCGCGGCTTGACCCACCCAGAATTATCCGACCCGACCCGGTTGTTGGAACCGCCGAACGAATCGGAAATTCGACCGTTGATTTGGGTTGGTGTGGGATGGTGATTGGTGGGAAACGAAGCGAAGTGGAAATCACCGAAGCTCTCGTCTTCGTCCACGACGTCCTCCGCCATGGAATATTAAAAACTTAGCTGGAGAAGAAGAGAAGAGAAGAGAGGAGAGGAGAGGACTCCTCTGAATCTGAACAAAACTCTCTCTTTCTTTTGTTTTCTGTGTGTGTTTGTTTTGGTAATGGAGGGTTTTGGCTTGGCACGAAACGGTGCGCACGTGGGTGGGTTATAATAATAACTTCGAATATGGTGTAATTTGACGTGGAATAAACTCCATCCAACACGGCTATACTACTAGCAATGACAGGGTTTTTTTTAAGCAACGTAATGGGTAATTAATACAACTCCATTAGATATGATTTTTCAAATTAACCTTTACTCTATGGAAAAAAAAATCTAGAACTATAAATTATTATACAATTTTTTTGGTCATAACTGTGATGTGATATAGAGTGCGAGTGATGAAGAAAAAAATTGTGGATTCATGTGTAGATGATAGATAACTACTTAGGCGTAAATGCACTTTTAGTCCCTATATTTTGGGTTTTTTCCATTTTAGTCCTTACATTTTATTTTTTCCACTTTTAATCCCTAAAACCAATTAACGCGTTCCATTTTGGTATTTTCCGTCAGTCAACTGACGGAAATAGCTGAGGTGGCAATCGGAGGAATAAAATATTATTAAAAATGCCACATCACCCATGACACATCAGCATATAAATTTAAAAAATTAATTTATTAATTTTAACAAAATTTAAAAATATAAAAACAAAATTTAAAACATAAAAATACATGAATTAAGATCTGAAAATTTCTTGAACAAAGAACACCAACCCAAAAATTTTAAAACCTAAAAAATTAACATAAGATCCAAACCTGAGCACACCAAACTCAAACCGGCCACACACTTTCATCTCAAACTCAAACTCTATTCTCTCATCTCAAACTCAAACTACACAGCCACACACTATTCTCTCATCTCAAACTCTCTCTTCCATCTCAAACTCTCTCTTCTCTCATGGCTCATACCCGAGCTCTCTCTCCTCTCATGGCCGATCCATGGCCAAAGACCCATGGAGAAAAGCTTTAACACAGAAGCTGAAAACGAAAGAGAGCGAGGGATCTAGAAGAATCGAACCTGCATATTGCACTTGACGAGATCGAGAAGAGTGACGGCCAAAACAAATACCCAAACCCAGAAAATCAAACCCGAAAATCAAACCCAGATCAAATACTGAAAAATCAAACCCAGATCTGCTTACCGAAAAAATCAAACCCAGAACAAATACCCAAACCCAAAAAATCAAACCCGAAAATCAAATACCCAAACCCAAAAAATGAAACCAGAAAAACAAAAAAAAAATCAAATCCAGATTACAGGGGCTTGTTGTTCGTCTTCTTCTTCGTCGTCGGTGGTTCCGGATTCAGACAAGCCAAGCATTAAAGATAACAGCACCTCTCTCTCTGTCTCACAATGTTGAATCTGTTGGAGTTGTGGGATCTATGATAGCTGATTTGAGTTTAGATCTGTTATGGATTGGTTGGGCTTGCTGTTGTTGTGAGCCAAATTGGCTGGGTTTTTCTGGGTTTGTGTGTTTGTTTGATTCAATGAGCCGAGTTGGCCAGGTCGGTTGATTTTGTTGTTGATTGTTTGAAATAAACTGGGTTTTGTTTGAGTTTTTGGGTTTTTGGGTTTTTGAGTGTTTGAGATTTCTGGGTTTTCTTTGATTTTATGATTTTGGCTATGAATCTTTGGGAAAGAACGAGAAAAATTTATGGGCTTTCAGCATTGGTCTTTTAGCATGGGTCTTTCAATGGGTTTAATTTTGAATTCGTGTTCTTAGGTTTGATTTTCTGGGTTTATGTTCTTGTGTTCATAGGCATTTGATTTTTATGTTGTAAATTTTGTTTTTATGTTTTTAAATTTTGTTAAAATTAATAAATTAATTTTTTAAATTTATATGCTGATGTGTCATGGGTGATGTGGCATTTTTAATAATATTTTATTCCTCTGCTGCCACCTCAGCTATTTCCGTCGGTTGACTGACGGAAAGGACCAAAATGAAATGCGTTAATTGGTTTTAGGGACTAAAAGTGGAAAAAATAAAATGTAGGGACTAAAATGGAAAAAAGCCAAAATATAGGGACTAAAAGTGCATTTATGCCTAACTACTTATAATCTATCCTGTTAGAATTGTGCAAAAAATTTGTGAAATAGTTTATAATCCTAGAACTACTGTCTTGTTATATATCAATCACAACCAAATAAACAACATTAAACAATGGTGAAAATTTTTGTGTCACTAAAATTTTATTATTATTATTTTTGTTTAAAATACAATTTTGTTCCTAATTTAAGTTTAGGAAGACATACACTTTATGACTCGTTGAATATATCAAGTTGGATTAGTGTTGGACTGTTGATCACATGTAAAACAGTAAAAGTGAAACTAGACTAACCACAAAATTATTCCCATAATATTTTTTTTTTTTAATTTTAAACTAACCAAAATTTTCCACCTTAATATATGTCATTAAATAAGCTTATTATTTTCTATTAGTAATGTTACAGACACAAACTATTTTACAATATTTTTACAAAATGCTAATATGACAAACTTTTTATTAGTTTTTATCTAAACCTACTATTAATACTAGCTTGTAATTCCATGCATATGTATAAATACATTTAAAGATATACAATAAGATGCATAATATAATTTCTATATATATAACTTAAATACTATTAATAGTCATTTTTATATTTTGTTAACTTTTTAAAAAAATTTGTAAGGATATTATTAGGTATAAAATATAAATTGTCCATTTTTTTAAAATTATTGTGAAACACTTTTTTTTTTTTTTTTACAACTCATTTATTCTAGACTCTTTGGTTTTTTTACTTAATAACACAGTTTAATGAATATTTATGATGTGGTCTCACATTTGATTCTAAAATTAAGAAATAAAACTCTTTAAGAATAAATAATTTAAGACACATGGCACAAAATTGGAACTCTAATTTGGAATTCTAATATAAGTTTCTCTAAGGTTCATCTATTATTATACATATATAGATTACTTTTTTTTCATTTACTAATAATCACTCACCACATCAGCAGCTTATAAATTTTTTTTTTTGTAAAAAAATTTATATCTCTAGCATTATTCTATTTTTTGTCCTAAAATATGGTGTGAGTTGGATTTTTGTTTCCCAAAATTAAAGTCATTTCCCTCCCAAAAAAAAAAAAAGTCATAATGTGGTCCATAAAATATCTTTAAAATGTCAATCCCATTCTTTTTATAAGATCCGTTAAATCATTCTCTATCTTATAAATTGCATGCAAGAACGTGAAGAACTTTAATTTAAATTTTTAAAAAGATGAAACATAAATTTGTTAAATCAAAAATATAAATTCACATTTTAAATTTTTTTAGTTGCCAATTTAAAAAAAAAAATTCAAATATCTCGTGAAAATTGACTTTCGTTTTAAATTATGTAATACTTTTTACTTTTTTATTTTTGTTAAATAAGAATTGCATTTTACAAGAAAAGAAACAAACCAAAGAAGTTTGTAGAAAATGTACGAATAACGTGGACACAATTTTCTTTTGTCCATTCTACATTTAGAGAACATATTACAATGTGTGCTTATGTGAATGGATTTGTATGATAGTGAGTTATAGTTTTTTTTTTTTTAATTTTTTTTTTTATAGAGATAGTGAGTTATAGTTAATAGATGTTAAATTAATGATATAAATAAGAGATATCCGTAAGAAGTGTGTGGAAAATGTGTACAAATAACACCATTCTATTATATTTTTAATAGGTAGAAAGTTTTTTTTTTAAAGAAGAATATATTTTTTTAATAGGTAGAAAGTGTGGGACATAAGAAGTGGAGTTTAAATTACAAACATGGGGCACCATAAATAATGCTTAAAAAAAATTAATAGTTGGAGGATGAAAGATTTGAAATCTAAATGTTTTAGTTGGAAATACCCAAATGTGCTAATTGAGTTACAAGGCTCTTGATACAAAATTAAAGATGCTATTATTTTTTAGACTCTTCGAATTTCACAGTATCACTTGGATTTGTTATTGATAATTATGACATACCAAAACAATTGTCATCACAGGGAAGTTCTTACAACATGTAGATTGTTGGCATGCTGCAGTTGTTGCTTGAATTTTCCCCCCATCATTTTCTTGGGCTGAGAATCAATTCAGAACTTTTCAAGTCACGAGCAACTTTGTAGCAATCGAATAATTCAATGTGAATTTCAATTTTCATGGGAACCAATTGTCTTTTTCAAAGTGTGTCAAGATTATACACATTTGACAAGGCAAATACAGAAGATATATGCTCAAAACTTTATTTCATTTTTAAATGCATTTTTTTTCCCTTGACTTCTTAATACTTCAAAATTCTATCTTTATAATTTATCAATCCAAACTTCAGGGAAAGATGTTTTAATAATTCCACTTTTTGACTTGGTAAACATGGAACAAAAGAGGTAGAGAAAACCAAATAAGAAAAGAATCTGTTTACAATATTTGACACAATATTTATGGTTCACTACCAACAAATTTATGTTGGTGTCTTGGTGATGTACAAAGTGAAATTGAATCTTTCTAACCAGGTTCCTCTATTCTTGTCAAATTATTATAAATTTTAATTAGTCAAAAAGGTTCATGAATTGTGGCCCAGCTAAAGAAAGGTCTAATTACTTAATTATGATAGCTGCACCGACAGGTTCAGCTAGCTAATATGCCTCCATTTTTCTTTGGGGTGTAGAAGTATATTAATTTAGTCAATTACATGTCAATTTTGTTTATTACTGCAATATTGGAGAGTATGTGAAGCTTTTTTTGTAGACACACCAACTAGAAACAGTTGTAAACACACACGTACAAAAAAAAACTTTCTTGCGCCATCTATGTAAATAAATCAACATTGTTTACTACCTCATGTAGAAATATTTGAGAGAAAGAATATGTTAAAATTGGTATTGAGTGAGAGGGAGGATAGAGAGCAAAAATAGACTTAATATGACTTAATATGTTTTTAGATGACGATTTACATCCCTAATGAAAAAGTAATTGATGATTATATTCTTAATATTATATATCCTGTGTGTTACGTTACGATAACACATTGAAGAATATTTATAATAGGTTAAATTATTTTTCAAAAAAAAAGAAGGTTAAATTTTACCAACCATAGGCTAACTTTTTTCTTTTTTTGAGAATCAACGATAGACTAATTTAGGTTACAACAGTTGCACTCCAAGTAGGATTAGATAATATTAATTTGGACTAGAGTTATATAACAAAGTTCCACACATGCGTGTGCACACCCACACTCTTAATGAATAGTGAAAAAAATTCAATGAACTAAAAAAAATCATGTGTGCACACCCACAACCATAGATTTATTTTATTTTTCTGTTTGCAAAATCTTTTTTAAAAGTAATTTCTGCTGCATTAGTTCTCCATTTGAACCTTGGAAAGCATGAACTAGAAAAGATGCTTTAAATCAATTGAAGATACTAATGAATAAACAAGGTCATGTTTCTGGCCTTTACCCCTTAATTATTACTTCATTACTAAAGCATAGTAATGGAACTCCATGTTTTATTCATGTACTGCACAAGTTTGTTACGCTGTTCTTACATATTCAGCAAGAATGAACTTGCCATAAGAAATATGCTCAATTACAATCATAATATGTTACAAAAAGAGAAACAATCCCTGCCAAGTTCACAACTTTACACAACAAACACACAAAAAGAAGGTAAATCTGTATATAAATAACAAGCACCTGGAGCATTTCAGCTCACCGAAACAACAAGAGCAATCCAAGGAACAAAGCCAACGTATAGTTACCCATACTGATATTTGCAATCAAAGAAGCTGCACCAGAAAAGCTTCCTGTTGATGTGTTAGTGCTCAAAATAACCACCATCCAAATATCCTCAGAGCCAATCCCAACCCCAGTGTAGTTTGAATCCTTCAGATATTTTGCATATTGAGATTTTGTATAATTAGAAAACACCAGAAATGGGTCTAATCTAGGCACACAAATAGGCAATATGACCCCATCGACTGTGTTGTTGTCATTTATGTCACAATTATCCAAGAACTTGTCAAATTTGGGGACTTTAGGCTTGGTGCCTGGAGTAGAGCTGAAGTGAAAGGCGTTTTTACAAGTTTCGTTCTGTAACTGGTCTGCAATTTCATTAGCTAGGCAAGCTGCATTGCTGTTCTCAGTGAAGTTGTTGAGATGTAGTGACATCCTGTAACCATTAAGGTCTTCCAAAAGATAGCTTTCAGCTGTAGATGTAAAAATTGCATTGGTTAGCATTAATAAGTAATGCACCAAAGTTAACCTATTTAGCAGTAATCTTCTCTATGCCTACAACTAGCTACCAATGTCAATTTGATATTTTGATGGAATTAAAGTGGTTGAAAGAGTGGGACAGGCATCAGCCAAAACTTAAGAAATAAAAATAGACAACAAATGCCATTTTGATAAATAATCTGGTTGTTTTTTCTTGATTTGTCAAATAATTTTGATCTTATAGGGGGGAAAAAGTGAGAGAAGCAAAGATTATTTTGGTTGTGATTTCTTGAAAGCACCAAATACTTTTGAAAAGCCTGTTACTCATCAAGATTCAAGATATAACTTGGTCTAAGTGCTCAGTTCTTCTAATGCAGGCTACCCTATTCTACAGAAAAATATTTTATGCACTGTTCCAATAACTTCATCACTTTAAAAAAGGTTGCTGCCTGATGGTTTTAGATTTTGTTTGATTAATTTCACAAAAAAAAAAAAAAAAAATAGTTTAGCAACTCAATGAAATTCTTTAAGAATCCGATATTATCCTTGATACTCAGGGACCATTGATTGGAATTGAGCACATGCATGTTCCAAAATTTAGTCCTACTATACTGAAACTGAAAATGAAATTGAATTTAAGACCAAACAACAGTAACTACAACACATACCAGTAATAATATGTTTATTTATTATTTATTTTACAACTCAAGTCTCTCCCTCTCAAATTTCATTTAAATAATGTTTTCTTGTGTTTAATACCTACCTAGGTGTTAAAAAATTTGACTTTTGGTACCTTTGATGTTGTAGATTTTTTAGATTTTTGAGTGCTAAAATAACATTTTAGTTATTTTAGAACATTTAATGTGAATGTTCTTAGTCCTTTAAATAGAAAATGTTATCTTTCAAATTGAAAGTCCCTTCATGTTCTATATTCATATTCACAACATTTTTTTAGGGCAGAACAAACTAATCTTGTCATGGTATTTGAAACTCAAAGTAATAGATTCTGCATTTTAAGACTAAAATAGCAAAATCTTTAGGTCACTTGAAAGTAATGGAGGCTATATTTTAAATTAATAATAATAATAATAACCACTATGCATGTCTTATTTTCTTGCTCCCACAATATTTTTCTCTTTTATCTCTTAACTATTTCACAATTTCACACTTTAGAATTTTGATATAAACCCAAATTATTTTAAAAATTAGTAGAATGAAGAAGCATCGAATTCTACAAATATTTCTTAAAACAATCACGAGATTCACGACAATGAAGCACATACACCTTTTCATGTATATCGTTAATTATAGCATGTAAATTAAATTAAAAATGAAAAATTCATATATATATATATATATATATTATGAAAAATAATTATATTATTATATAATTGACTATTTATGTATTTATTTATTAGTACCGATTATAATTATAGAATTTTTTTTTTTTTTGCTTCAAATCATGTCTTTTAATCTTTTCCCAAATCAAAATCCTGGTTGGGTTCTAAGCTATGTTATATTATCTAATATTATTTATTAAACACAAAATTTAACAAATCTACAATTTGATTAGATTTTCTTCTTATACTTTACATGCTTAAAAAATTTTAAGACGATCTAAGATCAATAACCATGTTATTAATTAAATGTTTAATTTACAAGTTTTTGTATTTAAAATTATACATAAAAGATGAGTTTTTAGATTGAATAGGAGATAGCATATAATTGGTATGAAAGTTGGTATGCATATTAAGAACATGGTAAACATGTTATCCTACAGTAGGATATTTGAAATATTAATCCAATAAAAAATTATTAGGTGATCTTTTTAAAAAAAAAAAAAAAAAATTAGGTGGTGTAACTTTATGCAATTTTACATCACTTGATATTATTTAATTGGATGTAAGTTTTGACAAATATACTATTAGATTATATTATCTTCGTATATTCTTCATGCTTGCAAAATTTCAAGATAATCAAAAATCAATAACCATGTCACCAATTAATTGTTTAAATTTAAGTTTTTGTAGTTTAAAATAATGCATAAAGGATGAATTTATTGATCAAACGGTTAATTATATCTTATTGGTATGATAATTGTCACGTATGTTAAGAGCATATAAAATATGTAATTCAATAATGAGATTTTCAAAATATAAATTTAATAACAAGTTATTGAGTAATATAAGTGTAACATTACTTATTGAGTGTAACATTGGTGTAAGTGTTATTGAGATTTTATATATATATATATATATACAGAGAGAGAGAGAGAGAGAGAGTACCAGCAGAAGTACTCTCAGTACCAGCAGAAGTACTCTTTGCGTTTCCTTGCACAACATGAAGAACAAGCAAAACAATGGAGAGGCTAAGTTTAAAGATGGCCATGGTTTCAGACTTGTCACAGAGAGCTGTGCCTTGTAACGAGCAGTATATAAAAATACTATCAGAACACATTCAGAGGATAGAAAAGACAAGAGCTTGT
This sequence comes from Quercus alba, assembly GCA_036321655.1. NCBI lineage: Eukaryota > Viridiplantae > Streptophyta > Magnoliopsida > Fagales > Fagaceae > Quercus > Quercus alba. The sequence continues at coordinate 13,311,548 of CM070300.1, forward strand.
AACTTTTCTTAGCTATAATTGTCCTTAGAATCTCTGATTTTCTTTTAGTTGCCGTGCATGTCAAGGTGCTCTAGGTGCCATCTCTTTTTCTTGTACCATTCAGTCGGCTTGATGCATTTAGGTCTAAAGCAAAAACTAAATTGAGACCTATTAATATAATATATATATATATATATATTTAAATATATTTTAATTTTTTTAAATATTACTTAAATAATTAATATTTTTTTACTTAAACTCTATTCTCTTGTTTCTTTTTAGATGCAAAAATTATGAATTAAAATTTTGCATTCTTGTTTTACTAGCATTTATTTTTTAATTTGTAATGTAACATGACTAACCCACTTATTTAAAAAAAAAAAAAAAAAAAAAAAAAAAAAAAAAGACCTACCATCTAAAGCAATAAAACCGACTATAATATATTTACAATGTTCTTCTTTTGTCTCTATAGACTACATTTTTTCCTTTGTTGACTTGTTGTACCCAAATTTTCTTTAATAAAATAAATTTTACATATTTCACTTTAACCAAAAAAAAAAAATGAAAGGCAAAATGACTTTTTTGAGAAGAGAATAAAGCAATAACTTAACACGAAGGATAAAACAAAGTGGCTAAAAACACAATTCTGAAATTTTTTAAAGGCAAACCTAAAGGCAATGGTTCGAATGGAGAAGAGCCTGAGTCCCGCAGCTATAAAATTGTGATTTTTCTAGGCTAGTTTAAATGTTTAAACATAGCGAAGAAAAATCACAATTTTATACTTGAGTGACAAAATTTAGAGCAGATCCTACAAGCCATATAGATTTTTTTTTTTTTTTTTGAGAAAGTTTATAGATGCAAAAAAATTTTGACAAAACTTTTCACACTTGTTAATGTGACAGATTGATAGTAATAAGTAAAAAAATGATATTAGTGATAGACCTAAATGAGAACTAATAAAAACTTGTCAATTTAACTGTTTATAAAAATGTTATGAAATTTTTGTGTATGTGACATTTTTTTTTGAAGTGTTACATCGACAACATTTTCACAACAAATTCTAGATCTTAAGTTGTTTGACTATAATTTGAACCCACAATTGAAATTAATTTTTTGCCTAGCAATAATAACTAATAACAACCTGTCACTTAAGATTTATTGTGAAAATATTGTAGATATATCATTTCTTTCTTTTTCATTTGATAAAAAATAATTATTTTATTTATTGGCTAATATTTGAGCTTAATTAATACTATTATAATGAAAGAAATAACCATATTGATTAAAATTTGGGGATTTTTTTTTCTACTTAGAGGCATTAGGCGACTGCCTAATTTGCATATAATAACTGGTTTACTTGGAAGCTTCCGTGCTTTTTAAAACCAAAATTTGATTCTTATTCTTGCAATGTAAGTATTGATGGTTGTGGGGCCCAAATGATTTATGGGCCAGACCCATCTACCCGGGGAGGATCCAAAGGCCCAAGCCGAGGAGGGCTATGGCCCAAACTCGACAAGATAGCCTTTGGATACCGCCGAGGGCAGTTCAGTCCTCGGTAGACCCAAATTACCCCCAGAAAGAAGGGTAAAAACGATATAGGACTGAAACTTGGAAGAAAGATCTAAAATATCCAGGGAAAGCTGCTGTTACTGCCATTTAATGCTCTGAACCTGACAGAGCCGCATTCTTTGGCTTTTACAACCACCCCCAACAACTTTGGGTATGGACTGATGGGACAAGTATCAGCCTTGGAAAGGTTGACCCTATACGTGGATGACGGATAGTGGAAGCAGGCGAGTATAAAAGGAAAAATAAGTAACCTAAAGAAGAGGCGGGGAAAAATGGCCAAAAACCAGAGCCTCCCAGCCCACCTCTAGGAGAAAGACTCCAGGGGTGAAGGAAAACTTAACCTTGTATGAACACCACGAAAAACCCACCGCCTGTCAATCAAGGCCTAGTCTTCCAAACCCACGCTCTACAAATGATATTGTTAGGGCCTTTTCACGTGCGAACCCGACACTGTTACGGTCCGCCACAAATCGTATCCTTACAATAGTTATTTCTCTAACTTTTGTCGTATGCCTATTTTTTTTTTTTTTAATTGCCATTCATAAATGGTAGGTTGCTTTACTTACTTAATTTTCTTAAAAATGTTAAAAATGCAACAAATTTTTGGCATTTTTGCTTGAATTAACAATATTTATTACTAATGGGTTTGATTCATGCTACATGTAATGCTACTTTTTTTTTAGAGGGTTTCAACATATGGCGTCCACTCTTGATGATAACTCTTTATCATCAGACCAAGACACCAATTAGTTTTTGGTATAGGCGGGGATTGAACCCATGATCTCTTATACAACCATCAAAAACTTTATCAGTTGAGTTAATTGGAACCTACACATTTAATGCTACTTTGATAAAGGGTACATTTGATAAAGGGTACATGATCTCTACCTTTTATAAATCACTATTAAGTGAAATTTATAATTTTATTAAACATCTGTTATAAATTAATCACATGCAAAATTTCACAACAATTAGATGCCATATACCATTTAAGTCTATAAGCTTATTTGTTTAGTATGTTTAGAAATACAAACACACCAAAAAAAACATTAAGCTTGTCATTAATTATTGAGTTTTTATTAATGGCTAATGACATTGACATTTGAAAAGCATGATAAACTAATATTTGGTAAGCTTAAGGGGAGGCGAGACCACACTCTAATCCCCAACACCATTTTAAATTTCAGTTATTATGTCCACACCTAATTTATATATTCCCATTCTCAACCTCTCTCCTTCAAACTTTTTTTCTCACAATGTTTGATCCTAACTTTTGCACACCAAATTGACGCACTTGAGATTGGAGACATTGTAGCACTAAATAAGGTGAGGACTTCGTTGAGTTCCAGTGCCATATCAAACATACACAGATCTATAAATGTATTTATTGGTCTCCAATTTATTATTATTATTTTTTTCTATGCACTAGTTTTAATTTAGGATATATAACTACCAGTCTAATTCTAAAAATTCATTTTCTAAACAAACTATATATATATAAATATATATAATCTAAAAAAGATTGTAAACATATAAAAGGTATTAGAATTTATTAATGAAGTTTAAAAATATCATGATTTACCATTCTTTAATAGCAAACAAGGTGAAAAATGTTGTAACTAGATTAGGTACATTGGAATTAATATAGTACTAAAAATATATTTTATAAAACAAAAAGTTTTAAGAATCAGAAAGTACTATATTCCATTAAAATTTGTTTCTCCCACCCACAAATAAATAAATAAATAAATAAAAACCCAATTTTATGATTCCTGAATTTTTATAAAAGTTATATAAAAAAATTACTCTTTTATAGTAATTTTGCATACCTGCCAAACGTCCTACGTATTTTAGACGGAAATTCTAGTGATTTAAATTGAGTTTTTTGTGCGTGGGAGCAAACAATTTTAATGGAATATAGTATTTTCTTGATTCTTATAATTTTGTATATGAGCATAAATGCCTTACGTACCCATTTGTTTCTCTTTTTCGTTTCTTTTGTTTTTGAGAATTTTTTTTTTTGTCACAATGACATAGTCATAATTAAGTTGAAACCAAAAAACAAAAGAACATGTGTTTATCCTTAAAAAGTAACACCTTAGTCCTCTATAGAGTAGAAGTTATATAGATGAACTCTCCGAAGTGAACTTAACTTTAAAAGGAATGAAGACATGGTCTAACTCAGAAGCCTTCCTAGGGGTATTCTAAAGCCAAAATTGAATTTTTGTTCTTGTAAGTACTAAAAGCTGTTTTTGCAAGATTATTCTTACGTATGTATGTGATTTGTAATGTAAATGTCAAATGCAATATATTTTGGGCCTAACTATTAGTTGTTGGTTTTCACTTAAATTAATACATTTTTGTTAGATTTATTGCCAAATGAATTGGGTTGAAGTTAAATTTAGTGTAAGTTTTAAAAAAGTTACATCACTCTATTAACTTTTATTAAATTTCAATTTTGTTGAAACCATTGTTTGATTAAATATCTTCAGCAAGTTTATCATGCATGCAAAACTTCACAACAATTATTGTCATTAAGGGTCTGTTTAGAATTTGTTTATTTTGCTGAAACTGAAAATTTTTTATTGAAAGTACTATAGATAAAAGTAAAAATTAGCTCTAGTACCAAAAAGTGAAGTGAGACCCATGAATAGTAGCAAAAATAAGATGAATAGTAAAATAAGTTGGCAAAATTAATCATGCCAAACGGACACTAAATCTCTATGAGTTTATTTTTAATTATATTTTAAAATAAAAAATACTATAATTAATTTAAGTTCTTCATAGATAAGTGAATTTGTAGTATCCAAATTCCAAATCTCCTTGATATTTGTAATATTCAAATATTACATTATGGGAAAAAGCTAACAAGTATTATAATTTGTAAAAGTTAACGTAAATGTAACTTGAATGCAATTCCTATCAAATATTTGTCTTGCCTTATATTAAAAAGTTGTAAGGATATATCCTTGCTTGGGATATGAGGAAGACATTGGAAAGAACTTGGAATTACTTGACTCTTGAGAAAGCATCTGAATTGTAAGGTTTAGCTTTTTTGTTGCTCCACTTGTATGTTTCGAATGTTGTTGGACCACAATACTTATACTCAGGGGTGGTTTAATGTATTTTGGAGCTTAAAGAGAGAACTAAATTGAGACATTTATATATATTTAAATATGATTTAAAAAAAATATTACTTAATTAATATTTTTACTTAAACTCTATTCTCTTGTTTTTTTTAGATGCAAAAATTACTAATTAAAATTATATATTTTTATTACACTTGCATTTGTTTTTTAATTGGTAATATAATATAAAATCTTTTGGGGCGGGTGACTTGGCCCCCTTGTTCCTAAGATAGGTCCGTCCCAGTAGACATGGCTTATTTGCTTATCAATTCACTACTAACAATTCTCAAAATTGATCTTTTAAATTATTCCCTAAAGTACACTTTTGACATTTTAAGTTTAAAGTTATTTCATTTTGGACCTTATAATTTATTTTGGCTCAAACAAGTTATTTATTTATTTTTTTGGTTGTAACATAACCTGTGCTACCCATAATAGCTTAAAGCTACGTCTAAGTAGCTTTTACAATAAAGACAATTGTCACATGTTACAAAAGGCTGTAGGTGTAAGATTTTATTTTTTGAAAAATATTAATTGTTTCACATTCCCTCACATTCATTATTTCTTGCACATGTCCATAATTGATATGAAAATATCCATATTTTAATACATAAAAGTGGATGTGTGAGAATCAAAACCCTTCAAGTTTCGTTACTTTGTAACCAAAATAACTTTCAAGTTATCAAAAAAAAAAAAAACCTTTCAAGTTTTAACGTTGAAATGAAAACCTTAATAGCTTCATCATTTGCTTTAATAAATGTCTATAGTAACCAGAATTTTCTATTTGTCACCTAAAAAGAAGTTAGGGTGAAGTAGGGGCAGAGCCAAGGGGGGCGAGGGGGGCATTCCCCCCCCTGGGCGACTCCTCTTGAAAAGTCTCATGGATATTATTGCATCTATGTTCCTTTCTTAAATGCTTTGCCTAATACAAGGAAAAAAAAAAAAAAAAAAAAGAGGAAAAGCTTTACAATTCACGCCGCTTAACAGAAAAAAGATTTCTATTTCTCTTTTGAATTACTCATATATATATCCTATGAATTTCATTTTGCATTGGAAACTGTTCTAGGAGAAGTTCGAATCCGTTCCGTTCGGACCATAGTAATATTAACTTCTCTTTTTTAAGCTTTTATATTGTCCAAGTTGTCAATTTGATAAGTACCATACACTGCACTTTAGTGTTTAACTCCAAAAAATATATATTTATATTCACAACCATTTGAGTTATTCTACAACCTCAAGTCAACCAATACTACACATCTTTCACAACTATTCTACGTGGAAGAGTATGATTTATTGTCTGTCATTTTCACATACCTATATACAATTTTATAGGTTATTGCTATACTCTTACATGTTTAGAATGATTTATTTAGATTAATATTTTACTTTGATTGTTAGTGACTATGCAACAATTTCAAAAAAGAAAAAAAGAAAAAAAAAAGAAGAAGTCAAAGGCTATTCAGTAAATTATACGCTATTAAGTAAATTAAACCTGGTATGAAAAATAAATTATAGTTTACATTTACATTTATATTAAATTTTGTATGACAATTACAGTTTTTACAACTTTTTATTCATTTGGTCATTGATATTGATTAATTTTTTTAGGTTATTTTTGCTTAATATTTTCTTTAAATCTTGTCCCTCCTAAACTAAAATCCTGGCTCCGCCACTAGAGTGAAGAATTTCGCTTCAACTAATCTATGTGTGAGAAAATATCATATATGCCTCTGAACAGGACCATGATTTACAGTTTAATAAAATTAAAGCCATCATGAATATGATGAATAGGGAGAACTTTATATATGTTACTAATTTAAAGGAAGAGTACTGGGGGTGTTGGATTTTCTAAAATAAAGCGTGAATCTAAAAAAGAATGCTTAAAATCTATTGAATATACTAAATAAACATTGTCATATTTCAGGGCCTTTTACCATTTGAATTAATGATTATTACTCCATTACTATCTAACAAAGCATAGTTATGGAACTCCATATCTTATCATGTACCGCACAAGTTTGTTATGTAGATCTTACATATTCAATAAGAATGAACTCGCCATAAAAAATATATACAATTGCAATCATGATATGCTACAACAAGAAAAGCAATCTCGTCTAAGTTAACAACTTTACACAAGAAACACACAAAAAGTAGGTAAGTCTGTATATAAATAAACGATAATACGTTTTAGCATAACGATCTACATCCATAATGAAAAAGTTATTGATTGTTATATCTTTTATATCATATCTTGTGTGTTACGTTGCAATAATTCAATGGAGAATATTTATAGTGGACACTAAATTCTTTACTGACCATAGACTACTGATCTTTCTTTCTTTCTTTCTTTTTTTATTTTATTATTTTGAGAATTAACTATATACTAACTAACGTTACAACAGTTGCTCTAGTAGTATTAGATACTATTAATTTTCAAATTTCAAGGATAAAGAAAGTAAAACCAAGGAAAAATATGATCCACACAACAATCAAACCTCACAAAACTCCATCAACACAACCCACAAAACCGACCAATTTCATGGAATGGAAACTCACCCTACACAGTTGCATGGCCAAGCTGGGACAAGTCCCGATGACTCATGATTAAACCATGACAATGCACCACTTGCACATCGTATTTTGTTGTTTCACTACTCAAACATACATAGACCCAAACTGTCTCGCCACCATCCTCCACCCCAATTGGTATCAACTCTAAGGCATGAATTGCTATTTTTAGTGTTAGAGAAAAAAAAAAAAAAAAAAAAAAAGAGGAAAAAAAGGATAAGGAAAAAAATTGAGTTATTTTACTAAAAAATAAAAAGTGATGTGAATTAAACACACTTTAAAAATATGTAGTTTCAAATAAAAAATTTACGTTGTTTTGAGCTTATTTGACATTGATTTAACATCTAAACGGAATCAAACTTGGGGGATTAAAATAAAAAATTTAACACTTAAGGGACAAAAAAAAAATCTCAAACTTTAAAGGGCCAAAGTGTAATTTAATCAAAGATAAACGTGTAATGCCAGTTCTAGATGCAAGAAGCGCAACAATTATTTAAAATTCATTTAATTTTAGAAACCAATTGTATTTTACCATTGATCCATTGGATTTTATTTTAGATCTTATTAGCTAATTAGTAATTTATTGAATTTTCTAGACTCAATGCTATTTTAATTATTATTTAATAATTGAGCTTTGGTACAAGTCAATTATGGTCAGAGTTTAGTCATAGTAGTCCATATAAGTACACTGTGCTTTAATAAGGACAAGTTTTTAATCCTTGCTTGGTGTTGATTCCTAGATTTATTTTATTTTTCTGTTTGCAAAATCCTATTTAAAAGCAACTTTTGCTGCATCAGTTCTCCATTTGAACCTTGGAAAGCATGAGCTAGAAAAAATGCTTTAAATCAATTGAAGATACTAATGAATAAAAAGGTCATTTTTTTTTATAAACATGAATAAAAAGGTCATGTTTTTGGGCCTTTACCCCTTAATTATTACTCTATTACCAAAGCATAGTAATGGAACTCCATATTTTATTTATGTACTGCACAAGTTTGTTATGCAGTTCTTACATATTCAGCAAGAATGAACTTGCCATAAGAAATATGCACAATTACAATCATAATATGTTACAAAAAGAGAAACAATCCCTGCCAAGTTCACAACTTTACATAAAAAACATGTCAAAAGAAGGTAAATTTGTGTAAATCACAAGCACCTAGAGCATTTCAGCTCACTGAAACAAGCAGCAATCCAAGGAACAAAGCCAACATATAGTTACCCATACTGATATTTGCAATCAAAGAAGCTGCACCAGAAAAGTTGCCGGTTGTTGTGTTAGTGCTCAAAACAACCACCATCCAATTATCCTCAGAGGCAATTCTTCAGATATTTTGCATATTGAGATTTTGTATAATTAGAAAACGCCACAATTGGGTCTAATCTGGGCACACAAACAGGCAATATGATCCCATCAACTGCGTGTTTGTCTTTTATGTCACACTTATGCAAGAACTTGTCAAATTTGGGGACATTAGGCTTGGTGCCTGGAGTAGAGCCGAAGTTAAAGGCGTTTTTACAAGTTTCATTCTTTAACTGGTCTGCAATTTTATTAGCTAGGCAAGCTGCATTGCTGTTGTTAGTGAAGTTGTTGAGATGTAGTGACCTCCTCCTGTAACCATTGTCATCCCAGAGATAAGTTTGAGCTGTAGATGTAAAAATTGCATTGGTTAGAACTAATAGAGTGAAGATTAATTAAGTAATGCACCAAAGTTAGCCTATTTAGCAGTGATCTCTATTTTCTACAACTAGCTACCAATATTAATTCTTAATCTGATACTTTGATGGAATTCAATTGGTGCAGAAAAATTATTTTAAGCACTGTTTCAATAACTTTATCATACTTTCATGATTTAAAAAAAAAAGGTTGCTGACTGATGGTTTTGGATTTTGCTTGATTACTTTAACAAAAAATTAGTTTAGCAACTCAATGAATTTCTTTAAGAGTCCGATATTATCCTTGATACTCAGGGACCATTGATTGGAATTGAGCACATGCATGTTCCAAAATTTCGTACTACTAATGAAATTGAATTTCATGCTTCAAGTAGAGAAACTAACTTGCTTAAAAACACAAAGTGAAACTCACATTGATAATGATACCATCAAGACCAAACAACAGTAATTACAACACATACCATTAGTCTAAGACACCCCCCCCCCCCCCCCCCCCACAAAAAAAAAAGACACATACAGTTAGGACCACACAATAGTTATTACAGGGCTCAATCCCTAACAGGTGAGAACCGTGACACATGCGTTCAAAGTTTCACAATTATATTATAGCTATCCAAACCAATTATCTTCACCCAAATAACAACAATAAACCTTAATCCCATAATTTTTAAAGTTAGCTATGAATCCTCATTTCTCATAGACAAGTCTGCACTCATGGTTATCACCTATAATCTTTTTTTACCATTTTATTTTATTCAAAATCTTATTCTAGCTTTTTAATTAAAATTTTTTTTTTTACTACTTCTATTAATATGATTTTGAGATTTCTCCTCTACATCTTTTCATTCTCTTGACTCGAACACGCAAAATCACAAGTATTTCTAGATTCTGTATTAATTACTCCTATCTACACATGATCAAACCATCTTAATATCTTATGTGGCTTTTACTTATCTTTTCATCGATAAGGACCACTCTCTATCTTCAAATAGAAAATTATATTCCTACTTTATAGGATATGTTGTTAGTCCTTCAAACAGAAAATGTTAATTATATTCCTACTTTATAGGATATGTTGTTAGTCCTTCAAACAGAAAATGTTATGTTTGAAATTGAAAGTCCCTACAATTGAAACTCAATGTTCTATTATCCCATATCACAACATTTTTTCAGGGCAGAACAACTGGTCATGTCACGGTATCTCAAACTCAAAATAATTGATTCTCTATATTTTAAACTAAAACAAAAAACAAAATCTTGAAGGCACTTGAAAGCAACTGAGGCTATAATAATAATAATTACCACTATGTATGTCATATTTTCTTGCCCCACCAGCATTTTTCTCTTCAATCTCTTAACTCTTTCACAATTTTTAAACTTTAAGATTTTTTTTTATAAAAAATTTTGAAAAATAAAGAAAACAAGCATTAAATTCTACAAATATTTCTTAAAACAATCAAGACAGTGAAGCACACATATAACTTTTCATGTATTTCGTCAATGATAGCAAGTAAATTTGTTGAAACTGAAGCAAGAAGTCTGATGAAGCAATTGAAGAAAACAACATCGTTTTCTGTCAAAGGAAATAAGCAATTACAAAGGAAAAACGATGTCGTATTGTTAAATGAGGTTTCAGTTTCTGGCACGTGATTCAGGCGGTTAGATGGACGTGTTGTAATTTTATTAGATTTCTTTTTAGCCGTTAGATTGTTTTCTGTTTTAGTTAGTTACATTTGCTAGTTTACCGCCTGATTTGTGGGCTTGAGTAACTGATTGCTGTGAAGTATAAATAGCAAACCAGTGAGTGAGATTATGCGTGCCTTTTCATTTTCTTTGTGAATACAAGTTTCATTTCAGAGAATTTACTTTTCCTTCCTGAAATTTCTTTTCTTTACAAAATTAGATATGAAAAATACATATGTATATATATATATTATGTATAATAATTATATTATTATATAGTTGTTTATTTATGTATTTATTTATTAGTACTGATTAATATTTATATATTAATTTTGCTGAGAGAGAGAGAGAACCATCACAATCAGTTATGGAACTCCATATCTTATTCATGACAAGTTTGTTATGCAGATCTTACATATTCAGCAAAAATGAACTTGCCATAAGAAATATACACAATTACAATCACGATACGCTACAACAAGAAAAACAATCTCAACTAAGTTCACAATTTTACACAACAAACACACAAAAAGAAGCTAAATGATCTGTATATCAATAACAAGCACTTAGGGCATGCATTTCAGCTCATTGAAACAACAAGAAATCCAATGAACAAAGCCACCAAGTAATTACGCATACTGAAATTTGCAATCAAAGAAGTTGCACGGGAAAAGTTTCCGGCTGATGTGTTAGTGCTCAAAACAACCACCATCCAATTATCCTTAGAGCCAATCCCAATCCCAGTGTAGTTCGAATCCTTCAGATATTTTGCATATTGAGATGTTGTAGTAATTGTATAATTATCAGTCATCAACGATAGGTTAATTTCGGGCACACAAACAGGCAATATGACCCCTTGAACTGTGTGATTCTCTTTTATGTCACAGCCATCTAGGAGCTTGTCAAAATCGGTGATATTCGGCCTGGTGCCTGGAGTAGAGCTATAGTGAAAGGCGTTTTTACAAGTTACGTTCTTTAATTGGTCTGCAATCTTATTAGCCAAGCAAGCTGCATTGCTGTTCTTAGTGAAGTTGGCGAGATGTAGTGGCGTCCTGTTACCATTAATCTCATCGAAGAGATTTTTTTTAGCTGTGGGTGTAAAAATTGAATTGGTAGTAGAAAATTAGTAATAAAGTGAAGACAGAAAATTATACTCCTACTTTTATAGGATACGTTTTAGTCCTCTAAATAGAAAATGTTATCTTTCAAATTGAAAGTCCCTACATGTACTATATCCCATATCACAACATTTTTTTCTAGGTAGAACAAACTGGTCTTGTCACTGTATTTGAAACTCAAAGTAATAGATTCAGTATTTTAAACTAAAAACAAAATATTTAGGGCACTTGAAAGTAACGGAGACTATGAATAATAGTTATAATAATAAACCACTATATGTAATGTATGTCATATATTCTTGCCCCACCAACATTTTTCTCTTCAATCTCCTAATTCTTTCATAATTTTAAACTTTAGGATTTTGCCATAAACCAATTTTTTTTTAAAAAAAATTAGAAGAATAAAGAAAACAAGCATTGGATTCTACAAATATTTCTTAAAACAAGACAGTGAAGCAATCATGCAACTTTTCATGTATATCTTCAACGACAGCTAAGTAAATTAAACTATATATGAAAAATATACTATATATATATTATATTATATGTATAATAGTATATTATTATACAATTTTTTTATTTATGTATATATTTATTAATTAATATTTATATATTAAGAGAGAGAGAGAGAGAGTACCATCACAATCACTCATTGCGTTGCCTTGCAGTTGCACAACATGAAGAACAAGCAAAACAAGGCTAATTTTATGGCCATGGTTTCGGACTTGAGAGCTGTGCCTTGTGATGTGCAGTATATAAAAAATTAACATGTGCCCTAAAGACACACAATAGTATACTATTTTTGGAAAAATTTTATTGGGAATTGAAAAAGTTTTGACAACTTTTTCAATTCTCAATAAAATTTTTCCAAAAACAGATTTGTTAATTTGTTAAAGGTATACATTAATTGGACCCAAAATAAAAACATTATAATAATTAAGAACACATTAATAGGACAAAGAAGAAAAGAACTTGTAACTTTTCTTAGCTATAATTGTCCTTAGAATCTCTGCTTTTTTTGTCAGTTTGCCGTGCATGTCAAGGTGCTCTAGGTTCCCTCTCTTTTTCTTGTACCAGTAACAAGAGAAGTTGGATTCTCTTACGGCGATAGTTTAAAAGATATTTTTGGTAATGCATTGCGCTTACAGTATATTATTGCAAAGATAGATTATTTAGGGTCCGTTTGGATACAGCTGAAAACTGAAAACTGAAACTGAAAACTGAAAAACACTGTAGCAAAATAATTTTTAAATGTGTAAATAGTACCGTGGGACCCATTTTTAATATTTTTTTCTAAATAAAATGATTGCGGGTCCCATGAACAGTGTAAAAAAGTATATGCACAGCAAAATTTGTCTCCCGCACAGTACATGAACAGTATTTTTACTGTTCATTCGCTGAAAAAAAAAAAAAAAAAAAAAAAAAGCTTGAAACGCAAACGTGCGTTTGGGAAGCGCAAAACGCGCTTCCCAAACGCACTCTTAATGCGAAAATTCTCGCTTTGAAAATATTAGGGAGTGTTTGGTACATGTGTTTGAAAGCATATGTTTTGTTGTTTGAAAACATGTGTAAAAATATGTGTGGGTAAAAAAATATATAGAAATACGTGTAATGTTATTTAAAAACTGAAAACATGTGTTAGAATTTGTCTACCAAACAGCCCCTAATTTTTGCTGTTACAATTACGTACTTTGCCTTTTCAAAATTTTTGCTCTTAAACTTTAATATCTCTGGCAAATTGGTCCTTCGATTTGTTGTTGTCTATAAAATTGCTGATAAAGTTCAGAATTTTAGTGATAAAAAAGTTAAGAGTCTGGCAGATTAATTGGTTGACACTTTTTAATATTTTCAAGACATCAATCCAAGATTTAAATATTTGTTTCCCGTTGTAACTATTAACTTAAAAAAAAAAAAAAAAAAAAAAAAAAAAAAAAAAAACTAAAACAAGATGAAAGCTAGACTTTGAGATGAAAATGACAATTCACCTAAACGTAGAGGATGCAATTTACATTTTAGCAGAAAAAAAAAAAAAAGATTGGCATGAATTATATAAAAAAATGTTGATAAATAAAAATATATGTGTGCACATACTTGATATCATCTTCAAAAAAAAAATATATATATATATATATATACATATATATATATATATATATATATTAAAGAAAGCACACGTATGCATGTCAATGAATAGGAAACGGTCTTTTTTTTGAGAAACAATAGGAAACGGTCTTAAAATAGAAAGAAAGGAATAACTTTAATCGAAGATCCTTTGGCTGTTATTTCTTGATTTGTCTTTAATTTCCTAATTATTAGTAAAAGATTCCTGCTTTACTAAATGATTAAAGAGACATGAAAGTGAAACACAAAAAAGCAGATTAAAAAAAATCATATTAAAGAGGCCTCCATGTAGCCATCCCTTATCAATTCACTACCAGCAATTTCAAAATTGATCATTTAAATAATTCACTAAAGTATGCTTTTGGACCCTTTAAGTTTGGGATTATTTCATTTTGGACTTTTACCTATTAATTAATTAAGTAATTATTTTATTTTGGCTCAAAAAGTCGTTGCCTTGTTTGTTACATAATATGTGGTCTCCATTATAACTTGGAGCTGTGTCTAAATAGCTTTTACAAAGACACTTGCCACACATTACAAAAAGCCACAATGTAAGGTTTCCAGTTTTATTACTTATACACTAGTCGCTAACCGGTGTGATGCACAAAAAAATTCAAAAAAATGTTCAAGAAATTCTTTTTTTTTTTTAATTCACCTTCCTCTAGATTGATGAAAGCTATAAGATTAATTCCTAATATTCATGTACTTAAACAGCAAGTTTAAATGGTTAAATGTTGCAAGTTTGATGAATCCATAATCATATCCTTTAAAAATACTCCATTCCAAACTTACAAAAGTAAATTTATGAATCTTTACTCCTCCTTCAGCAAGCACAATTATTTTCCAATTAAATCTCCTTTCAAATAGTGTTTCTCATTATTGGTACATTTTGTAGTTGGAAAAGAGATATGCAAGTCTAATGTTTGGTTCATATTTCAAAGTTACATGCTACTTATAATTTGTTTGTAAATATTTGATGATTGATTTATTTAATGAGGCATGTTATATAAACTAATTCATAAAAAAAATGTCAAATGTTTCTTGAAAATTCTATTGGTTGAAAACACAATCGGTGCTATCTAGCAAATTTCCACTTTGAATTCATTAAATTTTATTAAAATGCAAAACCCCATTTAAGACTAACAGGTATTTGCTAAACTATCTAGCCATGAAACTATATAAGTTGATAGTGTATATATTGTGTGCAGGAATGTGGATATGCATACACAAAAACACACAAAATTAAAATACAAATTCTATGTTCCTACTTCTCTATAAAATCTAAAAGGGAATAAAAACCAACATCAAAGTTGAATAAAAATATCTAAAAACAGAATGTAAAAGACATTTCTTATTAACTTATATCCCAAAATTTTAAGGAACATCTCAAGACATCTCAAGTAGTTTAGTAGCTAAACATAGATTTTAGTAACTATAGCATTCAGCAAGAACTTTCAATATCTAGCCTAATTTTTACAATTTTTTTTTTCTAATAAGTAGCCTAATTTACATACATGACAGCTTAGCAATTGAGAGAAAACTTCCACTGAAACTTCTATGGCACCATCAAACCCTAAACCTGTCAACGTGCGATAATAGCCTTTGAGACATTTGTGACACTTGCTCTCAACCAAAATGTTTCCTCTTTCCTTTAGATTCAATTTTTCCACCATGTTCTATAATAAGTTACATACAATCATCATAGAATTCCTAATCATAACTCGAGGTAAGTTTTCAAAAACTCCATAGAACTCCAGTTTCTGGTTTTCTTCCAAGCTATCTATGTGTGGGAGTGCACCATCATGTACACAATTCAATGTAAACATTTGTCTCTAGCCTAGAAAAAAAAAGGTAAATAATCATCAGTAGAATTATATCCATTTAAAACAGATTTTGGATGCATGTTTGATTCAATAATTAACTCAGGAAAAAAAATTAATAGGAGTTTATTTTAATATATTATGTTGAACGTATGACTATAAATATAATCTATATAAGATTTCAAAGAAACTATTACACATTTACAACTTAATATAAAGGAAAAACAGAAACCTTGAGATAGAAGATAGGTAGCTCATCATCTTTGTCTAATTTCCCCCACATCACCATTTGTTAGGTTCTAAAGATTTAGATTTAAATATTTAGAATCATTTTTGTATTGTGTTGGCCAACCGAGAACAAAACATGTCTAGACTAAATTTTAGGCAATGCTTAAAAGTGGTTGTTTCAAGGTTCAAGTCCAGCTGATTGTAAAAGAAGGGAGTGTGATTTTGCCTTGCTCAGTCGATCGAGAATTAGGCTCGACCGATCGAAAATCGCAGATCCTTTTTTTTTTTTTTTTTTTGCAAAATTTTAAACAGGCCCAAGCTCGCAAGAACGTTTAGGGTTTCATCTAAACCTCTCCACATATAAAAGGGAAACACTAGCCACATTTTGAAGACTTGTGTGTTATTTTTTGCGGGATCTAAGAGGTTTTGTACCTTCTAATTACACAAGAATCTACCGAAGCCAAAACTACAATCAAGTGTTGGTAGAACATAATTGCTACATCAAGATCATTATTGAAAGTGATCTGAAACCTTTGAGTGGGATCTCAAAGTCACAAGCAAGGCGGCTTGTGTTGGTGTAAATCCAAGAAGAGAAAGAGTCAGTGGATTCAGAACTTGTACATGGTCATGTCAGTAAATTACTACTGGAGGTAACAATAGATTTAGGGTTAAATCTTATTGTAAAAACTTCAATTCTCTTATAGTGGATTTAGTTTACCTTGAGGATAGCTAGGTCAAATCCTCCTCAGGTTTTTACCTTGAAACGGTTCGTTTCATTGGTTTTCTTGGGTCATCATATCGTGGTGTTATTTATTTTTCGCTACTTTACATGGTATGATTTATTTGTGTTTAGCCTAGATTTGAATAATTAATCTAAGTAATCACTTGGTTAATAAACTAGATTAAACAATCTGTTTAACGGGTCTAAACGAATAAACACCATTCACATCCAGCAAATCAATACAAACTGCAAAACGTAAACATAGAAAACTCATCAAATCTTCCCCAGAAGTAAAATAATAGTACAAATACAAAATATGTTTGTCACTAAATCCCTAACATTGAAAAAGTAAGCAATAGAAATTAATAAATTAGACAGAGCTTTAAAAAAGAGCATCAAGAACTCTCATTTCCACCTTCATGTTTGTGTATTGAATTGATGTTAGTTGCATTGAAAACTATACATAAAATAAAAACCCATAAACAATTTCATCAAGAATAAGAAAATTTTGTTATTTCAATTTCAACTAAAAAATCAAACGGCAAAGCTATATCAGGGGAAGGAAAAGAATTGAAACAAAAATATGCCAACAGATTACCTGGATGTTCATGGCTTTTATGTTGGACTTAAGTTGTTCATGGCTTTCTTGTTAGACTCAAGTTGGCTTCCTAAACAGTAAAAGTTTATAAAATTTTCACACTATTACATTCCCCAAAATTCACCAAATTTGAAACAATATTCTAACTGCAAAATTTATCTACTAAAACCCTAATAACTTGCTCAAAATTTAAAAATTAACAAAATCAAAATTCTTTCATTTAAAAGAAAAAACTTTTTGGGTAAACTTTATAAAATAAGCAAATTTTAAGAGAGAGAGAGAGAGAGAGAGAGAGAGAGAGAGAGAGAGAGAGAGAGAGAGATTTATCGTGCACAAAATCCCTAAGAAACTCGAGCCCTGAGGAACTTACAGCTAAAAATTATAAAAATTGAAACCCAAAAAAAGAAGAAGTAAAAATCTCATTTAACCAAGCATAATACAATATTTAACTTCTCCAATTAACATACAAGATATATAGTAGTACATTCTTTTGGAGCAAAAAAAAAAAACATAAGCAAGAACAAAGGAGAAAAAATACTTCAAATTTAGTAGTTAAATTAAGCTTACTACCAAAAAAAAAAAAAAAAAAAACAATGAATAAAGAATCATATGTAACCCTTGCTTAGTGATGTACAGCTACAAACGGGAAAAAAAAAAAAAATGCAAGCATTTGCAACAAAAGAAGAAGTTATTAAGGTGTTCTTCCCATATGAATGATGGTGTGAGAGTTCCCAAATATGCTGGATTGAAATAACCAACAAAAGTGAAATAGAATAGAATTACCATAGAAACATCTTAGTATAAATAACTTAAACAATACGTTTATTAGAAAAAAAAAAAAAAAAAAAAAAAAAAGCTATATTTCATGGCTTTGTTAAATCTCTCTAAAAAAAATACCTACCAAAACTTACAAAGTAATCCACAATTGGCAAATTAACGAAGCAAAATTCATCATTCACAAAGGTATCTAAAAAGAACCTTCACAATTGATTGTGCTTCCATTTACTTTTGCTTCACTTTTTTTTCCTCAACACCCAAATAGATGCACAATTAAAATTGTGAGAAGATAATCCAACATGCAAAACCCAAAAAAGTCTCTAAAAATCACAAATATGGTCATCCATATATAAAAAAAAATGTCTCCACAAAATTCATCAAAAACACGACATTTATACTTCTAATCAACTACCCAAAAAAAAAAAAAAACTTAGAAACCCCCCCATAAAAGAAAAGGCCAATAAAATTGAATTATGTAAAACAGATTATTAGAGCATAGAGATTGGAAAAGCCATTATCCAAAGAGGGTGTCTTAGTGAAGCATTGCTGAAATTGTGAGCAGAGTCGATGGAGATAATCAAAACATAGGAGCAAACCCTAGAGAGAAGGATAAAGAGTATTAAACCCAAATTTAGAGAGAGGGAGATGTATGCGTGTTGTGTTTTTGAAATCAAAAGAAGAAGAAGATGTATGCATATATAAAATGAGAAAGCATTTGATAAACCACACGCCATAAGTTACATTGTGCAATAATATAGGGAAAATACAATGTGTAGCGATTTGAAAGCAATAACAACAATTTTTTTTTTTTTTTTTTTTTTGATTGAGAAAAGTAGTAACAACATTTTCACAGTAACTATTATGCTATCTTCACTATTGTTTTGTTTTTTGAATTACTATGCTCTCTTTAGCTGCATTTGATTCAATGTAAATTGAATTCCGAGTGTAAAATGAATGCAGGGAAAAGTGAATTCCCGTAAGGAAAATGAAATCTGGGTGTTTGGTTTTGCAATGGAAAATAGTCCAGAAAACGATTTTTGGTGTTTGGTAACATTCTAAAAATGCTAGTTTCCTACAAATTTTTCACATTTTTTCAGCATCTAAACAAATTTTATTACTAAAAATGAAAAATATACACTTAACACAACCAAAAATCAAAATAAAAACATTGAGCAAGAGAAAGAAAGAGTGAAATCAAAGGGAGAAAGAGTGACAGATTGAGGGAAAGAGAGATAGATCGAGAAAGAGAGAGATCAGAGTGGATGGAGGACGGCGGCAACCAGATCGGGTGGGTTTGGGGGTGGAGTGGAGTGGGCTGGTGGTCAATGGCGGCCAGATCGGCGACGTTGAGCAAGAGGGAGAACAAGATTGGTGTGTCGAGAACGAGCTCGGTCTTGGGTAGGTCAAGAACGAGATCGATTTTGGGTGGATCGGTCTTGCATGGTGACGATTTAGATGGTGGCGCTGATGAGCTTCCAGCGGCAACTATGGGTGCAATCTCCCCGGTTCTGGGGTGCGATCTAGGTGGTGCTACAGGTGGCTCGATCTCGCTGGTGCTGGGGTGCAACGAGACCGGTGTGATATGGAGTTGGGGGTGGTGGTGTGATCTGGGGTTGCTTCTGGTGAGATCTCTTCTTACTACTTCTTTCTCTTCTATTTTCCTAGGGTGGAAATCATTTGAAGGTAAAATGAAACCTGCAATTCATTTTCTACTTGGGAGGGTTATTTTACAATCAACGCAAAAATTGATTTCCGTTTGACCCAATTTTCTGTGCTTACCAAACACATAGGCTGGTATAAAATGATTTCCTGAAATCATTTTCAGCCAAAACAAATGCAGCCTTTGATACAATATTGAAGCTCAATTACCATTGTACTAACAATCACAACAATTCAAAAGGCAAATAACTTGATTCCCTTAAAATTAAATTCATATGTACTACCATTCAAGAATTCATTGCAGTCTTAATAATCTCCATCCTTGAAAGCTAGAAACTACTATGCTATCTTCAATATTATTTTAGTGCACATTGTTTTGTAGTAATTTGAAAATCTTCTTAAAATGGTTTGTGAATTCAAGTATACCTTATTTTTCCTAGAATGCATAAGATACACACAAATAACATTAAATCTCATGCTCAAATTTATTTTATTTTATTTTATTTTTATGTAGGGGTTTAATCATAGTTACCTGCAAAACCGCTGAATCTTTGACTTGTATAATCTCTTTCATATCATATCTATCTAAAGGAAAGAAATGAAACCTCAAAAAAGAAATCATAATAGTAATAGCATTAAACCCATGTCTCTAAGACATTGAATAAAACATGTAGGATGTGCAAACTCACTAAGCATAAATATTAACTTATAGGAAGTCAAAAACCAAATTATATGAAAACATTTTTTTTTTCACCACAAACAACCAAAACAGTCACCAAAAACACTGACAATGATGACAAAATTAAGGACATCAAACCCGCTTAGAATTACCACTTTATGATTTTTTATTGATGACTCTGATTCTTTCTTGCTTTCACTGGCAAGTAGAACTGGTCCTCATTGCCTACAACCCCAAACCGTAATCCATTCTCCAATATGTCCACCGATATATTTAAAAGCAAAACAAAAATTAACCCTGAAAAACAAATAAAAACCTCACCTTTTTTTGTTGATAAGTATATATGATAAGGATGATGTGCCCATAATTTTTTTTTTTTTTTTTTTTTTTTTTTTTTTTATGGAAACCCATAATTTTATTAAAACACATAAAAGGAGGATGTGGAATTAAATCATATGATTTAGGACCAGGCTCTATCTTCTCAATCGGACACATGATGCAACTGCATTCATTTATTTGTTTATTTATTATGTTACACAACTAAGTAACTTCCTATTTATCATTCATAAGTACCATAACCTTATGTTTTAGTCCTTTTGGAAATATCCAAAACTATAAAAATAAATAAATAAAATTAAACATTAGATAACTCTGTAATCATCTTTAAAAAAAATTAATAATAAAAAGAGTTCAAATTTGGTAAGGATTTAGTAATAATAATATAAAAAAATCATCCAAATGATAGCTTAGAAGATTGAGTAGCTTGTTCATGACCAAGAATTTAAACGATTGTGGCTTACTTGTTTGAAGACTGATATGCAGAGTATAACTACAGAATAATGGTTTCCAGGTAATTTAGGTGGGCACAAACATTGATCGTTGATTAATGGATGAAAGTGTCCTTAAACTAATGGTAAATGCAGCATGTATACTTCATAGTACCAATGAGATTTTAATGATGTAATACTTAAGATTTAAGAACCTTTGCTCCACAAAAACATACTTTGGAAGCATAAGCATGGTGTTCATCTCTTGTTTGAATAACTCTAGGCCTTTTCTGTTAGTTTCTTTGTTCTATTATCAATTTATCATAGCTAAATGTGGCAATACCTAATTACGTGACAAATGATTAACGTATGTAGTTAAGTGAAAATTAAATCAATTAGACATTTAAATACATCCAATCAATGCACGATCATCAATATAAAATAGGAAATTAGTATTATTGATTAAGGTATAGATAAAGGTTTTGGTACAATCCATAATGATCCTCCCACATAACTCAATAAGTAGCAGAACTACCAAATTGACACAGAAGATAGACGTACATATAACAAAGTCACATGTATTATGGCTACAGTCGAAGGTTCATATCATAAACTATCCACTATAGTGTGACAAGAATATTGTAAACCACATATGGAAATTGACCTGCAGGCTGCAACTATTCAAAAACAATGAATCTTGACATGTTCCTTCTTCACAGTGCCAGCTTGCACAAGGAAGGTGGAAACATTCTTCCTCTTATCACCCTGAAGTTGTATAACCTTAACTTGATATACAGGCCTTAAGTTGTAGACCATAAACTCAATACCCAAATAGAAAAATATAGAAGAATTAACCCTAAAATTTTTAATATACATGGAAAATCAAATTTGAGTATACCTTAACTTGATATACAGACCTTATAGCCAATGTAAATGTTGACAGCTTGAACCGAGGAGACAACTAACAACTCCTCACCATTAAAGTTAACGGTGGCCTTGAACCTAGGCCTGTGGTCAAACCAATTTGCCTCTTGCAAAAGGATACGAATAGGAAACAGAGTGTTGATTGAATTACTAAAATACAAAAGAGAGAGCAATGCGGTTAATAATTGAAATTAGGAAAATCTACTACAGGGTTCTAAACCCATCAATCTAAGCTAATCATTCAGAAGAAACACTCCTAAACGAAACATTAATTTTTAAGAAAAGTTGTGGGTTTCAAATTTGTGTCTATATTTAATTTTTGTGATGTGTTTGTTTGCTAAGAAAGTTTAAGAAAAGTTGCTATAAATTTTTTTCTCAATCTTTAAAATTGAAAATTAATTTTTTAATTTTCATTATTTTTCAATTAAATTAAAATTGAAAAATAAAAATGTATTTGTTTTTATTTTTTTTAATTAAAATTATGATGTGTCATTTTGTAAGAGTCAAATAAAAAAATTATTATTATTTTATTAGCCACGTTAGTATTTATTGTGTCAACAGTGTATTCCGTTTGTCATGTATGACTTTTTTGTTAGTGGGTTGATGGAAAAGACTAAAATAAAAATGATTTTATGTTTTAAGGGATTAAGGTAGATACAAACTCAATTTAGGAACTAAAATGAGATTAGGCCCAAAATGTAAAGAGCAAAAATGTATTTTCGTTTTTTATTTATTTTACACAACTACAAGTTATTAAAAAAAGAAAAAAGAAAAAAAAAAAGACACTCATTCCAAGCGGCTTTCCAGGCCCACCTCCTGTTTTTGATATTACCAAAAATACCCTTACTTTCTTTCCCTTCTCCCTCACACCCACCCTCATACACCGACACCCAAACAGAATCACACACAGTCACTCTCTGTCTCTCTCTCTCTCTCTCTCTCTCTCATCAACGTAAACTTGGTCTGCTTGTAAGATTGAGGTCTCAAATTTGCGTATTTGAGTAAGTGTTTTTATTGCCTAGAGTTCATTTTTTTTTATACCATATTTGGCATTAATTTTACAAGGGTTGGATTCTAGTGATGCAAAAAATTAATGGGTTGAATTGGTTAGACTTAATTTTCCTTTGTTTGCATTCCTTATAAATTTCACCTGATAGTGTTTTTTCCTGTCAACCTTGTGTGAACTATTTTCTTGTCATTTGTCGGTACTTGGGTAGTTGGTCACTGTTATTGGGTCAGATTTTAACCAAAACATGGTCTAAAATTGGGCACAAAAAGCTCATGCCAAAAGGGATGTTTCGGAGGCATTCTCTCGCTGTCACTGATATTCTGCATCCTAATGGTCAAAACTTGCTTGCCTTTCTTGTTCATCCACCAGATCATCTAGAATTACATTTATGATTTTGGATCCCATGCAAGTGGAGTGATGGAGTAAAAATCTAAATTTTGATATGCTTGGAATACATGCAATTTTACAATAATTTTTCTTCATGCTACATTGGAAAAGATGTTGCAACACAATACGTTCTGGGTTGGGATTGGATGGCTCCTATAAGGTGACTATATTTGTTACCTTTGATCGTGGTTAATTTTTTTTCCATAATGATATTGTTATCTCTAGTTTCTTGTTGGAAAATGAGAGACAGTAGATGCGTATTGATAAGAAATTATTTGAAATTTCCTGTCAGAACCAAAATGAGACAGGTTTCTACAGATATTTGAAACTTATTTTTAGTGAACAGTGTCAGTGTGATAAATCGTTGAGAGATCAGTTATACAGTGGAGAATTATTCAGTTGAACATGGGTCACAGCTATAAGAATAAT
This sequence comes from Quercus alba, assembly GCA_036321655.1. Lineage (NCBI taxonomy): Eukaryota > Viridiplantae > Streptophyta > Magnoliopsida > Fagales > Fagaceae > Quercus > Quercus alba. Next base: position 13,335,393 of record CM070300.1, read on the forward strand.
TCTTATGTAGTTTTTTTTTATAAGTAATGCAATTCTTATTGATATGAAAAATAGGGTTGCCCAAGTATACATGGAATATACAATAGGGGACTGTACAATCAATTATACAAAGTACATGAGTCTATCAAATCAATAACAGAACATAAAGATAGACTAGGCAAAACTGACATCCAGTCCAACAAAGTTCTAAAGATAACGAATTTTAAGGGACACAAAATCTTGTTAACTGAGTTTGACCTGGAAGAACAAAATATAGACATACAATATACAGTGGATTCATCAAAAACAGATAATTTTTTATCCTTCAAAATTCCAAGCTTTTTTTCATTTCATAGATCCTTATATGAGTGGATATCAGCTTCAGGACAGTTTCATTTCTAATTAGATGCTTGATCTTTGTAATTTTCATTAATAATTGTTGTTGTATGTCTTGCATACTTCCCTCGTAAATGGGTTTCACCTCTGCTATTTAATATATTATTTACTGAAAAAAAGGGTTTTGAAAGGGAAAGTCATGTGATGCCGGAACTTCTACATGCATCCTCCCATGATAAAGAAGGGAAATTCCACGGACATTCACTTCTTATTGTCTTTTGCATTTAAGAATGTGCTTTTTTCTTATTGTAACCTATCCGTATGTTCTCTTGACAGTTGAATGAACCATATATTCATAGAATATATCAAAGCAAAATAATTCTGTTTCTAAGTACTTGACATTTGTATGATTACAGGGAAAGGAACACTAGCATATGGGATGAGTTGTCCGTATCAATAACTAGGGTGAGCTTTATTGCATAACTTGCTTCCATAACAATTGATATGTGATAAACCATCATGTTAATGATATTTGGAACTTTTAAATGAATGCACTAGTGTAAGTGTAAGATTAATGGTACCCTCATAAGCTGTCGATATGCATGGTTATGAAACATGTAGTATAGATTTCTTCTGTAGTTCCTTATAAACTTTTATTTGTAGTCATGCCATTCTTTCTGAATTAGAATTTCAATATTTAATGGTTAAATGAATGCACTAGTGTAAGATTAATGGTACCCTCATAAGCTGTCGATATGCATGGTTATGAAACATGTAGTATAGATTTCTTCTGTAGTTCCTTATAAACTTTTATTTGTAGTCATGCCATTCTTTCTGAATTAGAATTTCAATATTTAATGGTTAAATGAATGCACTAGTGTAAGATTAATGGTACCCTCATAAGCTCTCGATATGCATGGTTATGAAACATGTAGTATAGATTTCTTCTGTAGTTCCTTATCAACTTTTATTCGTAGTCATGCCATTCTTTCTGAATTAGAATTTCGATATTTAATGGTGCTATTGTTTTGTTGGGAGAATTGTTCTATTTATTTTGTAATCGTATAATTTTGATACTGATGCTTTATTATTTGATGCAGCGAGTGAAAATAATCGATCCCCACTTGGTTTCATCGTTTTTTGACGATTACAAGAGGGCATATTTGCATGCTACAACAGAGTTAGAAAATAGAAGTGCCTGGGTTGCTGAGTGTTCTTTGAATATCCAAGTAACAATGGGAGTTGATGGAAACATTTGTTTAGTACAACATCTTCAGACTCGAAACTTGTCATTCCCTACTGGATCACATATGCAATATACATTTCTTGAGGTCAGTGAAAGCATTCATTCTTATGAGAATTTTGAGAAGAATAGTCTTCTTTCAACTTGCCTCTTTCATAAGCAATTCAAAATTTAAGATACTCTTCTTTTGCTAAGAAGTTACCAACCATTTAGAGCAAACTTCATAGTATCTCTAGCACTATATTAAGTCTTTGCCCCCATTGGATTGCCCCCACATGGAAAATCTAAAAACAAGATTAGACCGGCTTGGAAATAAAGTTTAGGAACTAGGCTATGTGAGCTATCTACGTCCTTCTTCCCAATTGAGGTGAAGAAGACTTGTCGACTTATTCTAGCATCTTATGTGACCTTTAATATTTATCATAGAAGTCTGATTATTAATAACCCTGTCTCTTTTGGTGTTAATATATTCCTCCTAATGCTTCTGACACTTGGTATACCCTCTCTTTTTTACTCAAGTACTTGTTCTTCTTTTTTCAGCTAAAGGATTGCTTTTGTTTCTACTCATAAAATATGCTCTTAGGTCTTATCTATTTGATGTATAGAATTTTCTGTGGTGATGGTGGTTCACCTTGTTTTAGACAGAGAGAGAGAGAGGTGTTCAAGTTATACTTGGTGTAATTCCACAAGAGTTACACCTTTTTATAGTAATTGATTTTCATAAGATCTAAGTGTGAAAAAGACACCACTTAACATGTCATTAATATAGAGTTATTAATTGCCACATTAGCTAACTTTCGTAAAAAGACCCACCCACATTCACTATACCTAACACTTAATCTTTTTCCATTTAAAAAAAAAATAATGAAGGAAAATGATATTTTCATAATATTGTTCATACTTTCGTAACTATCTCTCACATATTGAATTTCTCGTAGATTTTGCGATTGAGGGAGGTTATTACACAAATAATAAAAAGAAATTAGAAAATTAGTAATTATTTAGTAATCCATTAATGATGATCCCTCCCCCCACTGTCTCTGATCATAACAGTACCAGTTAGTCAATCTCATTCTATGGAATTGTAACATGGGATCCTTACTAAGGCAGTGCACTTTTGCACATTTAATATTGCATGTCCATGTAGTAAATCGTGTAAAGAAATAAAGGAAATGAGAGAGAAATTTATCAAAATTAAACACAGAATCACATCATCAACAAAGTATTGACCAAGTAACAATAATTAGCTAGTTTTCAGTATCCAAAGAGGATGAAACACAACAAAATTAAATAGAGACACAAGTGCAACTCAGGTTGAATTAAGGTTTTATTTTATTTTATTTGTGTAATAACCTTCCTCAATAGCAAAATCTACTAGAAATTCAATATGTGAGATAGTTATTGATATTGTACATTACCATTAAAGAAAGGTGGAGCCATAAAAGACCCCCTCCTCCCCCAAGCTAAAAAATTGCATACTTCGCCCAAGGAATATAGCCTTAATTATTTATCCGTGCCTTGAATTATCCAGAATTGTATCTGGAGATGTGTAATTTCTGATTACTGAGCATTTGAGCATCCGATTATTATGGATTCAAATATCCTCAATTCTCATTAGGAGGTCGGACCAAGGACCTATGGGAGTTGGGGTAGCCCAGTCCCCATGGGCGTTTTTATCTAGTTTTAGGCTCTCAATACTTTTGTTGTAGGTTATAATGGAATGAATTTGCAGCTTTTCTTCTACAATCTTGACTTATGGTGGCCGAATGGTTTGGGAAAACACTCCTTGTAAAATGTTCATATTACTGTTGATGTAAAGGGATATGGAGAATCTGATGCTTGGAGCCATCTATTTGGCTTCCGAAAAATTGAGAGCCATATTGATAGTGCCACAGGTGGAAGGTATTGCTTTATATGCCTTCTAGAACATATCACATAGGTTTTTATTTTGATATTATGATATGTAGTCTATAAATTTTTGATTTATAGGTTGTTCAAGGTCAACGGACAACCTATGTTTATCCATGGTGGTAATTGGATATTGTTAGATGGGTTACTATGTCTTTCAAGGGAACATTATGAAACAGACATCAAGTTTCATGTTGATATGAATTTTAATATGATCTGCTGTTGGGGTGGTGGATTGGCTGAGAGGCCAGAATGTTATCATTATTGTGATATATATGGACTTTGGTGATCTCTTTCTCTCTCTCTCCTATGTGTGTGTGAGATCAATTTAGAGGGTATATGGAAAATAGAAATAGAAATTTAGAACAAACAACCACATAGGGAACATAGAGATAGAGACTTACATGGTTCAGCTTTGGACATATGTCCAAAGGTGGGCATTGAGGAGAAAAATTTACTAACAAAGGTGACTGCAATAGTTGCACAAAACTAAACTCCAAATACACCCAAGGAGCTCTTTCTTAATAATAACAAATATTATGGCTACAAAGTCGGACCAAATAGGACTGGCAATATTATTTGCTTTCTCGTACACAACAAGAAGATGAAAAACAAACCATACCAAAGTCAGCAGCTGTTCTTAGTGCACATGTAAGGGTGACGCAGGACAACCAGAACAAAATTGAAATAACTGAAAAATAAAAGATATGACCTAGGAGTCAGCACCTAAGCCTTGCTTGGAGTCAGCACCAAGCGGGGAAACCACTAGGAGTCAGCACCTAGGGTAGACCTGGAGTCAGCACCAGACCAAAGAAAGACCAAACGGCCATTGTTTTCATTCATCAAAATATCAACTATCTCCTCAAGGAGTACAATAGGTTGCTTATAAAGGATTACTAAACCCTAGTTCTAATTGGCTAGGAAACCCTAATTGCCTTATTACAAAAATACCCTTATTGGCTAGGAAACCCTAATTGCCTTATTACAAAAATACCCTTGCTTCTAAATTAAAATACTAATTACCCAATAAACTAATAAAACCTAAAACATAAAAATACAATTGACTAGCAAACATAAATAATACTAAATAATAATTTTCTTGCGTCTCCCGCATCAAAGGGTTAGTTCCACATCGAGAGAAAAAGTAAGGAAAGTGAGAAGTTGATGGACATAGTTGGGTCTAAACCATTTGGCTTAAGCTTTTGGGTTTGAGTGGTACCCCATTATATATCAACAGGTACCTCTATATTTCTATAGGCTCTTGGTGGACCTCAGGGACACTTCTCAACCCAAAAAATTGGTATTAGAGTTATGGTTCAACTTTTGGTTCGAAATTTTGGACAAGGGTTATTTATCAAAAAAAAAAATTATGAATAAGTGTCTTGGTTTTGATGTGGTTGGTGTGAATTTGGTTATTGCTGCATTTGATGCAACCCTTGTATGTATACTCTGGATTTGCTAAAGACTCACATGCAATTTGAAGCTAAGTGGATCTGGTAGAGGTTCACATGGGAGGGGGAGGTCTATTGTGAGTGCATGTGTGAGGGTTGAGTCCCATATTAAAAAAAGTAAAGAAAGTGAAGGGTTGATATATATAGTTGGGTGCAAAACCTATTGGATGAAGTTTTTGAGATAGAATGATGTCCCTATATGTATATCAATGGGAAGTTGGTGGGTTACTAAAATTGGGAGAAATCCTGGAACATCAAAGTTTTCAGATTCACCAAAATTTGTATGCTTTATATTGAGGGTATTGTCACAGGATGCTTGTAGCGTAAGATGCTGAGAATGCCAAGAAAGTGTTGTAGAGAGTTTTATAACTGATAAAAGCTTTTTAAATTACATATTATTCCAAAAGCTTAAGCTATTGGGAATAGTAAATTTAATCATTTAACTACATACTTCTAGTACTGTTACATGTGGGCTCAAACTCCCGTTTATAAGGGGAGGCCCAACACATGAGATTTTAATTGAGAGGCTGAGTGGAGGAGTAGGGATCGAACTCAAAACCTCCCACTCAGATACCATGTTAAATTACCGATTATCCTAAATGTCAAGTGATTGGGATATGGTAAATTTAATTATTTTACCGTGTACTTCCAACAAAGCTAACAACTATAATCTGCAATTCTTTCCTAAGAATGATGGTGTTCTTGTAACCATATAAATTGATGATATGTTAATCACTGAAATCAGTCCGATTATGAAAGTTACCATAAATTGTGGCATTGTTGATTTTTTATAATGCTTTTAAAAATTATTGGGGTATTTATTTTCTTAGACTTAAATTGTCCACCGAGCTTTTGCCTTCAGCTATAGAGTACTAACATAATGGCAATAGTGTGTCACAAGCAAAATTTATTTCCTTTCCTCTAAGTGTCAACAGTTGATTTTAAAACAAGCATTACTAATGTTATAAGAACAAGTTAAGACATGAGCAAGCCTATGCTTGTGAGAAAATTCTTTATTTTCTTTGGTACAACTCAACACTTCTTGATTTCTAATTTCCAGGTCATCTACATGGATTATTACTACCATCATTTTCATTTGACCTTGACCTCTATTTCAGGCTATACACTTTGTTAGACAGTTGTCTATTTTATCTTTTCTAACTGCCTCTGCCTTAGACCTAATATATTTCTAGTCTCCTCTTGTTCTCGAATGATTTGAAATTTAAATAAAGGACTCCTTACCAGTCAGCTCAGCAGTCTTTGTTTTCAAAAATTGTCTTAATCAAATTTTCTATATCTTTTCCTCATAGCTACGTCTAGATTTTAGTGAATGCATTCATTCTTTATTCTATCTTTTATTGCCGTTATCAATGATTTAACTAAATTACTTAGGATAATGGCTTTGTTGAGTTCAGTTGTATTTTTTAATTGCCATTAACCTATTTATGCATTGTTTTTCTCAAAAAAGTTATTTGACATTGTCTGCTGTTTGATATATTGCAGTAGGAGCCTTTGGTACTTTTAATTTTGGTACACTTGGTTATTTAGTAACTGAAGCTTTAAAATGTTCCTATCGGAATGAATTCTGCATTGCATTATTTTGAACAATTTATTCTCCTAAGACCCAAGCCTGTCTACGGGGTTAAATATGGCTGAAGGATAACCAAACCTAAGGGTTCCAATATTCTAAGTTATTTCAGTATTAAATTACTCTAGTATAACTTGGTCCATTGGGCTGATTTGATTTTTGTAGGTGTGGCTAGAGTTTTGGAGTACTAAAGACATTGAAATGGTGACCCAGTATCAAATCTGAATGATCCCCTGGATCATGATCTTCTCTTGCTATGTGCAAGAAACAATGTCAAGCTTCCAAGGAACCATCCAAGTCTTGCTCTTTGGGTAGGTGAAAATGAGCAAGTTCCACCAGATGACATCAACAGAGCTTTGAAAAATGACTTGAGACTCCATCCTTATTTCGAAAACTCCAATGAAATCAGTAAATCTTCTGAAAGCTTTATTTGCAGTGTCAAAAGATCCTAGCCAATATTTTGATGGTACACGTGTTTACATCCAAGGATCCTTGTGGGATGGATTTGCAAATGTAAGGAGGGCTTCACTAATGGCCCTTATGAAATCCGAAATCCTGAAGCACATTTTAAGAATGATTTTTACAGCCATGGATTCAATGCTGAGGCTGGTTCTGTCGGGATGGCTGTTGCAGATACTATCAGAGCAACAATGTCTCAAGAAGGCTGGCAGATTCCGTTGTTTAAGCAAGTTCCTAGTGGGTACACGGAAGAAGTTCCAAACCCCATATGGGAATAACATAAATACATTCCCTATTCAAAGCCAAAAGAATTTGTTGATTAGATTGAACTTTATGGAACCCCAAAGGATCTTGAAGATTTTTGTTTAAAGGTAAATCAAAATTTTCACTAGCTATTCTAGATGCCTTTTTTTTTTTTTTTTTTTGTGGTGACCTAATTTGAAATGATCATCAAGCTTAACTGGCTAACTACATTCAATTTAGAGCACTGCTGGAGGGTTGGACTTCCCGTAAATACACTAGTCCTGATTTGGAAGGCAATAGAATCCTTGGACTGGTTTTAGTGATTAGTTAAATGATCATCTCCTACACCAATCGGCAGGTTTCTATGGCTGTCGCTGTGCTGTAGAACCAATCCATGTCCTGCTGAATCTGACTACATATTTTATAGAGGTAATTTCTACACTATTAAGTGTTATAATTTATGAGTTTGGATTGGATTTAGAAATTAATGAATATTTAATATTTAATGAAATGTTTTCATAGGACACATATTGAGCCTGAATAATCTTTTGAATTCAATAAATAAATTTGATTTTTTTTTTTTTTTGATAGAACAAAATAAAACGTTAGTAAAAAAAATCTAGCAAAAATGCTCATAGCTGATTTTCATTTTGTTTTTGTATGTGTGGGTTGACAAGACCGGGGGTGGCTGAAATGCTTAAATTTGTGTTTCTTAAACCAAATAATATTCCAAAAGGGAGCACATATGAAACTAATCCATTTTACTCAAAAGTCATTCTTCGTACTTGATGCTACTTGAAATGATACCATGCAACCAGAGACTTCGCAATTGTTTTCTGATCTTGCCATCAGCAAGTTGTCAATACTACATCTGAGGAACTGTCTAACATAGCTATTGAAGCCTCAGTCTGGGATCTAGAAGGTACATTTCCGTACTACAAAGTTTTTGAAAATCTCTCTGTTTCGGTCAAATAACAGTGCCCATAGTTGAGATGAAGTATCCAAAGTCTAAAAACCCGAAGCTGTTCTACTTCCTTCTCCTCAAACTCTACCACACATCAGACTATGGTATTTTATCTAGGAACTTTTACTGGTTGCATCTATTTGGTGGAGATTATAAGCTGCTTGAGCCATACGGAATGAAAAAAATTGCCCTCAAGATTACATCCAAGGTTTTCATCAAAGGGTTCACTTATAAAATTGAAATGCATGTTGAAATGTGGCCAAGAAAGCTGACTCTAACGGATTAACATATATGAACAAATAATGTAAGAACTTTTTATTACATTATTCCCATTAAGATCACTTTTAAGTTAAGACAAAGCTCCATTCAAGGAGAGTATGAAAGAAAAAAGGACTTTATATCAAGGATCAACCGTTAGAATTCTTCATGTTCATTACTCAGACAACTATTTCTCGCTGGTGTCCCACAAGGTTATTCCCATTAAGATCACTTTTAAGGTCCCTCCAGGTGTCATGCTTTGAGTTTCACTTCATGGCTAGAATGACCATGATTGTCCATTGAGCTGGGTAAAGAATACTCTTTTAATGTTTGTTTGCAACCTTGTGGAAGTATAAAATCTATTGAGGTCAAGTTTTACAGAGGAAATCATTATCACAAGTTTCCGGAATGCTGAAAATTAATTTCCAACTCTTACATACTTAATTGTCCTTTTTTGCACTGAGAAACATTTTTTTACTTAAAGTTTCACCAGTAATACTAGGAATGAAGCAGTTAAATAAATTGAGAGAACCTTTTTTATTTCTGCCAATGTTATTTAGTTCTTCTTAGGTGAAATACCTTCAAATTTTTAATTTATGGTGTTGACTCCATGTGTAAATAATTTGCAGACATGGACCTTTTTAACACTTGCTTGCTTTTTATGTGTGTGCTTTCTCAATACTTTATGTCTTGTTTAAGGGAGTGATGGAATGAAAGAAAGATACAGAGAGGAAGGGTGTTTATTCAATTAAAAAAAAGGTAAGGGATGAGTGAAAGAAATGCATATGAATTTAGTTTGTTTAGCAAACTGGGAATTGGACTTTGAATTTGGATGCTTTGAAATCTAAAGTATAAAATTCTATATAATTTTTGAATTGTCTTTTTTTGTTGACATAAACAATAGAAATCAATATTGGAAATTTCGAAAGTAAAATTTTGAGTAAATTCCAACTCAAAATTCATCATCTAAATGTAACACGAGATAAAGTTGGCAAGGAAATGTTACTCTGAAGATTTAACTCCAAGTTGGCAAGGAAGCATAAATGCCTTGCTTCTTTTGTTTTCTTTTGTGTTAGAGAAAATATTTCAATAGTAAAATTTTGAGTAAATTCCAACTCAAAATTCATCATTTGAATGTAACGTAGGAGAAAAAAATTTCATTTGTGTATAACCTAGATAGCATAAAGAAATCTCATAAATGAATGAGAAAATTTAATGTTAGTATGGACATGTTTGGAAACACAAGAGAAAGAGAGAAAAAAAGATGAAAAAGGAAGTAGGAAATGTTACTATGAAGATTTAAGTCTAAGTTGGCAAGGAAGCATAAATGCCATGCTTGCTTGCTTCTTTTGTTCCTTCTTTCTTTTGTTTTCTTTTATGTTGGAGAAAGTATTTCTTCTTTGACACAATGATATGATAACCTATTGAGTAGGACAAGGAATACCTTCATTGGCACAATAGCATGATAATCCTATAAATATAGTAGAAGCTATAAAGTGTTTTCATATGAACTTAGCCTTGAGAAAATCGATTCATAAAATAATTAGGAAGCTTCCCAAGGTGTGTTTTGAAGCCTAAATTGGATTCTTCTTGATGTAAGTTTTAATAGTTGCTTTTGTAAATTTGTTCATATGTATGTGTGTTTTTGTATTGATATTCATAAATAATAGGTTACTTTGCTTATTTAAAATTTGTCATATAAATGTTAAACGTAGTAAGATTATATTGCACTTTTTGCTGTATTTTTATGAGATACATTACTCTAAATGGTTTGGTTTATGTTTCATTTGATGCAATTTTGATAAATGGTATATCACTCAATTTTTTTGTATAAATCATTATTTTCTTCGATTACATTTTTATTTAATATCTATTACAGGTTAATCACACACCAAAATTTCAAAATAATTAGTTGCCATTTATTGTTAAATTTATAAGGTAGCCATTTACTATATTTAAGAATGCAAAAAACTATAATTGCTCTTAATAGATTAGTGAGCTTTTCATGTCTAATCACCTTGATATTCAAAAAGAATAATAGATCACCTTAATATTTGGTAAGCATGATAGTTGGAGAAAGAAATATAGACTAACAGTGGGATTAACAAACTATTATTATGGAAAAAAAGTGTTTGAGGAATATAACTTCAGTAAAAGTTATCAAGAAGTCTAACTCGATCCAATCTCTATCAAATATTTGTTTTGTCCTTTATTAGTATTAAAATGGTTTACATTTGATCTCAAACATTACCAAACATTTATCCACCCTTTTTATCACATGTGGGGAAGAGAGGAGTTGAAAATAAATTCTTTTCATGAAGAACTCTTACCAGTACCACCAAGCTAAAAAAACTCTTGGCAAAATATTATTATACATAAATGTTAAGGGAGTGATAGACTCAGCATTAAAAAATAAAAAAAATATTTGTTAAATGAAAAAAAACCATCATGTTGTAGAACCAAGCTCGCATGAGATTTACGTAAAGCTCTAAAAGGCTTTACTCTTTCATTTTTGTATCCCTATACTACCTTTATGATGTTTAGTTTTTGCAGTAAAAGGATTATTACCTATCCAAAAAAAAAATTCTCCCAGAGATTTTGTTGGACTAGCTTTGTTGTTATAAGTTGTAATGGGTAACCTAGGTTAAGTAAAAACTTGCATAAAGAAATAACAATATATAAATATGAAGGGAAACTTTTTTTTTTTTTGAGCTGTTGTACTATTTACTTATGTATTGAATATAAAGGTAAACATAGATATGTGTTAGATGATTTTAAATAAATGATAACGATTGACTAAACAAGAGAAAAAAAAAGTAAAAAACAAATTATATTTTTCTAATAACAAGAATGGAGGATCAATTAAAAAAAATAGTTTGAATTTTTGTTATGCAAGCATTCTTACTATTTTATTTCAAACTTTTAGAAGCATTCCGTTTTTTCTTTAAAAAATCACCTTTATTTTTAATGAAATCAAGTAAAGTAATTCCTATTTACACGATACTTTTATCCTTTCCCAAAAATAAAAATCACTTTAATTTTTAATGAAAATCAATAAAAAGAATTCCAATCAATACAGTAGTTTTTACGCCTTTCACTGTTCACATTAAAAAAATAAAAATAGCCAGTACCCAACAAAAATAAATAGACACGGGCCAAACCAAAGCCCAAGGTCCTTAAACTTTAAAGAACATTCACGATCAAACTCCAACCAGCTGTGCTGAGTCACGCCCAAATCCCTCTTTTTATTTATTTATTTATTTTACTTTTTTACATTCAATTCTAATTCATTCAGAGCCATATAAAACCCACCAATTCTCTCTCACTCTCACGCACTCTCTCTTTCTCTCTGTTTTTTTAAATTTCTCGCTCTAAACAAATTTGATGTTATCCGTGACTGTCACTGTTACTTTGCATGTGATAGAAAGAAGAAGATGGAGCAGCAGCAGCAGCAGCTTCTACATTTTTGCGATTCAAAGCATCCCTTGGTCTTTCGTCCAGACTACAGAGGTGGAGGTACTTGTTGTGGGTGTCAAGAATCAGTCTATGGTCCTAGCTACTGGTGTTCAAGAGGTGGATGCCCATGGTACGAGCATCATAAATCATGTGCGGAACTTCCCCTTGGGTTGCACCATCCCTTGCACCCAATCCATCCTCTTATTCTCTTTTCTCCAGAGAGATGGGCATATTACGGTGACGACAAACAATTTTACAAATGCGAACTCTGCAAAGAATATAAAGATGTATACACTTATCGGTGTTCCCGCTGCGACTTCAACCTTCACATCACATGCGCTTCTTTAGCCCCCACCACCATGGAACTTGAATTCCACGACCACCCATTGACCCCCATTTGGAAGTGGATCACCTTCACTTGTGACATTTGCGGCAAAGAAGACAAAGACAAAGGTATGCCCTATATGTGTCAACCATGTAGTTTTTGGGTTCATAGAAGATGTGCTTATAAGTTATTTCCACGCAAAGTCAAAGTTGTGCGTCACAGGCATCTCCTCCACTTCACCCATTCTTCTCTTGAATTCCATCCATCCGACTCTCGATTTTGTCAAATCTGTGTTGAAAAGGTGGATACACACTATGGGCTTTACTATTGCTCCAGATGTGATTTTGCTGCCCACCTTGATTGTGCTATGGGCAACAAGGAGAACATAAATTTGCAAGAATTTAAAGATGAGGATGAAGTTTCAGAGCACGATGAATTGGCTGACTCAGCAGCTTACGAAGTCAAAAAATTCAATGTGGGGAAGGACGGAATTCAAATAGCTGCAGAATTAAAACACTTCAGTCATGAGCATGACTTAAAGCTTATTGATGAGGTTATGAGTAACCAAAAATGCGATGGCTGTGTAAGAGACATTTTCCCCCCGTTTTATAGTTGTCTAAAGTGTAGCTTTTTTCTTCATGAATCTTGTGCTAATTTACCCAAAAAAAAGCGACACCCACTTCATGAACATCCACTCACCCTCCTCCCAAAGGCACCTACTAGAGGAAATTTGTTTTGGTGTTATGCCTGTGAGCAGAATTGCAATGGCTTCACCTATTCGTGTGAGACATGTAGTTTTAGACTTGATGTTCAATGTGGTTTGATCTCAGACATCCTTATCCACCTTGGTCATGAGCACCGACTTATTCTCTCTAGTAGATCTAAACAAAATTGCAGTTGTTGTGATTCAAATATTTACCCAACATTTCGTTGCACCACCTGTGCATTTGCCTTGGACTTCAAATGTGCTACACTACCACTTACCACAAGATATGGGCAACATGAACATGCCTTTACTCTCAGTTACACTGCTGAAGATGACTCTGGTGAATATTACTGTGATATTTGTGAAGTAGAACGAGTCCCAAAGCATTGGTTTTACTATTGTATAGACTGTAGTTATCCTGCTCATCCCAAATGTATTCTTGGAAAATACCCAAATTACAAGTTTGGAGGTATCTACACATTTGACTGTCACTCACACCCTCTTACTTTTATTGAGGAAACTAAAGACCGCCCTCGATGTAATGAATGCAATGATCCTTGTGAAGAGTTGATCTATCAATGTGCTCAATGTAATTTCTATATCCACATGAATTGTTTATAAAAAGGACAAATGTGATATTAATTTTTCATTTTATTCCAGACTTAGCCCACAGAAATTCTGGTGCATGGAATTCATCAAATAACAATGTAATAATTATTTTTAATGCTCTTTATTGGCATCCTAGTTCAAATACGATATAAATACATTGTACCAACATACAAATTGTTTGCGTGTGGTTGTATCCTGCCTTGTCCAGTTCTGCCAGAAACAAAATGCTCGTAGATGATAGGAATTTTTAGTTTTCAGTATGGTAGTACATTGTTTAGCAATGGAAGTTGAATTTCAGTGTGGAACATACAGTTCAGGGATGATGAACACACTGGAACTAAAAGGCATACTACTGGTATCTCTTTTCAGGTGTGTATGACTACTTTTCCCTCTATTTTCTATTTCTATGCAATTCTGATTGCATTCATTTTCTTGAGCTCCTAATAATTGTCTATGTTTTCTTCTTCTCCATTAGGGGGTGCCCATTATTTTGAAGTGGGAAATGAGCAATTTGACTCATAACATGAATGCAAAGATTCAACAACATTTCAAGTTAATATAGATTTACATGTTTATCAACATTTTTTATATCATTAGTTTTAGTCATTGATATTATTACTATTATTGTTATTTCTAAGAAAGCTCAATTATGCATGATTTAACTATCATTGATGGTGAGGTTCTTTTCTTTTGTGTTTTCTCAACTTAAACTTTATACATCTTCCTAGTAAGAATATTGGCCTAGTATTTTAATATGAAGGCACGGCATGTACTTTGTAAATGTTGATGTTAAGAACATGGTGATTTGGGAGCAGCAATTGTTATTAACATGCCCTTTTTCTTATTATTTTATAAACAATAAAGAAATTTGATGATGATATGTCTGTGATTGTGACTGTCACTTTGCTTTGCATGTCTTGTCATACAATTAAATAAATAAGATAGATGAGATTAGATGGAGCAGCAGCAGCACCCCCACCAACTTCAACATTTTATCCATCCTGGGCATCACCATCCCTTGCTCTTCAATCCACACGACAGAAGTAGAGAGGAGGGAAATGAGCAATTAGAGTCAAAACATGAATGCAAAGATTCAATAGCATTTTAACATGAATGCAAAGATTCAATAGCATTTTAACATGAATGCAAAGATTCAATAGCATTTTAAGTTATAATAGATTTACACGTTTATCATCTTTTATATGATTAGTTTTAGTCACTAATATTATTACTATTATTGTTATTTCTATGAAAGCTCAATTATGCATGATTTAATTATCATTGATGGTGAGGTTCTTTTCTTTTGTGTTTTCTCAACATAAATTTTATACATCGTCTTAGTAAGAATATTGGCCTGGTATTTTAATATGAAGTCATGACATGTACTTTGTAAATGTTGATGTTAAGAACATGGTGATTTGGGAGCAACAATTGTTAATAACATGGCTGGTTGAGCTATATAGTTTAATTGAAAGTACTCAAAGTCCAAGGTAATCTTTAAAACCTTTCTAGGCAAAGAGACTACAAATCTTGTCTAATAAGTTTAGGGCCTAGTTTAGAAAATGTTGGTCAGGCCTTTTCTGGTTTGAAGCATCTCATTGTTCCATAATACTTATAAAATTTCAAGGAAAATTAATTTTCTGTGACTTACCTGTGTACTTGTGTTCAAAAAGTCATGTTTTTGGTTCTTTTCCATTAAATTTTAAGCATTCTAGTACTGTCCCATTGTGATATAATTATTATAATTTTAGTAATGCTATGATATGCTTGTTCTGATCATCTAAGTCAGTCCTCTTTTTCATTGCCTAATTATTACATTATTTGGTTTTAGTCTCCTGATTACTGTGCAATTAACATAACCATTATTTGCCACCATGAGACTGAATACTTGGCATCTCTTGAGCTTCTTTGTATCCCTATTTTGGTTGTTAAATGATTTAAGGTACTATTTTCTCCCCTCAAATTGAAGGTTAGTTTAGGTTGTTTTGCTTTTGCTATCCACAAAAATGAGTTCCAAGCTGAAAATCCACCTTGACATTTTCTTTGGTTTTCATTTGCCTGCATACTTTCAAAGTTTATAGATTTTGTTATTGCTTTTGGAATCCCACATAGTTTAGGAAATTAACAAGGAGATGCGATAATTCCTATCAAGAGTGTTAGTCCCACATTGGTAAGAAAAGAAACAGGGAGATGATATAGTCCCTATATATATTCAGTGGTGATGTAGTTTTTGTTTTGTGCTTGTAGGAGTTTGACATCAAAGATTTGCTTTGTGTTCAGTGTGAGAGGTTTGGTGGTCATCCTGTTTTAAGTAATTTTGCATTAGCTATTGCTATATTCTATGGATAAAATTTAGATACAATACCTTATGGGCATTACATTAGGTTCTCTATATGTTATTTGCAGTATCCTTTTTTAATTTTAATTTTTAATTACTTCTACAATAGTTGTCACTACTGATTAATGATTATACCTACTGATTGTCTTGGGGCTAAAAATATGTGCAGATATTATCAAACTACAGCCGATCAGAGATAATTGAGAGGTAAACCTATTGCTATGTTTCTTAAATTTTAGCAGTGATGTGCTAGGCTGTACTTATTTTTTCATTTTTATTTATTTTTCCTTTTTCCTTTGCCCAAGCTATATCCATTCAGTTGTTGATTAGGAATGATTAATTGTTGTTTGGTACAAGTACTCAAGCATTCTAACAAAATTGCCAACTTTCTGAACAGTTATTAATAATATATTGTTCTTTACTTTTGATAATGTATCTGGGTATACTGTATCCAATATTAACTGATGTGTGCTATTTTACTAGCCCAGCTCGCACGCAAATACATATGTCATATTAATTGATTAAAATGACCTCTATGAATCATAATCATTTCACTTGGGAACTTAATGATGTAATCTATGTGTAATTCATTATTTATCTGTTGTTTCTTTCATTGTACAATTTTTCTTTTATTCTTACTATTGAGGTTCCATTTGGTAGGGAATGTTTAGATCCATTCAAAAAACTAGAATGTGAAGCATTTGATATCTTTGTTAATGAGGTTCTCTGTGTTGGCAAAGGTACTGCTGCATTAATTTTATACTATAATACACTTGGTGGATCCATTCTTACCATTTTGCTTGCACACACCTACCACCAAAAGAGACACCCTTGATCTTTATCATGTGCACAAAGTACTCTTTTGCTATTCTACCTATTTCTGAAAATCATAAGCTACTCCCTCTGTTGATTATTCATTTTTGGTAAACTTAGAAATGCTTGTTCAATCATATGACCATACTCAAAAAAAAATTTATAATTAAAAAATTACTGCATCAAGGGATTATCAACCTTTTGGGATGAGTGTACAACCATATTTGTGAAAACCACTCTATAAAAATAATTTTCCATTTGATGGTTATCATTTAAATTATTTTTCCAATCAAAATGTGATATCTTTTTGTTTTTCCTCTGTCGCTCATCTATGCAATTTTTGAATCATCTACAGGGTGTCCATATTCATGTGTAAAAAGGGCCCCTCATGCTTTGCTTCTACTGGAAGTGCTAGGGAGTCTACACAAGGTTGGTTAATTCTATTATTTTTTTCCATTCCTTGTGAGCTTGTATGCTGTTAAGAGTATTCATTCTAGGCCCACTTCCCCAATACCTTATGCTATATGTACTCAATTGTACTATTATACTACCAGCTGTACTATACTTCTGTACCTCTATACTATCCTAACTAGGTTGAGAGCTTATATAAAGGTTGCTCTTGTGAATAGTGCCAAGGCAGCTCATGGTTGAACTATATCGTCTCAAACAAGAGCCAGGGCAATCTATTGATGATTTTTTTTTTCCACACCCACAATATCTGTGGGATCAAATTTCACTATATGAACCAACATTGATTATGCATGCAATGCACAAAATTTCATGAATATCGGGATCAACTGAACAAGTTTTCTCCTTTGCCTTCAATTGAAAAAATTTTCAAGGAGTTTGTACAAGAGGTAGCATTTACAAGTCTTACTATCTCGGCCAGTCAGCCTTGTAGCACAATCTTGGCCACATCATCCCTTGATCCGCCTTCAGCATCTGCAATTTGTGAGAATGAGCCCTATGATTGCTTTGGCCCTCGGCGATCTAACTCTAAATAGGATCATTCTCACTTTTGCACCTTCTGTAGGATTCGAGGCCATTTTATTGAATACTGTCAAAAGCATGCCCATGTCGCTCAATCCTCAACTTTCATGGCCAGCATCAACAACATACCGTTGCATCCTCCAACCCCATGACCCAACACCAGTAGTTTTGGCAAGTCTTCCAACTCATGTTTACACTAACGGCAGTTGACCTAAAGACTCTTATCAATAACATTTTGTCTGTAAGTTTCTATTCTTTATGTTGCATTAGGTAAACACTCATTTTGATATCTTGACCTTGCTTGCTGCAATCATATTACACCTGATTCTAACTCTTGTACTGTACAAACCCATACTTTTCATATGCCTATCAATCACATAGCCAGTGGCTCTACTGACCATTATAGCCATTGTTTCTACTACTCAATTATATATGTTGTACATAATCCTCAGATAGCATAGACCATTGGGACAAAACATAAAGTTGGATGGCTTTTTTTTCTTACATCTTGACGTGTAATTGTCTTTGTTACATAGCATCACCTCTTTGGAATTGTGGTGTTCACGGCTAGGTCATGCTTCTCTATCTTGGGTCCAAACTTTAGTGTCTAAGGGTATTTTAGATTAGGTCTATTCTTGATCCTTTGATTGTATCTCATCCTATCTTGGAAAACAACAGGTTTTGTCAATTTTCTTGATGACTTTTCATGTTGCACATGGATATTTTTTTATTAAAATTTTTCTGAGATGTTTATCATGAGTTTACTAAAATGATTGAAGGTTCTCAAAATCCATGAAAATCTACTGATTTGAAAATGTCCTATAGGACAAACATCATGACTTCCTTAGTATTTTCAAATTATATAGAATCGTTTCTTATACATCTTATTGAAGAACTTCACAGAAAAATGCTCTAGTAAAATGTAAACTTAGAGATATTTTGTTGTTCAGAATCTCATTCTTTGTGCATCTATTATTGCATCAGGAAAGAACTGCACCTGCTGTTATCCATAGAGGACAATAAATTTTTTGCTTTAATAATATAGCCACTTTACAGGATAGTGTTAAGGATATTTTAGGAAAACAAAATAGAAGAATTTGAAAAAGGCACAAGTTGCCAGTTCGGCTTTTTATTCGTTAAAAAAAAAAAAAAAAAAAAAGGTTTCCAATTTGGTAGTTCCAATAGTATTATAACAACTATTAGCAAGAATTTGATCTGGTGATATTAATTAAATTTCTGTTTTAAAACATCTGTGCATATGATTAGGTCATGGTGAAGACTATCCAGTTTAGTAGGTCAGTGTCCAAAAAGTTGTATCCATTACATTACACCTTCACAGAGAATTATATTAGAGGAGCTACTATACAGGTAGATGGTCATATCTCTTACCTTCCTGGAAATCACTGTTGACTGTTGTAGGTGCAAAAATTTATACAAATGAACTATATAGAATCACTTCACTGTAGCCACACTCGTGAAAGAAATGGAGGGAGCACGTGTTCTTGACTTAACTTAATTAGTGTATGACCTGCATTCTCATGCTCCATATCTATTACCGCCAAAAGACTAGGATAAACATGCATTGGTTTGTGCTATGAATAACCTTGACGTGATCACATATCACTGACAAATATACTATCTTACAATTTTGGGATATGTCTTATAGCTTCTAACTATGATTTCTATTTCTGGTTTATTTGATATCTTAGTATCTTGAGCATGCCTTATAATTCATCAGCCAAGACAAAATTTCTTTATTCTCTTATAGTTAAAGCCAAGTTTGAGAACAATCAATACCGAAAGCCAAAGAAGCAACCCAAAAATTCAACCCAACATGTTGATTGGTTTTAACATTTGGATGGTGATGTTTGTATGCAGCTTCAAACTCATGTGGCCAATCACACCGAGATTATTGGAGAAAATGGAAGCTGATACTGCTTAAAGATGCCTCCAATCATCTATGTGAATAGTGAATGTTGGTGATGTCAATTTAACTCATCATCTATCTGACTCGCTGCTTGGAGATGCCTTCTTCTAAAGTGCATGTACAATGAAAAACAATCTTGGGAAATAATTATTCTGCCAAGAAGATGTGTAAAACCTTTTTCTTCCCTCCACTCCCTGCCCCCTGGGCATGCGAGGAAGGGGGGGGGGGGTTGTTGGATTTATGTCAATGGCATGTGTATGTAGTTGGAAGTTTACGTTTCATTTTTGTTATTGTTACAGAATCTATAATATTTTTCTAAAGGAAGTTCAGTAAGTAAAAATTGATGTGTATGAATTGATTATGCTCTTATGCTCCATGAAATAGTTCTTTGCTTGCTAAACCTTCCTTAATTAAGCCTCTAGTTGGTCAGCTTCTCTTCTGCTACAGGAAGGGTAACACTAATTTGTTCCTATGAGTGAAGTTCTTGTGGTTCCACCACCACATTCAGCACCATTGATGCAGGAAAAATACCAGTTACTCGTCAAGATATAAAATGATTAGTGTACAATTTTTCTTCTACAGGCTATCCTATTCTTAAGCAAAATACTTTAAGCACTGTTTAACTTTGTCACACTTTCATGATTTTACAAAAGGTTGCTGCCTGATGGCTCTGGATTATGTTTTAATAAGTTCACAAAAATCTAGTTTAGCAACTTAATGTAATTCCATAAGAATCCTATGTAATCCTTGTTACACTGGGCCCATTGATTGGAATTGAGCACATTCCTGTTCAAAACTTTGTTTCTCCTGCAACTCAATCTGAAAATCAAATTGAATTTCATGTTTCCAGTCTGAGGAACAAGCTAACTGAAGTTATGATTTCAGTCAGTGTCTGTATGGTGTGTGTAACATTGCTAAAAAAAATGTGAGAGAGAAGACTTGTCCATATTGCAAGCGTGTATACAAACACACACGATGCTTTGCCTTGCACAACATGAAGAACTAGTAAAAAGAGGGAGAGGTTAAGTTTAAAGAAGGCCATGTTTTAAACTTGACTAGTATCATACAAAGCTGTGCCTTGTGATGAGCAGTAAATTAAAATACATAAGAGAATAAGGAAAACAAGAGCTTGTAGCTTTTGATAGCATTAGTTGTCCTTCGAATCTCTTTCCTTGTTGTAAGTTTCTATGCATGTCAAGGTGCTATAGGTGCCATCTCTGTAGTGAAACGAGGCTTTAACAGCGACATTTTGACTTAGGAACCTTATTGTAGTGCTTAGTGATAGTAAATAGTTACAGTAAACGGTTACGATAGCCATCTAAATGCAAAATTTTAGTTACTGTTACAGTTACTTTGTCTTAAAGTTTACGCAAATTGATCATTCCATCTATTGCCATCTATCGTATGCTCAATTTAAGTTATCTTTATGACAAACTTTACAATAATGTTAAAAGTATAAGAACCAAAATAACCAAAAAAAAAAAAAAAAAAACACTCAAAAGAAAAAAAAAAATGACAAATAAAACTTTAGGAATGAAAATGAAATTTCACGTACAAAAAAGAAAAAAAAAACGATGTTAAAACATGTGTTGTTAAGAGTTAATATCATCTCCTTCAAAATTTTGAAGAAAAAAACTAATATGATAAAAAAACGCACATATGCATATCCATGGTAGGAAACTAACTCAAAATATAAATAAACTAAAAAAAAAAAAAAAAACTTTAACCTCTTGTTTTCTCCGTTTGCTTTTGTTTTCGTTTTCCTAATGATGAGGAAAAATATTTTTTGTTTACTAAATGATTTAACTGATAAAATTCAAAAAGCACAAGAATTAAAATAAAATAAAAATTTTATATTAAAAAGTCTCTTTCTTCCCCTTAGAATGACCATATGTCATGGGCCAACCATCTTTTTTTTTTTTTTTTTTTTGGGACCTCTTTGGATAAAATAAATTCTTGGGGAGAAGTTGTAAATTGTGATTTTTGTAACCAATATATATGTGTGTATATATATATATATATATATATTTTTTTTTTTTTTTTTTTTGCAGTTCTTGGGGAGTAGTTAGCCTTTTTGTATTGTAGCTTAACCAGTTGATACTTCTTAATGTTTCTAATAGATCCATATAGGGTTTGAAGCCTTCAACTCCAACTATCAAATTATTCCCAAAAAAAAAAAAAAAGTTCAAAATGGAGGAGGGAGTTAATTTGTCAAAGCTAGGGGGATAGTGGTGGTATTTAGGGGCTTAGGTCCGGGGGCCATGGCCCTATTGGTCTAGTCATCCCTTAGCATCATCACAACAAAGCAATTCTTTAAAATGGCCACTCACATAATTTAGTGAATCACCATGAAATACCATACTAGTTCTTGATGTATGAAATGCAAATATTCAATCAATCAATCAATCATCATAAACGTTGTTCAAAGTAAACGTTCAACATCATCATAAATTCCTTTCCGTAAACCAAACATATGGCTTTCCACCTAAAAGAAAGAAAGAAAGTTTGAAGTTGACTTGATTACTAAACAAAAAAATATAAATAAGTAGGCTTCCTTTAGTTTCTCTGTTTCTAAGAAAGCTCCGTGCTTCTCTTAGAACAGTAGAATAGTTGTCCCTTCTCTTAGAAGGTGAGTTTGTACTCCTTAAAATAACCTTGTTATTTTAAGGTTTGTTAGGTTTTTTCCTTTGTGGGGTGGGAAAACACTTCAGTGTTTCTTTTTTCAGTTTCCTCTTTAAGTTTCTTCTCTCAGTTTTTTCAAATCGTCTGGAGAATTTGACCTCTAATCAAACGATAAAGCAGTCCAGTTTGAGGGATTAAGGTACTGGTTCAGGGGGGGAGAATAAGTCTTCACGAACAGAGTACTAGACAAACTGGTGTGCCTAGTTCGGTGAACAGAGTGCTAGACAAACTGGTGTGCCTAGTTCGGTGAACAGAGTGCTAGACAAACCGGTGTGCTTGGTCCGGCGAATTTATCTTAGCAGCAAAATTTCTCACAAGCAGATTCCTCAAGATGATGCTCTACAAAAGAATCTGGCGTTCTACAAATGGTCTCAAAATCAAGCTTTGTGGCAGCCATAGGGTACATGATGTCCCCTACAAATTCATGAATAAGGCTGTGGTAGAAAGTATCTATGAAACAATAGGTAGGAGAATTTTCAGGCGTCCTATGAGACCTCCACCAGTTCAGCGACAGGAAGGCGAATTTTCAGGCACAGTGGTTGATCGGACTGGAGAAGGCGAAGCAATTATGGAAATCGAAAATTCAGGGGATGACATTAATTCCAAATCCGTTACAAATTCAAAATCCGTAACTGATAAGGAAAGGGAATTTGAGGTAGGAAACGTGCTAAACCAAAAGAAGCCAAATCCGTTATTCTCTCAATCAATTTCCGAAATTAATTGCCATGATCATTTATTCCCTCAATCACGTTTTGAAAATAAATGCCAAGGTGATTTATTCCTTTCACAACTCTCAGTTTTTGAAAAGGAAATAAGGAAGTTTGATATAACGGGTACTAAAGAGGTAGGACATACGAGCCCAGCTAGCAGGGAAGGGGAACGTGAGAAAATTCATAACTTCCCTCATGAAGTGGCAGGAAAAATATATGCTTCAATGTGTAGTCTCTCTCCTCACCGTTCTACTGTGGAAGCAGCATTCATGGACTTCAAAGAGGGGTTGTCGTGGATGATCAGAACGAAACAGAATATAGAGTGGTTCTCGGTTACGGTTTGGTCAATATGGACATATCGGATTCCAGTCAGAATAAACCAACCTTGGTGCAATCCAAACCAGCTCACAAACATAGCCAAAAATTATATCGATACAATGTTTCAAGTAGAAGATAGGGCAGTGATTGGAGTGATCATCCGAGAATGCCAAGGAAAAGGCTTGGCACACATGGTCGGAATCATCCCTCTCCCCTTAACTGTCATAGAGCTTGAAACTTTGGCTATATCGAAGGCTTTACAGTTGGATGTTGATCTAAGTTTGGAAGATGTCACTCCAGAGGAAGTTTCAGAGATTGCAATGAACGCTTTGAATGCAGATTCGCAGTCTTTGGAATCCTTTGGTTTACTTAGTTGTGATGTTAAATGTTTTGCAAGGTTATTTCATTGTATTAGGTTTTCACATGTTCATAGAGAAGGATTGTTGTATTCTCACATTAAGAGAAACGACAATGGGATTGCTCATAGTCTGGCTAAAAATGCATTATGCATACCAGATTTTCAAGTATGGATGGAAGATGTCCCATCTCATATTGGTTCGATTTTACAATTGGATGTAGTTGAATTTTATTAATAAAATCCATCAGTTTCTTTCTCAAAAAAAAAAAAAAAATCAATCAATCATCAATATATATATAAAAGCAGAGATCTCATGCGGAAGTGCATGAGCTCCTGCCATGTGGCGCTTTAACTTTGCATTTAACATTTTTATCCTCTTTTCATTAAAGTTTTTTAACTCCTACCCAATAGTTCATAGTAAATTCTTTTTACTATTACTCAATAAATCATAGTATTCCCAAAGTTTATCACTAATCCCAAGATTACGCTTCACCTCTTCCTATTCTCACCTCTTGCTATTCTGGTACTTATGTCTCTTCTCTTTTCCTTCCGTTTGGTCATGCAAGAGGTTTTGTTTCAAGCTTTAAGGAATAAGTGCAGAAGTTGAATAGCCCTCAAATCCACTACAGTCATGCTCCCCACACTTACAAATATTTATATATCTTTCACACTCAAGCTAAGCCTTGCTTGATCTCATGTGATTCCAATTTCCAAAAGATCAGGTTACTCTTTCTTTTTCCATTTTTGCCAACTTTTCCAATGTTCTCGAATCTACTCTTATCTCCTCATGTTTCTTTATATACGTTCCATGCATGGTTTGGACCTTTGTTTCTTATGTTTGGATTTGCTTTATCATATTTGGTATCATCCTCATCCAAATGCTCCTACTAAGTACATCAATTAATCTGAAATCCATTGTTCATGTTTAGCTTTAATAGTGGCTCTTCACAAGTACAATGCTATGGATCATTCCTACCATGTTAAATATGTGTCAACCCTTTTGGTCTCACTTCGATAATTTCTTCTTTCTTTGGATGCTGTAAGTGCTTCAATTGTGCCTATTTTCGCTATAATTTTAATGTATTTAATCTGATTGTATGCCAAATTGTGAAAAGCATAGATGGAATCTAGAATTACATAAATATTATATTATTGTTGTTGAAGTGTATGTCTTTGGTTTCATTTGTGCAATAGTGCCCGTCTCTCAATTCTTATTGTCTCTATACTAAAGGGTTCATTTTTTTGGATGTCTAATAAAAAACCAAAAAAAGAAATCACTAATTTCAAATGTTTGACATGAGGAAAAACTCTTTTACAGATTAGAAGCCCAAGTTTTTCCTTCAACTACTTTCTTAGTAACTTCAGAAAAAAAAGGGTGTCTATGGTTTAGTGGAATAGGAGATGAAAACCAGCATCAAAATCATTCACACTAGGTTATCTTTTTTGTACATATAATTCAAATTCTTTGATTTTCTAGACACACACATATATATATTTGTTTGAAGTTTTGTTTTTTCATTGCTAGCTAAGTTTTGTTATTCATATATTTAAATTCTTTGATTTTTTTAGATGTATATTTGTTTGTAATTTTATCATTTGATCGTAAGGTTAAAGTATGCTTTTTTGTACCTTCAATTGTGATGGAAATTATGATTTCACTATAGAGAACAAAAAAAAAAAAAAAAATCCTTTGCTTGGCTGATGAGGAAGTTTGAGGTATAAAAATTGAAGCTTTTTACCTTTTTCTGTTGTTTGTTCTTTAGGGAATTGATCAATCAAATTGGACATATAATTGTAACAATTGAAAATTATTAGGTTTTAAATCTATATTTGCTTTCACATTCCCCTATATTTTTCATTTAGAATAACGAGAAACCTGTAAAATTTATATAAGATATGAATTCCAAGCATTCATTTACCCAAATATTTACATGGAAAGTAGCACCTCTGAAAATTTTCTTGAAAATATTCCTACCAAACTCCTTTATATACATCTATATATAGCCCTTCATGTCAACCCATGTCAAATACACACAAACCAAAACGATGTTATTTACTTTCAATCTTTCAATGACATCTATCTAGCTTCAACATTGTTGTCCTATCTAATATTAACTCATATGAGTTAGCTACAACCAAGGAAGGGGTTTGCATTTTATATTGAGTGACAACTGCAATTACGATTTTGATCTTAAGGTCAAAAGTTGTGGACTTGAGGCTTTTTTAAAGGCCGTTATTGACTATGGGTATTTGGAATATTGATGTGGGAAATCCATAAGTGTATTTTGTTTTAGAATTAAGGAGAAAGAGAAAGGCACATTCTATATTAACTTTTATTTTACAATATTCCTCAAAAGTTGTGTTTTTATTGTTCATTATTTAAACTAAATTATTATGATTAATGTGTATGCAATTTATAATTATTGCTTTTTATGATAAACTCAATACTAACAAACTTATTTAACAATTATGCTATAGTATATGTAAAAAATTCTTCATAACCATTTTACATAAAACATTACAATATTATCTGTGCATCGCATGAGCAACTTACTAGTTTTATATAATTTTTTAGAAGTAAATTATATTTTTACTATAAGTCTCTATTGGAATTTATTTATTTTTTTAGGAACAGATTTTATTTTAGACTTATTAATTAATTAAATTATTTTATTTTATTTTATTTTCTAGAGTAAGAATTCAATAATTAGGCTGCAGCCCAACCGCCCAAGTCAATTAGGATTAGAGTTTATTCATAATAGCCTATATATAAATACATTATTGTAGTCCAGTGAGGACAAGTTTATAATTGATGACTTCATGCAATCTTAGATACTCATTCTTAGGTTTTTATTTTTATTATTCATTTATCTTCTCTTGGTGTTAATTCCAAACCGATCTAAGTGCTGATTTCTAGATATATTTTATTTTTCTCTTTGCAAAATCCTTTTTGAAAATAATTTGTGATGCATCATTTCTTCATTTGAATCTTGGAAAGCATAAGCTATAAAGATGTTTAACATCATTTGAATGTTCTAATAAACAAGGCCATGTTCCAGTGGCTTTAGTTTCTTAAATAAAAAAGGTCATGCTAAAAAATATGCCTAAAATCATTTGAAGATACTAATAAATGCCCTTTACCCCCTAATTATACCTGCTAGTTTGATTAAGCATAGTTATGTAACTCCATACATTCTTCATCTACTCCAACGACAAGCTTTTTTTTTTTTTTTTTTAAACTGTTATAAACAAACACTCGTTCCACGTGGCTGGCCCAGCCCCACCCATACTTTTTAATTACCAAAAATACCCTTACTCCCTTTTCCTTCTCTCTCACACCTCATACAACACCGACAAACACACAAAGCTGAAAGAATCACACAATCACTCTCTCTCATTTCCGAGCGAGTCATGACTCGGTGGGCTTAAATGGCGAGTACAGGGGAGACTGGGCTCGACTCGGGCTGGCTCGTGTCGAGGTCAACGGAGGTTAGCCTGAGTGGGACCGACCACCTCCCATTTGGTTCAACGCCGTCGTTCCCGTTGTGTAATTGAGTAAGTGTATTTATTGCCTGGAGTTCTTTTTTTTTTTTTTTTTTTTTTTACCATATTTCGCATTAATTTGGATTCAGTGTTTGGATTCTAGTGATGCTTGTATTTGCAAAAGTTTGGTCTTGATATTTCATTGAAATTTATTAAATTTTGTAAATCCTGCCAATAGAAACAAAAAATGTAAATGGTTAAACTTAAAACCAAAAAATTAATGGGTTGAATTGGTTAAACTTAATTTAGTTTTGTAACTAGTGTTCAGTCACCTGCAATGCGAAATGCATGTTTCTAATTTTTGAAATATGAAGCCTCGCATATTGTTGTGTGATTAAAAAATTAGATGATATTTATGGCTCTGTTGATCATACTTGTAATTTGTGTTCAATAACATCCACTATCATTTATAGAAACAAAGGTTTGGCAAGTGTTGTATCTGTATACTCATGCTTATGCTATAGCTGTTTAGGGAATTTTTGGGGCAGAAAAAGAAAAATGAAAGTTGTATTTTTTTTTTTTTTTTTTCAATTTGTTAGGGCTAATGGTGATTTGATTGACAGTGTTTTGGCAATCTTGGTAGAGAACAAAGTTGTTCCTTGCACAACATGAAGAACAAGCAAAAAGAGGAAGAGGTTAAAATTAAAGAAGGCCATGTTTCAAATTTTGAGTGTCACGTAGGTGTGTGTCTTGTGATGGGCAGCATATAAAAATACACGAGAATAAAGAAACCAAAGAGCTTGTAACTTTTCTTAGCGATAGTTTGTCCTTCGATTCTTTGTTTGTTGAAAGTTGCCGTGCATGTCAAGGTGGTATAGGTGCCAAGATCTGTTTCTTGTACTAAAGTGAAGTGTAACTTTTACGGCAACAGTTTTGACTCAGGAAGTTTAAAGGTTGTGTTTACTGATAGTTTTTGGTAGCGCTTTCGATCAGTATATATGCATGTCCAATAGTAGGAAACGACCTTAATTTTGGGGTAGGTGTAATTTTGGATAATGATCCATTTTTGGGGTAGGTGTAATTTTGGAAGACCAAACTTTCGTGTGTGTGTGTGTGAGAGAGAGAGAGAGAGAGAGAGAGAGGGAGGGGAGGAGGGTGTCAAGGCCATTACAAAAACTTCTGCACCGAGGGGTGTTGATCCTAAGATAGGTTCGTCCGTGACAGCTATCCCTTATCAATTCACTACCGGACTGCCTTTTTATTTTTGAAAATTGATCATTCAGATATACTACCAAAGGATACTTTAGACCCTCTAAGTTTAGCGGCTGAAAGCCTGAGACATATTGTTTTGTTTGTAACATAATATGTGGTCACCATAATAACTTGAAGCCGCCTATAAGTAGCTTTAGTCTTTACAAAGACACTTGCCACACGTTACAAAAGGCTGCAGTGTAGGGTCTTAAGTTTGGAAAAATATTGTGTTACATTCATTCACGTTCACTATTTCACACACATCCATAATTGATGTGAAAATTGTCATATTTTAACGCATAAAAGTGGATATGAAAATTGAAAAAGATGTGAATTAGTGGATGTGTGAGAATCAAAATCTTTCAAGTTTTATTACTTAACATTACCAAAATAA
Organism: Quercus alba; assembly: GCA_036321655.1. Lineage (NCBI taxonomy): Eukaryota > Viridiplantae > Streptophyta > Magnoliopsida > Fagales > Fagaceae > Quercus > Quercus alba. Next base: position 13,364,182 of record CM070300.1, read on the forward strand.
CTTTCAAGTTTTAATAATAAAATGAAAACCTCAATAACTTCATAATTTCTTTAATAAATATCTTTAGTAAACACAATTTGCTATTTGTCACCTTAAAAGAAGTTAGGATGAAAGGCCACAATGAATAGGGAGAAAAATGACCTTCTGTTTGTGCTACTAATTTAAAGGAAGACTGGGTATTGGACTTTCTAAAATAAAGCATGATCTAAAAAGAATGCTTAAAATCAATTGAAAATACTATATAAATATGGTCAAGTTTAATTCAGGGCCTTTACCACTCTAATTATTACTCCATTACAAGCTAACAAAGCATAATTATGGACTCCATATCTTATTCATGTACTGCATAAGTTTGTTATTCAGATCTTACCTATTCAGTAAGAATGAACTTGTCATAAGAAATATGTACAATTACAATCATGTTATATGTTACAACAAGAAAAACAATCTCGCCTAAGTTCACAACTTTACATAACAAACACAAAAATACGGAAAATCTGTATATAAATGACAAGCACCTAGAGCATTTCAGCTCACTGCAGAAACAACAAGAAATCCAATGAATAAAGCCACCAAGGAGTTACCCAAATTGACATTTGCAATCAAAGAAGCTGCACCGGAGAAGTATTCGTCTGATGTGTTAGTGCACAATACAACCACCATCCAGTTATCCTCAGAGCCAATCCCAGTCTCGGTGTAGTTTGAATCCTTCAGATATTTTTCATATTGAGATGTTGTATAATTAGAAGGCAACAAAAATGGGTCTAATCTGGGCACACAGACAGGCAACATGACCCCTTGAAAGTTGAAATGTGTGATTCTCTTTTATGTCACAGCCATCCAAAAGCTTGTCAAATTCAGTGACATTTGGCTTAGTGCCTGGAGTAGAGCTGTAGTGAAAGGTGTTTTTACAAGTTTCGTTCTTTAATTGGCTTGCAATATTATTAGCTAGGCAAGCTGCATTGTTGTTCTCAGTGAAGTTGGGGAGATTTAGTGGCATCCTATAAAGATTAAGGTCCTCCAAGAGATATTTTTCAGCTGTAGCTGTGAAGATGTAAAAATTGCATTAGTTTGAAGATTAAGTAAATAGTGCACCAAAGTTAATCTATTTAGCAGTAGTCTTCTCTATGTTCTACAACTAGCTACCAATGTTAATTGATAATTTTATACTTTGATGGAATTAAGCGATGAAGCAGGGAGCTTGAGATTTTTGCATTCAAGGTTTATAATATGCCTTGGAGCTTGAGAACAAATTGCTAGTCTATCCTTTGTCAATTCCTTCAAATTTTTTATCTTAACAAGATAGTAAAGTAAAGGTATAGAGGAAAGAAAAAGAAAAAAGAAAGATTATTTAGCATCAAATACATGTTACTCATCAACATATGAAATGCTTAGTGTACAATTTTTCTTATACAGGCTATCCTATTCTACAGCAAAATACTTTAAGCACTGTTCCGATAACTTTGTCATACTTTCATGATTTTACAAAAGGTTGCCGCCTGATGGCTCTGGATTTTGTTTGATTAAGTTCACAAAATGACAAAAAACTAGTTTAACAACTTAATGAAATTCTGTAAGAATCCTATGTAATCCTAAATACACAGGGCCCATTGATTGGAATTGAGCACATGCCTGTTCCAAAACTTTGTTTCTCCTACAACTCAAACTGAAAATCAAAATGAATTTTATGTTGCAGGTCCAGGAACTAATTAATTGGAGTCATGATTTCAGTTAAAAACATGCACGTGTGTGTAATAACTATTGTTAAAAAAGTGAGAGAGAGAAATGAATTACCATATGGTCCGCATGTATACACATATATATATATATATATATATATAGAGAGAGAGAGAGAGAGAGTACCATCACAATCACACAATGCTTTTCCTTGCACAACATGAAGAACAAGAAAAAAGAGGGCGAGCTTAAGTTTAAAGAAGGTCATGTTTCAAACTTGAGTGTCATAGCAGTACATAAAAATAGACAAGAGAAAAAAGAATGCAAGAGCTTTTTGCTTTTCTTAGCCATAATGGTCCTTTGAATATCTTTTCTTGTTGTAAGTTGCCGTGCATGTCAAGGTGCTCTAGGTGCCATCTTTGTTTTTTGTACCAAAGTGAAGTGTGAGTTTTATGGCAACATTTTGACTTAGGAACCTTAAAAGTTAAATGTGGTGTTTATTAATAGTCTTGGTAATGCTTTCAGTAAATGGTTATGAGGATAGCCATCCAATGCAACATTTTAGTCACTGTTATAGTTACTTTGTCTTTCAAAATTTTAATCCATATTTATTTATTTATTTATTTATTTTTGATGAGCTTTAATCCTTAAACTTTAATGAATCTCACAAATTGATCATTCCATCTATTGCCATCTATCATTATATGCCCAATAAAGTTATACTTAATAGTTATGAATAATTTTATGGAAACATTAAAGTTTAAGGACTAAAATGACAAAAACAATTTTCTCATAAAAGAAAAAAGAAGACAAATAAAACTTTTGGAATGAAAATGGTATTTCATGTAAACTTAAAGAGTGAAAATTGTGTTTTAACAAAAAAAAAAAAAAATGATGATAAATAAATAAACATATGTGTTGTTAGGAGTTAGTATCTCATCTCGTTCAAAATTTTGAAGAAAAAAACTAATATGAAATATATTGATTAAAAAAGAGGGAAGCTATCCAATAATAGGAAATTACGCATCCTTTTATTTTTTTACTGAACAAGAAACTACCTTAAAATAGAAATTTAAAAAAAAAAAAAAAAAAAAAACCCTTAACCTCTTGTTTCTCAATTTGCTCTTGTTTTCCTAATGATTAGGAAAAATATTTTGTTTACTAAATGATTTTGGCTGATAAAATTCAAAGAGCATAAGAATTAATATATATATATATATATATATATATTAAAAAGTCTCTTTTTTCCCCCCTAGAATGACCAATATGTCATAGGCCAACCATATAATATTTTTGTTTGTTTGTTTTTTTTTTTTTTTTTTTTTTGAACTCTTTGGATAAATTAAATTCTTGGGGACTAGTTGTAAACTGTTATTGTACGGCACCGAGGTCCCAAGACCCAGATGGGCCCTGGGCTCAGGCCCAATGGCACGACCCCATCATTTTAAATTCTGCTTGAAACTACCTTCACGAACTACGAGTTTTGAGTCTCGGCCCCTAACATATGCTCGGCATAAATTTCCTGAACAATCAATGAAATCTTGTCCGAACGTACCATAGGATGCTCGGCAGTTCAGGAAACATCACTACCGAGCATATTCACCTGAGTTTGAACCAAGTACCAAATCCATAATCGTTGCATTCCACTCTCACCTAAACATCCACTTACAACAGATAATATTGGACCTTCAATTGCCCTAACAATGGCAGTAATCATGATCTCCCCACTAACTTAGAGCTATAAATAGAGAAGTTGGGGAGGAAAGGGGGGTTCAGAAAAAGGGAGAAAAAACAGTCATTTAGAAAGGGAGGAGGGATATTACTCTGAGTTTCTGTACCGAGAACGACCCAAAGTAGGAAATCCTAAAGCCCACCCTATAAAGAAGTTGTGAGCCCAAGTGAGGTTAAGCCCAACAGTCTCATTTCCAGCGCGCACAATTGGCGCCCACCGTGGGGCTCTCCTACGAAGCTGTGGTTCGACTGAGACTCAAGTAAGGGAAATTTCCGAGGGGCGTTCGGGAGGGCGCACCTAGAGCAGTTCGGTAGGATCTTCTCAGGGATCCACGTGGCGGGAAAGAAGACAGAAAGGGGGTGAGGATAGGGAGCGTCTGCAAGGAAAGGAAGAATCTGGCCTGGGAGAAGGATCGGACCAGACCCACCGAATGATGTCGGGTGTCTCGGGATAGGGGCAGTATGATGATAGGGACCGAGAGTTGGAGCGGTTGTGCAAACTGGTAATGGATCTAGAGCTGGAAGCAAGGGGTCGACACCAGGAAAGGGACCGAAACCACCGGCAAATGAGAGATGATAGCACGGAAAATCGAGGCGAAGAGGGCTCTAGCCAATTCGATACCCAACGATCCCAAAACCGATCACCCTCTTGAGAATCACGCCAGCGTAGGAATCACTCACACTCTCGAGAGATACGTCACCGCTGGAACCGTTCACGTTCGCATGGATACGACGATCGAGGATCGGATTCACCAGAGGAACGGCGACCCCAATGCTACCATGGACGCCATGAGCTAAGCCTTACGAAGGGCTGCCCGGTCACCATTCTCCGATGAAATTGAACGGGCCCCTATGCCGAGTCGATTTACACGACCACCATTCAATTCCTACGATGGGATGACGAATCCTATGGAGCATATCAGTCATTATATCTACATAATGTCCTTGCATGCACACAATGATGCGTTGATGTGTAAGGTATTCCCCTCTAGTCTCGGCTCCACGGCCCTGAGATGGTTCAATGGGTTACGAAAAGGTTCCATTCGTAGCTTTGCCGAGCTAATCCAAGAGTTCGGCAGTAGATTCGTGACATGCAGCCGAGTGCTGCAGCCGGTGGATGCGTTACTTTCCATAAAGATGAGGGTCGGTGAAACCCTTTGGATTTACGCCAATTGGTACTGGGAACTATACGACGAGATCGATGGAGGAAATGAGAAGATAGCGGCAAGCACCTTCAGGATGGGGCTCCCCGAGGATTCTGAACTACGGGAGTCGTTGACGAAAAGACCTCCCGAGGATATGAGGCAACTTAAGAGGCGCATTGAGGAGTATAAGCGCCTGGAAGATGATCGGCTACAAAATAAGGGGAAAGCCTCGTTACTCAGAAGATCTTGGCAGGGCAATATTTCGGCAAGACTGAAAAAATATTTCAGGATGCAGGAACCAGAGGCGCAAATTGAAGGAGTTAATGTAGCGTTTAAAGAGTCTGTGCACAAAATTCTAGATCAGATTAAGAACGAATCGTTCTTCAGGTGGCCGAACAAGATGGGGGGTGACCCATCTCGGAGGAATCAAAACTTGTATGCATATACCACGGGAATAAAGGGCACACTACTGAGTAATGTCGGGTACTAAAAGATCATCTCGGGCAACTAGTAAAAGCAGGGTATCTGAAAGAGTTCGTAGTGGACTTCATAGACCGGGAGGCCAGCCATGGTGTTCAGCAGAAAAGGAATCCCCTCCCACCACCGCTGGGAGTGATCGAAGTCATCCACGCTGCCCCGAAAAGTACGACAGTAGCTAAGGGAGTACTGACAGTGGCCTGTGCGGAAGGAGAATCACCTGAGAAAAGGATGAAAGTTGGTCGGCTGACAATCTCTTTTGGCGAGGAAGACTTGGAAGGGACGATCCAACCTCATGATGATGCATTGGTAGTAATAGCTCGGATAAACGGGTTCTTGGTGAAAAGAGTGATGATAGACCAGGGAAGCAGAGCTGACGTAATGTACCCGGATCTGTTCGAAGGGCTCGGATTGAAGAGTCAGGACTTGGCGAAATATGATACGTCACTGGTCTCGTTTGACGGAAGAGTCGTGATCCCCGAAGGTCAAATTTCTCTCTTTGTGGACATGGAAGGCAAGGAAGTAATAGTGACCTTTATAGTAGTCCGATCATTCTCACTGTACACTGCAATCCTGGGAAGGCCGTAGATTCACGCAATGAAGGCTGTTCCGTCCACCCTGCACGTGAAAGTTAAATTTCCCACCGAGTATGGAGTCGCCGTGGTACGAGGGAACCAATGAGTGGCTAGGCAGTGTCTGGTCGACGCGGTCAAATGGAAGAAGGAACAGATTGGACAAGCGGAGGCCACCGAAAAAGAAACTTTATAGCAATTACAGAAACCCCAAGGGGAAACGGGGGCGGACGTTGCTGGGAAGGTTTTGAAGAATGTGGATGTTTTTGCCTGGAATCCATATGAAGTGTCCAGCGTAGATCCCGAGTTCATTGTCCACAAGCTTAACGTGGACCTATCGTTCCCCCCGAAAAAGCAAAAACCAAGAAGAGCATCGAAGGAGCATGTTAACGCGGTAAACTTGGAAGTCCAGAGGCTGAAGGAGGCAGGAGTGATAAGAGAAATATTCTTCCCGAAATGGTTAGCAAATACGGTAATAGTAAAGAAAAAGAACGGTAAATGGAGAGTTTGTGTGGATTTCACAGACTTAAATCGGGCTTGTCCCAAAAATTCGTTTCCAATGCCCAAGATTGATCAATTAGTAGACGCCATGTATGGGCACCCGAGGATGAGCTTCTTGGATGCTTTCTAGGGGTATCACCAGATTGCCTTGGCGCCCGAGGACCGAGAAAAGACAGCATTTATCTCCCCGAGTGCAAACTATCACTACGAAGTCATGCCGTTTGAATTGAAGAACACCAGAGCCACGTACTAGCAGATGATGATGAGGATGTTCCGAGAGAAAATTGGGTGCACAGTGGAAGTATACATCGACGACATGGTGGTAAAGAGCAGAAAGGAGTCGCAATATATGGAAGACCTCCGGGGAGTATTTGAGATACTTCGGCAGCATAAGTTGCGCCTAAACGCCGAGAAGTGTACTTTCGGTGTGGGGGCTAGCAAGTTCTTGGGTTATTTGATTTCTACTCGGCGGATAGAGGCCAACCCCGAACAGATAGAGGCCGTGCATCACCTCAGACCGTCAAGCAATCCCAAGGAAGTACAAGTGCTAACCGGGATGTTAGCCGCCCTAAACCGATTCATCTCCAAATTTGCTGATCGCTACAGACCGTTTTATCAACTTCTGAAGAAGTGGAAGGGGTTTCAGTTGGACGAGGAATGTGACAAGACTTTTCGAGATCTGAAGGAATACTTGGCAAAAGCGCCCATGTTAACGGCCCCAGAGTCCGAGGAGGATTTGTTTATGTACCTCTCGGTGTTTGACCACGCCGTGAGTGTCGTGTTACTAAGAGACCAAGGAGTGCAGCAGCTAGTATTACATAAGCAAAACCTTAGTAGATGCCGAGACGAGATACCTGCCCCTAGAGAAATTAGTGTTAGCACTGGTGCACACCACAAGGAAGTTGCCGCATTACTTTCAGGCTCATACTGTGTTCGTCCTCACTAAGTATCCGCTGCAGTCATTGTTAAAAAGATTGGACTTCACAGGCCGAATAGCCAAGTTGGGAACTCAGTTGGGTTCGTTCGACATAAGGTACCGGCCGCGAAGCTCGGTGAAGGGATAGGTTCTTGCTAATTTCATTGCAGAATTTACCCCTAAGAACGACGGGAAGATAATCTGTAATGCAAAAAGTTGTCCGTGGAAGTTGTTTGTAGACAGTGCTTCGAATGCTATGGGGTCCAGAGCCGGTATTGTCATAATCACCTCGGAGGGCATACGACTAGAACACTCCTTCAGATCAGGATTCAAAGCCTCAAACAATAAAGCCGAATACGAGGCCTTTCTAGCTGGATTGAGGGCCGTATTGCATCTGGGCGCGAAAGATGTGGAGATTTATTCGGACTCTCGGCTGGTCGTTTATCAAATCATAGGAAGCTTTGAAGCTCGGGACTCTCGGATGAAAGCCTATCTGAGTACAACTAAGCAAATCATTAGCCAGTTTAGGATAGTGAAGGTGGCCCAGGTAAGTCGGGCACAAAACAGACATGTCGACTCGCTGGCCACGTTGGCCTCATCCGCTACCGAGGATACTCCTTGGCTCGTTAAAATAGAGATTATAAGGGAGCCAAGTATCGATGTGAAAAATGATTATGACCCGGTCAGGGTTGAGGTGGCCATGGTGTCAGTGGCCAATCCGTGTTGGATGAACCCGGTCATAGATTTCTTAGCTGAGGATAAAGTTCCGGACGATGAAAAGGAGGTTAAAAAGATTCGTCGGGTGGCTCCCCGATTATGGTTGTCGGCAGATCGCAAATTGTACCGGAGGTCTTTCGCAGGCCCTTACCTTTTATGCCAACATCCCGAGAAAGTAAACGAACTTCTGACCAAACTGCATGACGGAGTGTGTGGTGGCCATGTTGGGGGGCGGTCTTTAGCACACAGGGCGATGACCCAGGGGTTTTAGTGGCCACAGATGTAGAAGGATGCCGCGGAATATGTCCGGAGGTGTGAATAATGCCAAAAACACGCCCCTCTGATCCACCTGCCAACAAGTCGTCTAAACCCCGTCAGCAGCCCATGGCTGTTTGCACAATGGGGGTTGGACATCCTTGGCCCTTTTCCCCAAGCAACAGGTAACCGCCGGTTTGTATTGGTGGCAGTTGATTATTTCACAAAGTGGGCGGAAGCCGAGGCCTTGGCCAATATCCGGGATATCGACGTGAAAAAGTTTGTATGGAAAAATATAGTCACAAGGTTTAGGGTGCCAAACTCACTGATATCAGACAATGGGCTACAGTTCGATAGCAAAATTTTTCGAGCCTTCTGCAGGGATCTCAGCATTAAGAACAAGTATTCAACTCTGGCATACCCTCAAAGCAACGGCCAAGCTGAGGCAGTGAACGAGACGATTTCGAACGGGTTGAAGAGGAGGCTGGATGGGGCAAAGGGGAGGTGGGTTGAAGAGCTGCCTAACGTTTTATGGGCTTACCGTACGACTCCTAGAAGATCCACGGGTGAGACCCCTTTCTCTTTGACATATGGGGCGGAGGTCGTGATACCAACCGAAGTGAGCTTGTGCAGTGCACTGGTCGCAGGATTTGACCCCGTCCAGAACGTCGACCTAATGATGGAGAACTTGGACTGGTTAAAAGAATGCTGGGAGGCAGCAACCATACGGCTCGCGAAGTATCAGCAGAGACTTGCCCAAAGATACAACCAAGATATAAAGGGTAGGGAATTCAGCGCCGGGGAATTGGTGCTAAGGAAGGTCGTGGGAAACATGCGAGACGTAGCTGCAGGGAAGCTTGCTCAAAAGTGGGAAGGACCGTACAGAGTTACCGCCATTACCGATGCATGGGCTTACTACCTGGAAGACCTTGACGAGAGGCCGCTCCCCCGGCCATGGAATGTCCATAACCTAAAGAAGTTTTATCCGTGACCATCCATACACTGAAATGTAAGTCGAAACTTTGTACTTTGCTAAAATCAAGTTAATGATGAAGTTACTTTTCTACGCTGTTTCAATTCCGTCATTGCACTTTAAGAAAATTGCATGTTTTGTATAAAAAAAAAAAGGAAAAAACTCTAAGGACAGAAGTCTCATCCTCGGTTCGATCAAAATCGCCGAGCAGGTGGAAACCTTATCGTTACCCAAAAAAAAAAAAAAAAAAAAAAACTAAGGACAGAAGTCTCATCCTTGGTTCGATCAAAATCGCCGAGCAGGTGGAAACCTTATCGTTACCAAAAAAAAAAAAAACTAAGGATAGAAGCCTCATCCTCGGTTCGATCAAAATCACCGAGCAGGTGAAAACCTTATCGTTACCAAAAAAAAACTAAGGACAGAAGCCTCATCCTTGGTTCGATCAAAATCGTCGAGCGGGTGGAAACCTTATCGTTACCAAAAAAAGAAACTCTAAGGACAGAAGCCTCATCCTAGGTTCGATCAAAATCGCCGAGCAAGTGGAAACCTTATCGTTACCAAAAAAAAAAAAAAAAACTATGGACAGAAGCCTCATCCTCGGTTCGATCAAAATCGCCGAGTAGGTGGAAACCTTATTGTTACAAAAAAAAAAAAAAAAAAAAAAAAAAAAAAAAAAAAAAAAAAAAAAAAAAAAACTCTAAAGGCAGAAGCCTCATCCTCGGTTCGATCAAAATCGCCAAGTAGGTGGAAACCTTATCGTTATCACAAAAAAAAAAAAAAAAAAAAAAAAAAAAAAAAAAAAAAAAAAAAAACTAAGGACAGAAGCCTCATCCTCGGTTCGATCCAAATCGCTGAGAAGGTGGAAACCTTAACACCCTTATAAACACTAAGGACTGCAATTTCATTCTCGGATCATCCAAAATCGCCGAGCAAGGAAAAACCGCGCACCAGGTTTTGAGGCATCATGCCATTTACAGTCAGGGAAAGTAACTCCCGTTGTATGAACGCGATATATTAGGGCATGGTTTAACCCACCGTGTAGGCAACTCCCGGCCCAACATGCTACAGAAGAAATAACCACAAAAATAGATAAAGAAAGGCGGCACAGAGGGTCAAAGTAAAACGCTTGTAGACATAATCCAAGCAAACATGCAACGAATAGAACGTCATTCAAAAAGTTAAAAGTAGAATTGAAAGCTGAATTAATTTCTCATCGCCAAAACTCGGCAACCGTTTACGGGTCATCCTCGCGAAATAAAGAAATTGTTCAGTCACCACAACCCGGTGACATAGGCAAATATTCCAATAATAAAATAAATAAATAAAATGCTGTAAAAAGAAGTAAAAGCATGAAAAGAGCTGGACGGCAAGTAACTTAATCAGGTGGAGGGCCTAGTTGGATCTGTTGCTTCATGTTGCCGCTGGTCGGTCACGGGAAAATGCAGGTCCTCACTGAGTGGGTCTTGTACAGTCGGGATGCTGATGGCTTCCATCTCATCTGGCTCTGCATGAGTATCAATTTGTTTCACCAGCTCCCTCATGCTTGCTATTTCTTCCTCCTTAGCAGGCACTGTTGGCGCCTGCACGGCATTAACGAGGCTCGGAAAGGGAATCTGGCCGGGGTCTCTCAGGGGCGAATCCTCGGGAACGCCCAGAGCTTGCAGGTGGCAAACCACCCAGCCTCAAAACCCAGCCTTCGAGCTTGGGCCACCACCGGTTCCGTAGATTTCTCGGCATCGACAAACCCTTCGTTATTCCATTTTTGCTCACAGGCCTCCAAAGTTGCCCTTAGGTCGGTGAGTTCCTCAGCTTGGGAGGTGTTTAGGCTAATCACTTCAGCTAGCTTCACGTCTGTTTCATTTTGCTTAGCCAAAAGCTCCGAGCACCTCTTCTCCGCCAACGCTCTATTCTTCTTCGCGGCAGTAGCCTTCTTCTCGGCAGATTCAACCGCCTTCAGTTTTTCCTTCGCCGTTTTGGCAGCTGACTCCCGTGCCTCCCTCTCACGATCAACCTCCTCGGCAAGATCCTTTGCATGGCCAGCCAGTATGTGAGCCAATTGAGCAACCTGACAAACACAGAAGTTAGTACGGAAATGAAAAGAAATGAATGGAAAGTAATAGACAAACAAAGAGTTACCGCAATAGTATGCCACTCTAACTGGCGCCCCACAGACTCCTCCTACCTGTCCTCAAAAGCATGCATGTCGTTGGGAAGAAGAAGACCCTCGGCCAGGGTCTGAGCAATGCGACCACCCTCAACTTTCTCCCACATCCGCACATAGGCAGTTGAAGGCAGAGTCTTGCCGTCTAGCAAAAACTTAGGCTTCCACACTGGTGCGGCTTGGGAGGAGGACGCAACGCCCGGCCCGACCTGGGTTTGCGGCTTGTGAATGACGATACCTCCTGTTGGCTAGGGAGGAGTCTGGATGGCTACGTCCCCCGAACCCGTAGACTGTTGATCAACGACCCTCTGCTTTTTCCAGGCTCGTCCAGCTTGAGAAGGGGGTGGAAGGGGAGGCACCTGGCTTCGACCCTGAGAAGGTGGGGGCTGGGTGGGTTGTCGTGTATCGGGCACGAAGCGATTATTGGTCATGACCCTCCTGGTTACCATGTCTTCGCTGAGATGGGTATCTGTAGCCGACAAGTTGGTCGCTTCAAGCGCAGGATGCTCGACCTCCGTAGCAAGGTTCTCGGGTACAACGGGGTTCTCGAGCTGAGCAAGCTCTTGAATAAGGGCTTCTTCTTGAATAGCCTCATGAGCTAACTCTTAAAGACGCTGAGACACGCACTCCGCAGACTCGTCCCGTAAAAGAGCTAGCTCGTCTGAGCAGGTCGAACTCCCTCGCCTCTCCGGTCGTAAGCTTCAGTGGCAGAAAATTCGCGTACCGAACGTTGATGTACGACAAAAGTGGACTGTCAACCAATAGCGCCTGTTTAAAGGACTGCGACTGCCAGGTGGAATAAATGGGCTCTACTCTGAGGATCAGGTGCGAGGCTTGGAGCTGTCCGTCCCAGTGCACAAATACCTCGAAACGGAGGATAAAGTTTAAGTCTTTAACATGGACTGTTCTGATATCCGGAAAGAACACTTTGTCGTTTGCAAAAGAACAAAATGCTATATCAATATCCAATAATGAAAATCCCCTTCAGTAAAGAGGAAATAAAAGAAAAGGGCGGGGGGGGGGGAACGGTTAAGTCAAGAGATTGGTACGAACCTACTTCATGCCGTGAAAGAGGGCAGGAGACCTCCCCGGCAAACCAGTTGCCGCGCACCCGGATAAACTCCCCGGCCGAGTTCCTATTCGAATCAGGTAGGCATGATATCAGCCGTACCCGATTATCTCTAGTTTTTAGGTAAAAGTTGGAAGCTTTGTTCCCACAGAGACTATACATGTGGTTAATATTCTGGTAATCTAACTGTAAATCAAAGGTGTGGTTCAACCTACTAACGCAGCTAACTACCCAGTAAAAGTTGGGGGGAAGCTGATCGGGACACAGTCTGTAGTACCTAACTGTGTTAATCAAAAGGGGATCCACGGGGAACCTAACCCCACCTTTTAGAATTGTCATTAAAGGAAAAAAGGCTGTACCATGCCCTCGGTGGAGAGCGATTTCACTCTCGTGGCAGTAAGCCGCTTCCACGTCATCGGGAGTATTAAACTTTTGCCTAAAAGTGGCCAAGGCAGCCGGGGCCTCCAGGAGATAAGAGTAACCCATTTTTGAAACTTAATGCTGTGAAAGGGAACTCGTAGAAATAAGTTGAAGGAATAGGAAAGGGAAGAAAACTTACTTTGGGTTCTAAGGGAGAAAGGAACTCTGGACTGGTGAGTAAGCGCACAAAGAAGTAATCGGCAGAGAGTATGCTCAAGAAATCAGAGGTGGAAAAAGTGAAAGAATGTTCTAAAGAGAGCTATTTATAGGAGCAGAAGAGGGCATGGGAACGTTTAATTAGCAATAAATGGGCACGATTCACGAAAGACCCTACGAATGCCAAAGATAATCGACACGCGCGCCGCTTTGGTTCACGAACCGTCAGGCAATAATGACAACTGAACCTAGCGCCCTGGAATAACGCGTCTTTTGAGAAGAGCATTAATGAGAAGCCATAACCGCATGAGTCCCTGGCCATAGGACTTTCGAAACCAAAAGGCTTGGTCAACTCCTTAATTCTTCCTGGCAGCCGGGTCTGAATCAAAGGGGGGCTAATGTACGGCACCGAGGTCCCAAGACCCAAATGGGCCCTAGGCTCAAGCCCAATGGCATGGCCCCATCACTTTAAATTCTACTTGAAACTACCTTCACAAACTATGAGTTTTGAGTCTTGGCCCCTAACTGGCATAAATTTCCCAAACAATCAATGAAACCTTGTCCGGACGTACCATAGGATGCTCGATAGTTCAGGAAACATCACTACCGAGCATATTCACCTGAGTTGGAACCAAGTTCCAAAGCCATAATCGTTGCATTCCACTCTCACCTAAACATCCACTTACAACAGATAATATTGGACTTTCAATTGTACTAACAATGGTAGTAATTATAATCTCCCCACTAACTTAGAGTTATAAATAGGAGAAGTTGGGGAAGAAAGGGGGGTTTAGAAAAATGGAGAAAAAACAGTCATTTAGGAAGAAAGGAGGGATATTACTCTGAGTTTCTGTGCCGAGAACGACCCAAAGTAGGAAATCCTAAAGCCCACCCTATAAATAAGTTGTGAGCCTAAGTGAGGTTAAGCCCAACAGTCTCATTTTCGGCGCACACAGTTATTTTTGGAGACCAATAAGATTTTTTTTTATTTTTTTATTTTGGAGTTCTTGGGGAGTAGTTGACCTCTCTACCTTGTAACCTAACTAGTTAGCACTTCTTATGTTTCAGATGGAACCATTCAGGGTTCAATTTTTTTTGAATCTAACTATTGAAGTATTAAAAAAATTTATAAGAAGAAAAGTAAAAAAATGGAGGAGGGTGTTAATTTGTTAGGCATCCCTTAGCATCATCACAACAATGCAATTCTTAAAAATGGCCACTCACATAATTCTGTGAATCACCATCTAAATATAAACGCGTAATGCCATATTAGTTCTTGGTGTATGAAATATGAATAATTTTATATAATTTTTTAGAAGTCAATTATATTTTTATTATTAGTCTATTGGATTTTTTTTTTTTTTTTTTTTTTTGAGGAAGGGATTTTATTTTAGACTTATTAATTAAGTAAATTATTAGTATTTAATTTAATTTAATTTTGTAGAGTAAGAATTCAATAATTAGGCTTCGGCCCAAGTCAATTAGGATTAGAGTTTACTCATTATAGACTATGGGTCCGTTTGGATTGAACTTATTGTTGCTGAAACTGAAAACTGAAAACTAAAAATACTGTAGCAAAATAATTTTTAAATGTGTGAATACTACCGTGGTACTCATTTTTAATATTTTTTTTAGTACGTAAATAGTACTGTGAATAGTAACGAACAGTGCATAAACAGTAATTTTTGTCCCCTGCACAATGAACCCATGTGAGGTTATTGTTCACGCACAGGGGAGAAAAAAAAAAGTGGAAAACGTGAAACACTTTCAGCCCAAAACAAATGCTCACTATATATAATAACAAATACATTTTTTTTTTTTGAAAGCCAAACCAATTTCATTCAGATAGACAAAGAACATGAGTCCACATACAAAGCTTCAAAAGCCGGAGAAGGATCCTCCTCCAACCAAACAATTTCCTCCCTAAAATTTCTAGCAAACCGAGCTAATGAATGGGCTGCACCATTAGCAGCACGTCTAATGGCCCTGAATTCCACCAGTCACAGCCTTCCGGCCAAGCAGCGAATATCTTCATAAAGGATCCCCAGCTGAGACCAATCAGCTTGAGTTGACACAATGGACCTCATAACATTTGCATTGTCTCCTTCCACAATTAAGTCTGAGAACCCAGCTTCAATTGCAAACTCCAAAGCTCGACAACAAGCCAAGACCTCAGCCTCTTCACTGTCCAAGACTGCAAGACCCCTTGACGACAAGGCTGCCATCACCTGACCGCCAGCATTTCTGATCATCATGCCTACGCCAGAAGCTGAAGCATCCGAGAAGACCGCCGCATCAAAGTTCAACTTATACGTTGAACCATCAAGTGGCTGCCACCCCAGAAACGGACCAGCAGGGGCAGGGAGAGCAAGTAACGCCTGTGCATCCTTATACTTTGCCAGCAAACTCTTAGCCAGCTCAATCAATACACCCAGCTCCTACAAAAGACCACCATGCACAACACGGTTGCGCCTATGCCAGAGCAGCCAGCTTTGCACCAGAAAAACTTCTAGAGCATCCTCAGGCAGCCTTTGCATTAGCTCCTCCACCAACTGAAGAACATAGACCTGGGCAGTCAACCCTTTCTGCAGAGCACATTGAGGACAACCAGCCCATACGTCTTGGGCTGCACCACATTCCCACAGAGCATGAATAATAGTTTCAAGAGCTTGCATGCATATGGGACACAGTGCATTTTCAATGATCCTCTGCTGCCTAAGCCTTTCAAGCATTGGTAAAATGTTGTGACAAGCACGCCATATAAAGACTTTTATCTTATTTGGAAGGCAAAACTTCCAGATTCTCGCCCAAATTTCGCTGCCAGACCTTGGATTGGACCCCTCACCATCCTGCTTTAACTCATTCCACAAATACCTTGCTATATGATATCCGGATCTCACCGAGTACCTCCCATTTTTGTTATACAGCCAGAATAGCTTGTCTGGAACACACCGCCTACTCAGAGGGATTCGGTATATAGCCTCTGCATCAAACCTGTTGAAAGCCATGTCAATGAAGGCACGGTTCCATTGGAGGGTAGCCCAATCAGTTAACTTCGGTACATGCCAATCTTCATCAACTTCATATGGTGCGACTAGAACTTTGTTAGTTGGATGGCCAGGCAACCATTTGTCAGATAACACCTGGATGGAAGAGCCCGAACCTACCCACCAACAACACCCTTTCTTCAAAATAGGCTGAGCAGCAACTAAGCTCTTCCAAACATATGAGCTATTTGGGTGATCAACCGCCTCTAGAAAGGTGCACCGGGGAAAGCATTTGGCTTTAAAGCACCGATAGAGAAGAGAGTTGTGATCGGTTGACATTCTCCATCCTTGCTTTGCCAACATTGCAAGGTTAAAGTTTCGAATGTCTCTAAAACCCATACCACCCCCTTTCTTTGGCTGGACAAGGGACTCCCAACTGTTCCAATGAATCTTCTTTTCATCTCCACATTGACCCCACCAAAACCTAGCACACATCATATTAAGTTCATTACAAAGTTTCACTGGAAGTTGAAACACTCTCATCGTGTATGTAGGAATTGATTGGGCCACAGCTTTGATTAGGACTTCCTTCCCCGCCTTAGATAATAGCTTCCCCTTCCACCCCTGGATCTTCTTCCAAACCCTTTCTTTAAGGAAAGAGAAGGCTTGATATTTTGGGGGCAAGCCCAGATAGGATTCAAATTTCTCTACAACCTGAACTCCCAACTCATTTTTTATCCAATCCCTTTGCATCCTCGATGTATTAGAGCTAAAGAATACAGAAGATTTTTCTAAGTTGATACATTGACCAGAGGCCACAGCATACAACTTAAGAACATCAGAAATCACTTGCACTTCCTCCTGCTTGTTTTGGCAAAACAAAAGAGAATCATCAGCAAATAGCAAATGAGATATAGAAGGGGCATACCGACTAATGGACACTCCATGAATCCTACCATTCTCCTCTTCCCTGGCCAGTAGAGATGTGAAGGCCTCAGCACAAAGCAAAAATAAATAAGGGGAAAGTGGATCACCCTGGCGAAGGCCCCTAGAAGGTCTGAAATTCCCATAGGCCTTGCCATTGAGACGGATAGAGAAAGAGGTGGTAGTGACACAACTCATGATCTGGTCAATCCACCCTTGCTGGAAGCCCAACTTGAACATCATACCCCTTAAGAAAGGCCACTCAACTCTGTCATACGCTTTGCTAATGTCCAATTTCAGAGCTAGCGCTCCTTTTTTACCCTTTTTCCGACCATGCATAGAGTGCAAAGTTTCATAGGCCACAAGCATATTATCCGTAATTAAATGCTGAGGCACAAAAGCACTCTGATTAGGAGAGATTAATTGGGGTAAAATTAACTTCAACCTGTTAGCCAGCACTTTAGAAATTATTTTATAAATAACATTACATAGGCTAATAGGTCTAAAATTAGACATTTTTTCCGGAGACTTTACCTTAGGTATGAGGACAATGTGGGTATAATTTAATTCAGGCAACAAAATACCAGTATTCAGAAAATCCAAAACAGCATTAGTTACATCATTACCGACAATATGCCAAAATTTTTGATAGAATAAAGCATTCATACCGTCCGGTCCAGGAGCTTTGGTCGGTCCCATCTGGAATATCGCCATTATAACCTCCTCAGCATTAAATTCATTGGACAAAATATTGAGCATATCCGGAGAAATCCTAGGGTTAACTGCATTCAAGCATTCCTCCAGCCGATCACATCTTCCTAAGGAGAACAAATTCTCAAAATACTGGACTACCACTTCTGCTACTTCTTCAATCTTCTCAACCCAAACCCCTTCAGAATTTTTAATGCCTTGTACAAAGTTCCTACGACGTCGTTGCGAGGCCTTAGAGTGGAAAAATTTTGTGTTCTTATCCCCAGCCTTTAACCAAGCCAAACGAGATCGTTGCGCCCAATAAAGTTCTTGCTTCAACAATAGGTCATCAAGTTGTTTACTGGCTGCCACATACTCAGTTCTGGTTGCCTCATTTTAGTCACCTTCATGAAGTCTTTCAAGCACTTTCTTCAATCTTTTAATTTCATTCACCTCTGGTTTTGTTCTGGTCGACCCCCAAGTATTTAAATCTGCCCCACAACAGTTTATTTTAGTGCTAACACTGGCCATTGGAGACCCTACACATCCTACATGGCACCAAGCTTCCTCAATCACATTACCACAATCCTCCTCTAAAAGCCACCTTTTTTCAAACATGAACCCCCGAGCCATTTTGCCTTTGAATTTGCTTTCCGACCCTGTCTATAAGATAATAGACATATGATCCGATGCATGAGAAAATTTATGGTATACCATGCTCGCTGAAAAATAGTCAATCCATTCCTTATTTGCAACCACACGATCAAGCCTTTCTCTAGTGTTTGCTGCACCTGGTCTCTTGTTATTCCAAGTGAATTTATAGCCTTGGAACCCCAAATCAATCAGATGACAATCCTCTAGAGCAGTCCCAAAGTCTTCCATTTGCTTCACTGGTGGTGGGTGGCTACTTAATTTTTCCGAAGCATGTAGGAATGCGTTAAAATCTCCAACACAACACCACGGCCCATTAATAAGCGAGGAAAGATGCCTTAAGAGAGTCCAGGACTTGTGTTTTTGACTAACTTCCGGCCAGCCATAGAGACCAGCCAAGAACCATTGAAAGCCAGACTTCTCAACCACTTTTGCCAAAACATGGTTGTCCATATAATTAATTACTTCCAGCTTAACCTCATCTTTCCAAACCAGAGCTAATCCTCCACCAGAATGAGGCTTTTTAACAATAAATTTATTCAGAAAAGCTAATTCTCTACAATGGTGCTTAAAACCTTCTCTATCAAGTCTGGTTTCCATAAGGAAACAGACAGTAGGAGCTTCATCCCTCACGATATCATAAAGGCTTCGAACTGTCCAAGGGTTCCCAAGCCCTTGGCAGTTCCAGCTTAATAGCCTCATTGTGTTCGGCGAGGGTGTTCCGACACCCTCGCCGTTTCAGTTGTTTGGGTAACATCCCCAGTTTTGGCTCTCTTCCCTACTTGCTCATTTATATTAAGAGGGCATACTTGCTGTTGTGCATGGTGTGGACGTTTGCCCAGAATTGGTGTTGTGCTCTCTTTTGCTGTCTCCATAGGCCCATGGTCCATACGAGCCAACCTGGTCCACGTCCTTTGTTTTTCACTTCCCTGGGGCTTATATTTTCCACTTTTGTTTATGGGCCCAACCCCTACATCCAGCCCATCCTTGCATGGCCCAACAGCTCCATTCAGCTTGTTTATCTCCGTGCTTTGCTTGCCACGCTTCACAGGATTCGCCGGCAAGATTTCTAGAGCAGTCCCAATGTTCACGTTTTCGTCATTAATGCCCTTGTCATTATCGTCATTAATGCCTTTGTCACCTCCATCCCTTCTATCTGGCTCGCCCTTTCCACCCCTATTCACCGTCCCCCCCACCGTTCCTCTTTCTTCATCTCCATGATCTCCCATCTCACGTGCTTGACCTCTACGATTCGGGGAACGGGCAGGGCTTCCAAAACCTTTCAACCATTCCCCATATTGGTAATCCACTTCCCCATTACCTTTGCCCTTAGCAACTGCGAAATATTTGGCGCAGTGTTTGAGGTCATGGTCGAGCAACCCACAGTGATAGCAAAACAGAGTAAGTCTTTCATACTTAAAAGTTACCCAGCTTCTTTGCCCACTCGAACTTGCTAGAAAGGCTCCTCTCCGAATAGGTTTGGCTAAGGGTATTGCTACCTTAACTCTTATAAAGAATCCTAGAATGTCCTGTTTCGACTTCTTCTCCACTTCCTCAACAGTTCCTAACCGGTTACCTATTTCCTCTGCAACTTTTGGGGAGACCATATCAAACGGTGCTCCCCATATTTGCACCCAAAAGGATGTTGATTCAAACTTAACATTACTGGCGGTCATTCCAGCTTTCCATCGAACTAATAATAAGACTTGATTATCAAATGTCCATGGCCCATCTCTCAAAACCCTCTCCATATCAAACTGAGTCTGAAACTTGAATTGAAAGAAGTTTGCTCCAACGTCCACTACTTGGACTTTATTCTCCAAACCCATGCTCTCTTTAAAGTGCTTTGGGCACCACAATCTTGCAAAAATACAAAAGAACACATATCACTAACACTGTCTTGAAGTAACAAAAAGACACATCCGTCTGAAACCATCCCAACAGTGAAAGCGCAAATTGAGATATACACCGACACACAACGACAAGTTTATTTATTTATTTATTTATTTTTAAAAAGACACTCATACCACGTGGCATTCTCGGCCCCACCACTTTTTTATATTACCAAAAATACCCTTACTCCCTTTCCCTTCTCTCTCACACCGACCTCATACTCCGACACACAAACAGGATCACACACAGTCACTCTCTCTCTCTCAAATCAACGTAAGCCTTGTCTGCTTTGTAAGATTAAGCTCTCAAATTTGCGTATTTGAGTAAGTGTTTTTATTGCCTGGAGTTCATTTTTTTTACCATATTTCGCATTAATTTTACAGTGTTTGGATTCTGCATCCTAATGGTCAAAACTTGCTTGCCTTTCTTGTTCATCCACCAGATCTTCCTGGGAGAAGGGGCAAGGTGGTGACCATGAGGTTTATAGCTAAATCCAAAACCTTTTTAATTTATATATTTTTCTATTTTAGAATTACATTAATGATTTTGGATCCCATGCAAGTGGAGTGATGGAGTAAAAATCTTAATTTTGATATGCTTGGAACACATGCAATTGTACAATAATTTGTTTTCATGCTAGATTGGAAAAGATGTTGCAACACAATATGTTCTGGGTTGGGATTGGATGGCTCCTATAAGGTGACCATGTTTGTTACCTTTAATCGTGGTTAATTTTTTTCCATAATGATATTGTTATCTCTAGTTTCTTGTTGGAAAATGAGAGACAGTAGATGCGTATTGATAAGAAAGTATTTGAAATTTCCTGTCAGAACAGTGGAGAATTATTCGGTTGAAAATGGGTCACAGGTATAAGAATAATTCTTATGTATTTATTTTTTTAAAATAAATAATGCAATTCTTATTGATATAAAAAATAGGGTTGCCCCAAGTATACATGGAATATACAATAGGGGACCATAAAATCAATTATACAAAGTACATGAATCTATCAAATCAATAACAGAACATAAAGATAGACTAGGCAAAACTGACATCCAATCCAACAAAGTTCTAAAGATAATGAATTTTAAGGGACACAAAATCTTGTTAACTGAGTTTGACCTGGAAGAACAAAATATAGACATACAATATACAGTGGATTCATCAAATACAGATAATGTTTTATCCTTCAAAATTCCAAGCTTTTTTTCATTTCATAGATCCTTATATGAGAGGATATCAGCTTCAGGACAGTTTTACATTTCTAATTTAGATGCTTGATCTTTGTAATTTCATTAATAATTGCTGTTGTATGTCTTGCATACTTCCCTTGTAAATGGGTTGCACCTCTGCTATTTAATGAATTATTTACTGATAAAAAAAAGAGTTTTGAAAGGGAAAGTCACATGATGCCGGAACTTCTATATGCATCATCCCAGGATAAAGGAAGGGAAATTCCACTTACATTCACTTCTTATTGTGTTTTTTGCAGTTAAGAATGTGTTTTCGTCCTATTGTAACTTATCCATATGTTCTCTTGACAGTTGAATGAACCATATATTTATAGAATATATCAAAGCAAAATAATTCTGTTTCTAAGTACTTGACATTTGTACAATTATAGGGATAGGAACACTGGCATATGGGATGAGGTGTCTATATCAATAACTGGGGTGAGCTGTATTGCATAACTTCCTTCCATAACAATAGACATGTGATAAAATATCATGTTAATGATATTTGGAACTTTTAAATGAATGCACTAGTGTAAACTTTAGTAGTACCCTCATAAGCTGAACATATGCATGGTTTTGAAACATTTAGTGTAGATTTCTTCTGTAGTTCCTTATTAATTTCTATTTGTGGTCATGCAATTCTTTCTGAATTAGAATTTTAATATATAATGGTGCTTTTGTTCCATCGGGAGAATTGTTCTATGCTTATTGTAATCAGATAATTCAGATACTGATGCTTTATTTTTTGATGCAGCCAGTGAAAATAATCAATCCCCACTTGGTTTCATCGTTTTTTGACAATTATAAGAGGGTGTATTTGCATGCTACAACAGAGTTAGAAAATAGACTTGCCTGGGTTGCTGAGTGTTCTTTGAATATCCAAGTAACAACGGGAGTCAAGGGAAACATTTGTTTAGTAGGGCATCTTCAGACTCAACACTTGTTATTCCCTGCTGGATCACGTGCAATATACATTTCCTGAGGTCAGTGATAGCATTCATTCTTATGAGAATTTTGTGAAGAATAGTCTTCTTTCAGCTTGCCTCTTTCTTAAGAAATTCAAAATTTAAGATACTCTTCTTTTACTAAGAAGTTACCAACCATTAAGAGCAAACTTCATAGTATCTCTAGCACAATTTTAAGTCTTTGCCCCGTTGGATTGCCCCCACATGGAAAAAAAAAAAAAAAAGAAGAAGATTATACCAGCTTGGGGTTAAAGTTAAGGAACTAGGCTATGTGAGCTATCTATGTCCTTCCCAATTGAGGTGAAGAAGACTTGTCAACTTATTCTAGCATCTTATGCAACCTTTAATACTTATCATAGAAGTCTGTTTATTAATAACCATGTCACTTTTGGTGTTAATACATACCTCCTAATGCTTCTGACACTTGGTATACCCTCTCTTTTTTACTCAAAAGTACTTTTTCTTCTTCTTTGAGCTAAAGGATTTCTTTTGTTTCTACTTATTAAATATGCTCTTAGGTCTTATCTATTTGATGTGTAGAATTTATTGTGGTGATGGTGGTTGACCTTGGTGTGTGTGTGTATATATATATATATATATATATATATAGAGAGAGAGAGAGAGAGAGAGAGAGAGAGAGAGAGAGAGAGAGAGAGAGTTAGATTTAGATTTACATCTAAGGGTGAAAAAGTCACCACTTAATATGTCATTAATATAGAGTTATTAATGGCCACATTAGCTAACTTTCCTTAAAAAACCTACCTACATTCATTGTACCTAACACTTAATCTTTTTCCTTTAAAAAAAAAAAATTAATGAAGGAAAATGATATTTTCATAATATTGTTCATACTTCCTTAACTATCTCTCACATATTGAATTTCTCGTAGATTTTGCTATCGAGGGAGGTTATTACACAAATAATAAAAAGAAATTAGAAAATTAGTAATTATTTAGTAATCCATTAATAATGATCCCTCCCCCCACTGTCTTTGGTCATAACAGTACCAGTTAGTCAATCTCATTCTATAGAATTAGTAACATGGGATCCTTACTAAGGCAGAGCACTTTTGCACATTTAATATTGCATGATCATGTAGTAAATTGTGTAAAGTAATAAAGGCAATAAGTGAGAACTTTATGAAAATTAAACACAGAATCGCATCATCAACAAAGTCTTGATCAAGTAACAATTATTAGCTGCAATTTTCAGTATCCAAAGAGGATGAAACACAACAAAATCAAATAGAGACACAAGTGCTACTTAGGTTGAATTAAGGTTTTTTATTTTTATTCGTGTAGTAACCTCCCTCAATAGCAAAATCTATCAGAAATTCAAAATGTGAGAGATAGTTATGGAAGTATGAACAATATTATGAATATATCATTTTCCTTCATTATTAAAAAAAGAAAGAAAAGGGAAGTGATTAAGTATTGGGAACTGTGAATGGATGGGTTTTATAAGGAAAATTAGCTATTGTAGCAATTAATAACTCTATATTAATGATTTGTTTAGTGGTGTTTTTTTCACCCTTAGATGTTATGAAAATCAGTGGCTATAAAAAGGTGTAATTTGAACCCATCTCATATGTGTGTATATATATATATTTTTATCTATATACACACATACATACATATTTGTCAACCACCAGATTTTTGCCAGAGCACGTCATAAAGCTGAACTTTTTTTTTTTTTTTTTGGTAAAAAGCTGAACTATTTTTGGCCTCTGCAGTTTTCCTTGTTAGTCTGTGTGTAGACTATCTGTCTATGACACTCATATCTTCCTCTTATGATTCAGTAAAGTAAAATTAGAATTTTTTTTCGTTCTCAATATCTTACAAAATCATACAATGATATTGCACATTTAGGTAATGAACTTCCTTCTCGATTCATTTCATTGATATTGTACATTACCTTTAAGAAAGGTGAAAGCATAAAAGATTGCCTCCTCCCCCAAGTTAATAAATTGCATACTGCGCCCAAGGAATATAGCCTTCATTACTTATCTGTGCCTTGGATTATCTAAAATGGTATCTAGAGATGTGTAATTTCTGATTACTGAGCATTTGGAGCATCCGATTATTATGGATTCAAATATCCTCAATTCTCATCAGGAGGTCGAACCAAGGACCTATGGAAGTCGGGGTAGCCCTGTCCCCATGGGCATTTTTATGTAGTTTTAGGCTCTTAATACTTCTGTTATAGGTTATAATGGAAGGAATTTGCAGCTTTTCTTCTACAATCCTGACTTATGGTGGCCAAACGGTATGGGAAAACAATCCTTGTACAATGTTCATATTGCTGTTGATGTAAAGGGATATGGAGAATCTGATGCTTGGAGCCATCAATTTGGCTTCCGAAAAATTGAGAGCCATATTGATAGTGCCACAGGTAGAAGGTATTGCTTTAAATGCCTTCTAGAACATTTTACTTAGGTTTTTATATTGATATTATGATATGTAGTCTATAAATTTTTGATTTACAGGTTGTTCAAGGTCAACGGACAGCCTATCATTATCCATGGTGGTAATTGGATATTGTCAGATGGGTTACTACGTCTTTCAAAGGAACATTACGAAACAGACATCAAGTTTCATGCCGATATGCATTTCAATATGATTCGTTGTTGGGGTGGTGGATTGGCTGAGATGACAGAATTTTATCATTATTGTGATATTTATGGACTTTTGGTGATCTCTCTCTCTCTCTCTCTCCTACGTGTGTGTGTGTGTGTGTTGTGAGTGTGATCAATTATAGAGGGTGTATGCAAAATAGAAATAGAAATATAGAACAAACAAGCACACAGGGAACATAGAGATAGAGACTTACATGGTTCAGATTTAGACATATGTCCAAAGGCGAGCATTGAGAAGAAAAATTTACTAACAAAGGTGACTACAATAGTGTACAAAACTAAACCCCATATACACCCAACGAGCTCTTTCTTACTAATAACAAAGATTATGGCTACAAAGTCGGTTTGGTGACTTTTTATGGAGACTACCCAACCAAATAGTACTAGGCAGTACTATTTGCTTTCTCGTACACAAGAAGAAGATGAAAAACAAAAAGTCAGCAACTGTTCTTAGTGCACATGTAAGAGTTGAGTTCCACATCGAGAGAAAAAGTAAGGAAAGTGAGAAGTTGATGGACATAGTTGGGTCTAAACCATTTGGCTTAAGCTGTTTGAGTGGTACCCCAATATATATCAATAGGTACCTCAATATATATATATATATATATATATATATATATCTATAGGCTCTTGTTGGACCCCAGGGACACTTCTCAACCCAAAAAATTGGTATTAGAGTTATGGTTCAACTTTTGGTTCGAGATTTTAAATGTTTGTTATCTATCAAAAAAATATTTTTTCAATGAGTGTCTTGGTGTTGATGTGGTTGGTGTGAATTTGGTTATTGTTGCATTTGATGCAACTCTTGTATGCACACTCTGGATTTGCTAATGACTCACACGCAATGGGAAGCTAGGTTGATGTGGTAGAGGCTCACATGGGAGGGGGAGGTCTATTGTGAGTGCATGTGTGAGGGTTGAGTCCCATATAGAGAAAAAGTAAAGAAAATGAAGAGTCGATATATATAGTTGGGTGCAAACCTATTGGATGAAGCTTTTGAGATAGAATGATGTCCCTATATGTATATCAATGGGAGGTTGGTGGGTTAGTAACATTGGGACAAATCCTAGAACATCAAAGTTTTCAGATTCACCAAAATTTGTATATGCTTTATACTGAGGGTATTGTTACGGGATGTTTGCAGCGTAAGATGCTGAGAATGCCAAGAAAGTGTTGTAGAGTAAGTTTTATATTTGAAAAAAGTTTGTTAAATTACAGATTCTCCCAAAAGCTTAAGCTATTGGGATATAGTAAATTTAATCATTAAATCACACTAACAGTCTCATGTGTGGGCTCAAACTCCCTTTTATAAGGTTAGGCCTAATGCATGAGATCTTAAATGGAAGGTTGAGTGGAGGAGCAGAGATCAAACTCAAAATCTCCTGCTTTGGATACTATGTTAAATTACCGATTCTCCCAAAAGTTTAAGCTATTGGGATATGGTAAATTTAATCATTTAACCACATACTTCCAACAAAGCTAACAACTATAATTTGCAGTACTTTCCCAAGAATTATTGTGTTCTTGTAACCATATAATTGATGATATGTTAATCACTGAAATCAGTCCCATTATGAAAGTTACCATAAGTTACCATAAATTGTGGCATTGTTGATTTTATAATGCTTTTGAAAACTATTAGGGTATTTATTTTCTTTGACCTAAATTGTCCACAGAGCTTTTACCTTCAACTGTAGAGTCCTAACATAGGGGCAACAGTGTGTCACAAGCAAAATTTATTTCCTTTCTTCTAAGTGTCAAAATTTGATTTTAAAACAAGCATAACTGATGTGAGCAAGCCTATGCTTGCAAGAAAATTCTCTATTTTCTTTGGTACAACTCAACACTTCTTTTCTAATTTCTCAAGTCAACTACATGGATTTATTACTACTATCATTATCATTTGACCTTGATCTCTATTTCAGGCTATACACTCTGTTAGACAATTGTCTATTTTATCTTTTCTGACTTCCTCTGCCTTAGACCTAATATATTTCTGGCCCCCTCTTGTTCTTGAATGCTTTGAAATGTAATAAAGAACTCCTCACTACTCAACTCAGTGGTTTTTGTTTACATAATTAAAAATTGTCTTAATCAAATTTTCTTTATCTTCTCCTCAAAGCTACGTCTAGATTTTAGTGAATACATTCATTCTGTATTCTATGTTTTATTGCCATTATCAATGATTTAACCAAATTACTTAGGATAATGGCTTTCTTGAGTTCAGTTGTATTTTTTAATTGCCATTAACCTATTTCAGCATTGTTTTTTCTCAAAAAAGTTATTTGACATTGTCTGGTGTTTGGTATATTGCAGTAGGAGCCTTTGGTACTTTTAATTTTGGTACACTTGGTTATTTAGTAACTAAAGCTTTAAAATGTTCCTACCAGAGTGAATTCTGCATTGCATTATTTTGAACGGTTTAATTTCCTGAGACCCAAGCCTGTCTACAAGGTTAAATATGGCTCAATGCTAACCAAACCTAAGGATTCCAATATTCTAAGTTATTTCAGTATTAAATTACTCTAGTATAACTTGGTCCATGGGGCTGATTTGATTTTTGTAGATGTGGCAAGAGTTTTGGAGTACTGAAGACGTTGAAATGGTGACCCGGTATCAAATCCAAATGGTCCCCTGGATCATGATCTTCTCTTGCTATGTGCAAGAGACACTGTCAAGCTTCTAAGGAACCATCCAAGTCTTGCTTTTTGGGTAGGTGAAAATGAGCAGTTCCACCAGATGACATCAACAAAGCTTTAAAAATGACCTGAGACTCCATCCTTATTTCAAGAACTTCAATAAATCAGCAAATCTTCTGAAGATTTATCTGCAGTGTCAAAAGATCCTAGCCAATATTTTGATGGAAAACGTTTTTACATCCAAGGATCCTTGTGGAATGGATTTAACGGGGGCTTCACTGATGGCCCTTATGAAATCCGAAATCCTGAAGCATTTTTATGAATGATTTTTACAGCCATGGATTCAATCCTGAGGTTGGTGCTGTCGGGATGGCTGTTGCATATACTATTAGAGCAACAATTTCTCAAGAAGGCTGGCAGATTCTGTTGTTTAAGCAACTTCCTAGTGGGTACACGTAAGAACTTCCAAACCCCATATGGGAATAATATAAATACATTCCCTATTCAAAGCCAAAAGAAAGTGTTGATCAGATTGAACTTTATGGAACCCCAAAGTATCTTGATGATTTTTGTTTAGAGGTAAATCAAAATTTTCTCTAGCTATTCTAGATGCCTATTTCCTTTTTTTTTTTTTTTTTTTTTTTTTGCTGTGGTGACCTAACTTGAAATGATCATCGAGCTTAACTGGCTAACTACATTCAATTTAGAGCTCTGCTGGAGGGCGGGACTTCCGTAAATACTCTAGTCCTGATTTGGAAGGCACAGAACCCTTGGACTGGTCTTAGTGATCAGTTAAATGATCATCTCCTACACCAAACGGCAGGTTTCTATAGCTGTCGCTGTGTTGCAGAACCAACCCATGTCCAGCTGAATCTGGTTACATATTTTATAAAGGTAATTCCTACACTAGTAAGAGTTACAATTTATGAGTTTGGATTGGATTTTGAAATTCAATGAATATTTAATATCTGATGAAATGTTTTCATAGAACACGTATTGAGCCTGAATAATCTTTTGAATTCAATAAATAAAATTGATATTTTTTTTTGACAGAACAAAATAAAACGTTAATAAATAAAAAAATCTAGCAAAAATGCTCATAGCTGATTTTCTTTTTGTTTTTGTATTTGTGGGTTGACAAGACTAGGGGGTGGCTGAAATGCTTGAATTTGTGTTTCTTAAACCAAATAATATTTCAAAAGGGAGCAGGTATGAAACTAATGCATTTTACTCAAAGACATTCTTTGTACTTGAGGCTATTTAAAATGATCCCATCCAGGGATGGTATGTAACTTCGCAGTTGTTTTCTGATCCTGCCATCAGCAAGTTTTCAATACTACGTCTGTGGAACTGTTTAACATAGTTATTGAAGCCTTGGTCTAGGATCTAGAAGGTACATTTCTGTACTACAAAGTTTTTGAAAATCTCTCTGCTCCGGCCAAAAAAACAGTACCCATAGTTGAGATGAAGTGTCCAAAGTCTTAAAACCTAAAGCCGGTCTACTTCCTTCTCCTCAAACTCTACCACACATCAGACTATGGTATTTTATCTAGGAACTTTTACTAGTTGCATCTATTTGGTGGAGATTACAAGCTGCTGGAGCCATACGGAATGAAAAAAATAACCCTCAAGATTACATCCAAGGTTTTCATCAAAGGGTTCACTTATAAAATTGAAATGCATGATGAAAATGTGGCCAAGAAAGCCGACTAACAGATTAACCTATATGAACAAATAACGTAAGAACTTTTTATTACGTTATTCTCGTTAAGATCACTTTTAAGGTAAGACTAAGCTCCATTCAAGGAGAGTATGAAAGAAAAAAAGGGCTTTATATCAAGGATTGGCCGTTCGAGAATTCTTCCTGTTCATTACTCAGACAACTGTTTCTTGCTGGTGTCCGGTGAGGTTATTCCCATTAAGATCACTTTTAAGGTCCCTCCAAGTGTCATGCCTTGAGTTTCACTTCATGGCTGGAATTACCATGACTGTCCATTGAGCTGGGTAAAGAATACACTTTCAATGTTTGTTTGCAACCTTGTGGAAGTATAATATCTATTGAGGTCAAGTTTTACAGAGGAAATCATTATCACAAGTTCCTGGAATGCTGGAAATTAATTTCCAACTCTTACATACTTAATTGTCCTTTTTTGCACTGAGAAACAGTTTTTACTTAAAGTTTCACCTGTGATACTAGGAATGAGGCAAGCTAAATAAATTGAGAGAACCTTCTATATTTCTGCCAATGTTATTTAGTTCTTAGGTGAAATACCTTCAAATTTTCAATATATGATGTTGACTCCATGTGTAAATGATTTGCAAATATGGACCTTTTTATCACTTGTTTGCTTTTTATGTGTGTGCTTTCTCACTACTTTATGTCTTGATTAAGGGAGTGATGGAATGAAAGGAAGATACAGAGAGGAAGGGTGTTTATTCAATTAAAAAAAAAGGGTAAGGGATGAGTGAAGGAAATGCAAATGAATTTAGTTTGTTTAGCAAGCTGAGATTGGACTTTGAATTTGGATGCTTCGAAATCTCAAGTATGAAATTCTATATAATTTTTGAATTATCCTTTTTAGTTAACATAAACAATAGAAATCAATATTAGAAATTTCAAAAGTAAAATTTTTAGTTATTTCCAACTCAAAATTAATCATCTAAATGTAACACAAGAGATAAAATTTCATTTATGTATATCCTAGATAGAGATGCATAAGGAATTCTCATAAATGAATGAGAAAAATTAATGTTAGTATGGACATATTTGGGAAAAAAAAAAAAAAAAAAAAAAGAGGAAAAGAAATAGGAAATGTTACTATGAAGATTTAACTCCAAGTTGGCAAGGAAGCATAAATGCCTTGCTTGCTTCTTTTGTTCCTTCTTTCTCTTGTTTTCTTTTGTGTTGGAGAAAATATTTCTTTTGTGTTGGAGAAGGTATATCTTCTTTGGCACAATGGCTTGATAATCCTATATATATAATAGAAGTTATAATGGGTTTTTATATGAACGTAGCCTTAAAAAATTTGATACAAAAAATAACTTGGAAGCTTCCCAAGGTGTGTTTTGACCAAAATGCTGGAAATTAATTTCCCACTCTTACATACTTAATTGTCCTTTTTGGCACTGAGAAATATTTTTTACTTAAAGTTTCACCAGTAATACTAGGAATGAAGCAGCTAGATAGATTGAGAGAACCTTCTATATTTCTGCCAATGTTATTTAATTCTTCTTAGGTGAAATACCTTCAAATTTTTAATATATGGTGTTGACTCCATGTGTAAATAATTTGCAGATTTGGACCTTTTTATCACTTGCTTGCTTTTTTATGTGTGTCCTTTCTCAGTACTTTATGACTTGATGAAGGGAGTGATGAAATGAAAGAAAAAGTGGGGGTTTGCAAATCTCTCACCTTTTGTTTGCTGATGATACTATTCTCTTTTGTGATGCATCCGAGGAACAATTATTACATATTCGTATGGTTCTAATTTTCTTTGAAGCTATCACAGGACTGAAAGTAAATGTTGGCAAGAGTGAGATTGTGCCGGTTGGTGAGGTTGGGAATTTGGATGCCTTAGCTCGTTTTTTATGTTGTAAGATAGGCTGTTTACCCATGTCTTATTTGGGTATGCCTTTGGGGGCACATTATACGGATTCCTCAATATGGAACCCTATCATTGAATGGATGGAAAAAAGGCTTGCAGGTTGGAAGCAGTTATATTTGTCAAAAGGGGGTAGACTTACTTTATTGAAGAGTACCCTATCAAGTCTTCCTACATACTATTTATCTTTGTTCACTATTCCACAACATGTGGCGGACAGATTAGAGAGGATTCAGAGGAATTTCCTTTGGGGGAGATCTAATGATGTTTTTAAATTCTCACTTGTTGCTTGGGAGAAAGTTGTGTGGCCCGTGGAGGTAGGTGGCTTGGGGATTCGGAAGATTGGGCTATTTAACCAAGCTTTGCTTGGGAAGTGGCTATGGCGATTTGGGAATGAGGTCACACATTTATGGAGGCAAGTTATAGCTTCCAAATATGGGGAGGCCAGTGGGGGATGGTGTACTAGAGTTGTTAGAGGGACGCATGGATGTGGTATGTGGAAGAACATTAGGAAGGGGGTTGAGAGCTTTTTTGGTCATGTGTTGTATGCAGCGGGTGAGGGTTTTCGTATCAGATTTTGGTATGACCCTTGGAGTAGCCCTACTGCCCTGAAGGATTTGTATCCAGCTATGTTTGCTATTGCTATGGATAAGTCAGCTATGATTTCTGATATGGTTGACTATGCACCGGATGGGGGTGGTAGAAGCTGGAACTTACGCTTCTGTCGTGCTTTTCAGGATTGGGAGACAGGGATCTTTTATGATTTTTTTGCGCATATCTCATCCAAGCTACCTAGAGGGGGTGATGACACCATGATATGGCAATTGAATCGTAGTGGTGTTTTTGATGTGCGCTCTTTCTATTTCTCATTGCTAGCAGCCCCGTTGGTGTCTTTTCCTTGGAAGAGCATATGGTGTGTTAAGGTCCCTAAAAGGGTGGCTTTCTTTTTATGGACAGCTGCTAGGGGTGGGATTCTTACTATAGATAACCTTGTTAAGAAGCATTTACCTCTTGTTAATTGGTGCTGCCTTTGTCGATGTGAAGAGGAAACTGTGGATCACTTATTGATCCATTGTAAGTATGCTCATACCTTGTGGAGTGAAGTCCTTTGTTTGTTTGGGGTTCAGTGGGTGATGCCGAAGAACGTTGTTTCTCTTCTCTCTGCATGGTGGAATTGGTTAGGGAGTCACACTTCAAATGTGTGGAATATGGTTCCAGTGTGTCTTATGTGGTTAATTTGGAAGGAGCGCAATGCCCGAACTTTTGAGGATATTGAGAGACCTGTAGATTGTGTGAAGTCTTTGCTGCTTAGGACTTTGTTTGAGTGGTCTCGTATTTTGGGGTTTACGCATTGTCATTCTTTGTTTGATTTTCTTAATTCTGCTAGTCTTTCTTCTTGATTGGTTTGTATTTTTTTCAGTGCAGTGAGTTTACTATCGTAAATCCATTGTACTTCTATTATCAATAAATTTGTTATTACCTATCAAAAAAAAAAAAGAAAGAAAGATACAGAGAGGAAGGGTGTTTATTCAATTTAAAAAAAGGGTAAGGGATGAGTGAAAGAAATGCAAATGAATTTAGTTTGTTTAGCAAGCTGAGATTTGACTTTGAATTTGGATGCTTGAAATCTAAAGTATAAAATTCTATATAATTTTTGAATTATCATTTTTTGTTAACATAAACATTATAAATCAATATTAGACATTTCAAAAGTAAAATTTTTAGTTAATTCCAACTCAAAATTCATCATCTGAATGTAACACGAGATAAAATTTCATTTATGTATAACCTAGATAGAGATGCATAAAGAAATCTCATAAATGAATGAGAAAAATTAATGTTAGTATTGACATGTTTGGAAACACAAAAGAAAAGAGGAAAAAAAGAGAGGAAAAGAAATAGGAAATGTCACTATGAAGATTTAACTCCAAGTTGGCAAGGAAGCATAAATGCCTTGCTTGTTTCTTTTGTTCATTCTTTCTTTTGTTTTCTTTTGTGTTGGAGAAAATATTTCTTTTGTGTTGGAGAAGGTATATCTTCTTTGGCACAATAGCTTGATATTCCTATATATATAGTAGAAGTTATAAAGGGTTTTCATATGAACTTAGCCTTAAAAAATTTGATACAAAAAATAGCTTGGAAGCTTCCCAAGGTGTGTTTTGAAGCCAAAATTGGATTCTTCTTGTTGTAAGTTTTTATAGTTGCCTTAATAAATTTGTTCATATGTATGTGTGTTTTTGTATTGGTATTCATAAACAATAGTTACTTTGCTTACTTAAAATTTGTCATATAGTAGTAAGATTATATTGCACTTGTTGCTATATTTTTATGAGATATATTAGTCTAAATAGTTTGGTTTATCTTACCTTTGATGCAATTTTGATAAATAGTATATCACTCAACTTTTTTTTGTAAATCATTATTTTCTTGAATCATTTTTTTATTTAATATCTATTATAAGTTAATCACACGCAAAATTTCAAAGTGATTAGTTGCCATTTATTGTTAAATTTATAAGGTAGCCGCTTACTATATTTAAGAATGCAAAAAACTATAATTGCTCTTCATAGATTAGTGAGCTTTTCATGTCTAATCACCTTGATATTTGAAAAAAATAATAGATCATCTTAATATTTGGTAAGCATGATAGTCTGAGAAAGAAATTTAGTCAAACAATGGGATTAACAAACTATTATTATGGAAAAAAAGTATTGAGGGGTATAACTTCAGTAAAAGTTACCAAAAAGTTTAACTCGAATCAATCTCTATCATATATTTGTTTTGTCCTTTATTAGTACTAAAATGGTTTACATTTGTTCTCAAACATTACCAAACATTTTTCCACCCTATTTATTACATGTGGGGAAGAGAGGAGTTGAACATAAATTTTTTTCATGAAGAACATCTTCCAATACCACCGAGCTAAAAAAACTCTTGGCAAAATATTAATATACATAAATGTTAAGAGAGTGATACCACCGAGCTAAAAAAACTCTTGGCAAAATATTAATATACATAAATGTTAAGAGAGTGATAGACTCAACATTAAAAAATAAAAAATAAAAAATAATAATTGTTACATAAAAAAGCCATCATGTTATATTTTTTATTTTATAATTGGATTATCAGAACCAAACTCGTATGAGGTTTACGTAAAGCTGTAAAAGGCTTTACTCTTTCATGTCTGTATCCCCATTCCACTTTTATGATATTCAGCTTGCATAAAGAAATTACAATATATAAATGAAGGCATACTTAGTTGCACTATTTACTTATATATTGAATAATGGCAAACATAGATATATGTTAGATGATTTTAAATAAATGATAATGATTGACATAAACAAGAGAAAAAAAAAAGTAAAAAACAAATTATATTTTTCTAATAACAAGAATGGAGGATCAATTAAAAAGATAGTTTGAATTTTTGCTGTGCAAGCATTCTTACTATTTCATTTCTAACTTTTAGATGCATTCTGTTTATTTTTTAAAAAATCACGTTTATTGTTAATGAAATCAAGTAAAACAATTCTTATTTACACAATACTTTTATGCTTTCCCCAAAAAAAAAAAAAAAATCACTTTAATTTTTAATTAATATCAATAAAAAGACTTCCAATCAATACAGTGCCTTTCACTGTTCACATTAAAAAATAAATAAAAAATACCCAGTACCCAACAAAAATAAATAGCCACGGCCACACCCAAGCCCAAGGCCTTAAAGAACAACATTCACGATCAAACTCCAACGAACTTGCTATGCTGAGTCAGCCCAAATCCGTCTTTTATTTTTTACTTTTTACCTTCAATTCTAATTCATTCAGAGCCATAGAAAACAAATGAAATTGCAGCTATATATTCAACTCAAAGAAAAAAGAATTCTCATCACGCACTCTCTCTCTTTCTTTTTTGCTATCTCTCTCTCTCTCATTTTTATTTTTATTTGGATTCACCCTTTCTACGTATTATTATTTATGCCCTTTTTTCTTATTATTTATTTTTATAAACAATAAAGAAATTTGATGATGATGATGATGATGATATGTCTGTGATTGGTTGCATGTGGTCATACAATTAAATAAAGAAGATCGATTAGATGGAGCAGCAGCAGCAGCAACTTCAACATTTTATTTATCCTCAGCATCCCCTGGTCTTCAATCCAGACGATAGAAGAGGATATGATTGTGTGGGGTGCAACGAATCAATTTATGGTCCTAGCTACAGTTGTACAGAATCAGGATGCTATCACTACAGTCATCATAAATCATGTGCTGAACTACCCCTTGGGTTGCACCATCCCTTGCACCCAATCCATCCTCTTATTCTCTTTTCTCCAAAGTTATGGGCATATAACGATGAGGACAAACAACTTTACAAATGCGAACTCTGCAAAGAAGATCGTGATGAATACATTTATCGGTGTTCCCGCTGCGACTTCAACCTTCACATCACATGCGCTTCTTTAGCGCCCACCACCATTGAACCTGAATTCCACCGCCACCCATTGATCCCCGTTCAGAAGTGGATCACCTTCACTTGCGACCTTTGCGGCATAGAAGACAAAGGTATGCCCTATTTGTGCAATCCATGCGGTTTCTGGATTCATAGAAAATGTACTCTTTTCCCACGCATAGTCAAAGTTGTGCGTCACAAGCACCTCCTCCACCTCACCCTTTCTTCTCTTGAATTTCATCAATCCGATTCTCCATTTTGTCAAATATGTGTTCAAAAAGTGGACACACGCTATGGGCTTTATTATAGCTCCAGATGCGATTATGTTGCCCACCTTGATTGTGCTATGGGAAACAAGGAGAACATAAATTTGCAAGAATTTCAAGATGAGGATGAAGTTTCAGAGCACGATGAATTGGTTGACTCAGCAGCTTACGAAGTCAAAAAATTCAATGTGGGGAAGGACGGAATTCACATAGCTGCAGAATTAAAACACTTCAGTCATGAGCATGACTTAAAGCTTACTGATGAGGTTATGAGTAACCAGAAATGCGATGGCTGTGTAAGAGACATTTTCCCCCCGTTTTATAGTTGTGTAAAGTGTAGCTTTTTTCTTCATGAATCTTGTGCTAATTTACCCAAAAAAAAGCGACACCCACTTCATCAACACCCACTAACCCTCTTCCCAAAGTCACCTTATGCGAAAACGGCTTTTCTTTGTTATGCATGTAAACGTTATGGCAATGGCTTCAAATATAGTTGTGTGCCATGCGGGTTTAGTCTTGATATTCCATGTAGTTTGATCTTAGACATTCTTACCCACCCTGGTCATGAGCATCGACTTATTCTCTCTAGTATTGAATCTGGACAGAATTGCAGTGGTTGTGATTCAAATATTTACCTAATATTTCGTTGCACCACTTGTGCATTTGCCTTGGACTTCAAATGTGCTACACTACCACATACCACAAGATATGGGCAACATGAACATGCCTTCACTCTCAATTACACTGCTGAAGATGACTCTGGTGAATATTACTGTGATATTTGTGAAGAAGAACGAGTCCCAAAGCATTGGTTTTACTATTGTGTAGATTGTAGTTATCCTGCTCATCCCAAATGTATTCTTGGAAAATACCCAAATTATAAGTTTTGAGGTGCTTACACATTTGACTATCACCCACACCCCCTTACTTTCATTGAAGAAACTAAAGACCACCCTCATTGTAACAAATGTAAACGTTCTTGCGAAGAGTTGATCTATTAATGTGCTCAATGTAATTTGTACATCCATATGAATTGTTTATAAAAAGGACAAATGTGATTAATTTTTCGTTTTATACCAGACTTAGCCCATAGAAATTCTAGTGCATGGAATTCATCAAATAACAATGCAATAATTATTTTTAATGCTCTTTATTGGCACCATAGTTCAAATACGATATAAATACATTGTACCAACTTACAAATTATTTGTGTGTGGTTGTATCCTGCCTTGTCCACTTCTGCCAGAAACAACATGCTTGTAAATGACAAGAATTTTTAGTTTTCAATATGCTAGTACATTGTTTAGCAATGGAAGTTGAATTTCAGTGAGGAACATACAGTTCAGGGATGATGAACACACTGGAACTAAAAGGCATACTACTGGTATCTCTTATCAAGTGTGTATGACTACTTTTCCCTCTATTTTCTATTTCTATGCAATTCTGATTGCATTCATTTTTCTTGAGCTCCTATTAGTTGTCTATGTTTTCTTCTTCTCCATTAGGGGGTGCCCATTATTTTGAAGAGGGAAATGAGCAATTTGACTCATAACATGAATGCAAAGATTCAACAACATTTCAAGTTATTATAGATTTACATGTTTATCAACATTTTTTATATCATTAGTTTTAGTCATTGATATTATTACTATTATTGTTATTTCGAAGAAAGCTCAATTATGCATGATTTAATTATCATTGATGGTGAGGTTCTTTTCTTTTGTGTTTTCTCAACTTAAACTTTATACGTCGTCCTAGTTAGAATTTGGCCTAGTATTTTAATATGAAGGCACGACATGGACTTTGTAAATGTCGGTGTTAAGAATATGGTGATTTGGGGAGCAGCAATTGTTAATAACATGGCTGATTGAGTTATATAGTCTAATTGAATGTACTCCAAGATATTCTTTAAAATCTTTTTGGGCAAAGAAACTAAAAATCTTGTCTGATAAGTTCAGGGCTCAGTTTAGAAAATGTTAGTCAGACCTTTCCTGATTTGAAGGATGTCATTGTTACATAGTAATAATACTTCTAAAATTTTGAGGGAAAAATAATTTTCTGCGACTTACCTGTGTACTTGTGTTCAAAAAGTCATGCTTTTGGTTTTTTTCCCCTACTTAATTTTTAAGCATTCTAGTACTGTCCCATTGTGTTATTATTATTAATATTTTAATAATGCTATGTGATGCGCCTGTTCTGATCTAATCACTCAGTCCTCTTTTTCATTGCCAAATTCTTATGTTATTTGGTTTTAGTCTTCTAATGACTAGATGGTGAGGTGCTTTTCTTATCTTTTCTCAACATAAATTTTACATGTCATCTCTGTAAGAATTTTGGTCTATTATCTTAACTGAAAGTACACCAATTACTTTGTAAATGTTGATGTTAAGAACATGGTGATTTGGGAGAAGTAATTGTTAATAACTTGGCTGGTTGAGTTATCTAGTATAATTGAATGTACTCTTTGCTAATCTTTTAGAACCTTGTTGGGCATAGAGACTACTTCAAATCCTATTTGATATGTTCAAGGCTTAGTTTACAGAATGTTAGTCAGACCTTTCTTGCTTTGAAGAATGTCAATTACATAGGACACATAAAATTTAGGGCCTCTAATTATTATGCTTCTGAAGTTTTTGTTCTATAACATCCATTATTTATGCCCTTGTTGATAATACTTGTAGAAATTTTTGTTCAATTATAGAGGTTGGCAAATGTCATGTCTATAGTATACCCTCATGGTTATGTTATAGCTCTTGGAGTACTTTAATTTGGGGCAGAAAAAGAAATTGGAGGCTGTATTTGGGCTAACAGTGATTTAATTGACAGTGTTTTGGCCACCTAGGTGGGGGAACAACATCTTTTATGTCATTAGTTTTATTATAGATTTACATGTTTATCAACATCTTTTATGTCATTAGTTTTAGTAGCTGATATTATTACTATTACTGTTATTTCTATGAAAGCTCAATTATGCATGATTTAATTATCATTGATGGTGAGGTTCTTTTCTTTTGTGTTTTCTCAACATAAATTTTATACATCGTCTTAGTAAGAATATTGGCTTGGTATTTTAATATGAAGGCACAACATGTACTTTGTAAATGTTGATGTTAAGAACATGGTGATTTGAGAGCAACAATTGTTAATAACATGGCTGGTTGAGTTATATAGTTTAATTAAATGTACTCCAAGTCCAAGGTAATCTTTGAAACCTTTTTGGGAAAAGAGACTACAAATTTTTGTCTAATAAGTTCAGGGCTTAGTTTGGAAAATGTTGGTCAAGCCTTTCCTGGTTTGAAGGATCTCATTGTTACATAATACTTCTAGAATTTCAAGGAAAAATCATTTTCTGTGACTTACCTATGTACTTGTGTTCAAAAGTCACGCTTTTGGTTCTTTTCCCTTAATTTTTAGGCATTCTAGTACTGTCCCATTGTGTTATAATTATTATAATTTTAGTAATGCTGTGATATGCCAGTTCTGATCATCTAAGTCAGTCCTGTTTTTCATTGGCTAATTATTATGTTATTTGGTTTTAGTCTCCTGATTACTGTGCAATTAACATAACCATTATTTGCGACCATGAGACTGAATACTTTGCATCTCTTGAGCTTCTTTGTATCTTTCTTTTTTTTGTTAAATGATTTAAGGTACTATTTGCCCCCCTCAAATTTAAAGTTAGGTTAGGTTCTTGTGCTTCTGCTTTCCACACAAATGAGTTCCAAGCCTCTTCAAAGTTTATAGATTTTGTTATTGGTTTTGGAATCCCACGTAGTTAAAAAATAAACAAGGAGATGCAATAATTCCTATCAAGAGTGTTAGTACCACATTGGTCAGAAAAGAAACAGGGAGATGATATAGTCCCTATACATTGAGTGGTGGTGTAGTTTTTGTTTTGTGCTTGTAGGAGTTTGACATCAAAGATTTGACTTGTCTTTAGTGTGAGAGATTTGTGAGAGGTTTGGTTGTCATCCGGTTTTAAGTAATTCTGCATTAGCAATTGCTATATTCTATGGATAAAATTTTGATACAATCCCTTAGGTGCATTACATTAGGTTATCTATATGTTATTTGTAGTATCCTTTTTTAATTTTAATTTTAATTTTCAATTACTTCTACAATAGTTGTCACTACTGATTAGTGATTATACCTACTAATTGTTTTGGGGCTAAAAATATGTGAAGATATTATCAAACTACAGCCGATCAGAGATTATTGAGAGGTAAACCCATTGCTATGTTTCTTGAATTTTGGCAGTGATGTGCTAAGCTGTGCTTATTTTTTCATTTTAATTTATTTTTCCTTTTTCCTTTGCCTAAGCTATATCCATTCAGTTGTTGATTAGGAATGATTAATTGTTGTTTGGTACAAGTACTCAAGCATTCTAACAAAACTGCCAACTTTCTGAACAGTTATTAATAATATATTGTTCTTTACTTTTGATAATGTATCTGGATATACTCTATCCAGTATTAACTGATGTGTGCTATTTTACTAGCCCAGCTCGCACGCAAATACATATGTCATAATAATTGATTAAAATGACTTCTATGAATCATAATCATTTCACTTGGGAACTTAATGATGTAATCTATTTGTAATTCATTATTAATCTGTTTTTTCTTTCATTGTTCAATTTTTCTTTTATTCTTACTATTGAGGTTCCATTTGGTGGGGAATGTTTAGATCCATTCGAAAAACTAGAATGTGAAGCATTTGATATCTTTGTTAATGAGGTCCTCTGTGTTGGCAAAGGTACTGCTGCATTAATTTTATTCTAGAATACACTTGGTGGATCCATTCTTACCATATTGCTTGTACACACCTACCACCAAAAGAGACACCCTTGGTCATTATCATGTGCACAAACTACTCTTTTGTTATTCTACCTATTTCTGAAGATCATAAGCTACTCCCTCTGTTGATTATTCATATTTGGTAAACTTAGAAATGCTTGTTCAATCATATGACCATACTCAAAAAAAATTTCTAATTAAAAAATTACTACATCAAGGCATTATCAACATTTTGGGATGAGTGTACAACCATATTTGTGAAAACCACTATATAAAAATAATTTCCATTTGATGGTTATCATTTAAATTATTTTTCCTATCAAAATGTGACATCTTTTGTATTTCCTCTCTCGCTCATCTATGCAATTTTTGAATCATCTGCAGGGTGTCCATATTCATGTGTAAAAAGGGCCCTTCATGCTTTGCTTCTACTGGAAGTGCTAGGGAGTCTACACAAGGTCGGTTAATTCTCTTATTTTTTCCATTCCTTGTGAGCTTGTATGTTGTTAAGAGTATTCATTCTAGGCCCACTTCCCTAATACCTTATCCTATATGTACTCAATTGTACTATTATACTACTAGCTGTACTATACTTCTGTACCTCTATACTATCCTAACTTGGTTGAGAGCTTATATAGAGGTTGCTCTTGTGAATAGTGCCAAGGCAGCTCATGGTTGAACTATATTGTCTCAAACAAGAGCCAGAGCAATCTATTGATGAATTTTTTTTCCACACTTGCAATATCTGTGGGATCAAATTTCACTGTATGAACCAACATGGATTATGCATGCAATGCCCAAAATTTCGTGAATATCGGGATCAACTGAACAAGTTTTCTCCTTTGCCTTCAATTGAAAAAGTTTTCAAGGAGCTTGTTCAAGAGGTAACATTTACAAGTCTTACTATCTCGGCCAGTCGGCTTTGTAACACAATCTTGGCCACATCATCCCTTGATCCGCCTTCAGCATCTGCAATTTGTGAGAATGAGCACTATGATTGCTTTGGCCCTCGGCGATCTAACTCTAAATGTGATCATTCTCACTTCTACACCTTCTGTAGGATTCAAGGCCATTTTATTGAATACTGTCAAAAGCATGTCTGTGTCACTCAATCCTCAGCTTCCATGGCCAGCATCAACAGCATACAGTTGCATCCTCCAAACCCATCACCCAACACCAGTAGTTTTGGCAAGTCTTCCAACTCATGTTTACATTAACGGCAGTTGACCTAAAGACTCTTATCAATAACATTTTGTCTGTAAGGTGCATCTTCTTCTATTCTTTATGTTGCACTAGGTAAACACTCATTTTGATATCTTGACCTTGCTTACTGCAATCATATTACATCTGATTCTACCTCTTGTACTATACAAACCCATACTTTTCATATGCCTATCAATCACATTGCCAGTGGCTCTACTGACCATTATAGCCTTTGTTTCTACTACTTAATTATCTATTTCAAATGTTAGTCTTATGCCTAAATTTTTATTAAATTTCTTATATATTTGGCCAATTGTGTGAGCTAGGGCTTCACGTAAGATTTTCTTCTATTGGCTGTGTTGTACATAATCCTCAAATAGCATAGACCATTGGGACAAAACAATAAAGTTGGATGGCTTTTTTTTCTTACATCTTGACATGTAATTGTCTTTGTTACATAGCATCACCTCTTTGGAATTGTGGTATTCACGGCTAGGTCATGCTTCTCTATCTTGGGTCCAAACTTTAGTGTCTAAGGGTATTTTAGATTAGGTCTATTTTTGATCCTTTGATTCTATCTCATCCTATCTTGGAAAACAATAGGCTTTGTCAATTTTCTTGATGAATTTTCATGTTGCACATGGATATTTTTCTATTAAAATTTTTCTGAGATAATATTTATCATGAGTTTACTAAAATGACTGAAGGTTCTAATATCTACTAATTTGAAAATGTCCTATATGACAAACATCATGACTTCCTTAGTATTTTCAAATTATATAGAATCATTTCTTATACATCTTATTGAAGAACTTGACAGAAAAATGGTCAAGTAAAATGTAAACTTAGATATATTTTTTGTTCAGTATCTCATTCTTTTTGCATTTGCTGTTATCCATAGAGGGCAATAAATTTTTTGCTTTAATAATATAGCCATTTTACAAGATGGTGTTAAGGATATTTTAGAAAAACAAAATAGAAGAATTTGAAAAAAGGCACAAGTTGCCAATTTGGCTTTTTATTCATTAAAAAAAAAAAAAAAAA
Source organism: Quercus alba (assembly GCA_036321655.1). Classification (NCBI taxonomy): domain Eukaryota; kingdom Viridiplantae; phylum Streptophyta; class Magnoliopsida; order Fagales; family Fagaceae; genus Quercus; species Quercus alba. Next base: position 13,406,934 of record CM070300.1, read on the forward strand.
AGGTTTCCAATTTGGTAATTCCAATAGTATTATAACAACTATTAACAAGAATTTGATCCGATGATATTAATTAAATTTCAGTTTTAAAACATCTGTGCATATGATTAGGTCATGGTGAAGACTACCCAGTTCAGTAGGTCAGTGTCCAAAAAGTTGTTACCATTGCATTACACCTTCACAGAGAATTATATTAGAGAAGCTACTAGACAGGTAGATGGTCATATCTCTTACCTTCTTGGAAATCACTGTTGACGGTTGTAGGTGCAAAAATTGATACAAATAAACTATATAGAATCACTTCACTGTAGCCACACTTGTGAAAGAAATGGAGGGAGCATGTGTTCTTGACTCAGCTTGATTAGTGTATGACTTGCATTCTCATGCTCCATATCTATTACCGCCAAAAGACTAGGATAAACATGCATTGGTTTGTGCTATGAATAATCTTGATGTGATCACATATCACTGACAAATATACTATCTTACAATTTTGGGATATATCTTATATCTTCTAACTATGATTTCTATTTCTGGTTTATTTGATATCTTAGTATCTTGAGCATGCCTTATAATTCATCCGCCGAGGAAAAATTTCTTTATTTTCTTATAGTTAAAGCCAAGTTTGAGAACAATCAGGACCGAAAGCCAAAGAAGCAACCCCAAAATTCAACCCAACATGTTGATTGGTTTTAACATTTGGATTGTGATGTTTGTATGCAGCTTCAAACTCATGTGGCCAATCACACCCAGATTATTGGAGAAAATGGGAGCTGATATTGCTTATAGATGCCTCCAATCATCTATGTGAATAGTGAATGTTGGTGATGTCAATTTAACTCATCATCTATCTGACTCGTTGCTTGGAGATGCCTTCTTGTAAAGTGCATGTACATTGAAAAACAATCTTGGGAAATAATTATTCTGCCAAGGAGATGTGTAAAATCCTTTTTCTTCCCTCCACTCCCCACCCCCTGGGCATGCGAGGAAGGGGGAGGGGGGTTGTTGGATTTATGTCAATGGCATGTGTATGTAGTTGGAAGTTCACATTTCATTTTTGTTATTGTTACAGAATCTATCATATTTTTCTAAATGAAGTTCAGTAAGTAAAAATTGATGTGTATCAATCAATTATGCTCTTGATCTCCATGAAATAGTTCTTTGCTTGCTAAACCTTCCTTAATTAAGTCTCTAGTTGGTCAGTTCCTCATCTGCTACAGGAAGGGTAACACTAATTTGTTCCTATGATTGAAGTTCTTGTGGTTCCACCACCGCATTCAGCACCATTGATGCAGGAAAAATACCAGTTACTCATCAAGATATAAAATTAATAGTGTACAATTTTTCTTATACAGGCTATCCTATTCTTCAGCAAAATACTTTAAGCACTGTTCCAATAACTTTGTCATACTTTCATGATTTTACAAAAGGTTGCTGCCTGATGGCTCTGGATTTTGTTTGATTAAGTTCACAAAAATCTAGCTTCCTATGCAATCCTTATTACACAGGGCCCGTTGATTGGAATTGAGCACATGCGTGTTCAAAACTTTGTTTCTCCAACAACTCAAACTGAAAATCAAATTGAATTTCATGTTTCTAGTCTGAGGAACAAACTAACTGAAGTTATGATTTCAGTCGTGTCTGTACGGTGTGTGTAACATTGCTAAAAAAAATGTGAGAGATAAGACTTGCCCATATTGCAAGCGTGTATACAAACACACACACACATATATGTATATATATATATAGTGAGAGAGAGAGAGAGAGAGAATACCATCCCAACCACACGATGCTTTGCCTTGCACAACATGAAGAACTAGTAAAAAGAGGGAGAGGTTAAGTTTAAAGAAGGCCACGTTTTAAACTTGACTAGTGTCATATAAAGTTGTGCTTTGTGATGAGCAGTAAATTAAAATACACAAGAGAATAAGGAAAACAAGAGCTTGTAGCTTTTGATAGCATTAGTTGTCCTTCGAATTTCGTTGTTGTAAATTTCTGTGCATGTGAAGGTGCTATAGGTGCCATCTATGTAGTAAAATGAGGCTTTTACCACGACATTTTGACTTAGGAACCTTAAATGTAGTGTTTACTGATAGTAAATAGTTAACAGTAAATGGTTACGATAGTTATTTAAATGTAAAATTTTAGTCGTTGTTACAGTTACTTTGTCTTAAAGTTTCATGCAATTTGATCATTCTATTTATTGCCATCTATCGTATGCTTAATTTATCTTTATGACCAGCTTTACGAAAATGTTAAAAGTGTAAGAACTAAAATAACCAAAAAAAAAATTCGCAAAAGAAAAAAAAAAAAAAAAAGCAAAAACAAAACTTTAGGAATGAAAATGAAATTTCACGTACACTTAAAAAGGTGTAAATTGTGTTTTAACCAAAAAAAAAAAAAAACAAAAAAAACAAAAACAAAAACAAAAACGATGATAAAACATATGTGTTGTTAAGAGTTAATATCATCTCCTTCAAAATTTTGAAGAAAAAAACTAATATGAAATATACCGACTAAAAATGAGAGGAAAGCACACATATGCATATCTAATGGCAGGAAACTACCTCAAAATATAAATAAATAAAAATAACCTTTAACCTCTTGTTTTCTTAGTTTGCTTTTGTTTTCCTAATGATCAGGGAAAAAAAATTGTTTACTAAATAATTTAAAATTTTTAGCTCATAAAATTCAAAAAGCATAAGAATTAAAATAAAATAAAAATTTTCTATTAAAAAGTCTCTCTTTTTCTCCCCTTAGAATGACCATATGTCATGGGCCAACCATCTAATCTTTTTTTTTTTTTTTTTTTTTTTTGACCTCTTTGGGTAAATTAAATTCTTGGAGAGAAGTTGTAAATTGTGATTATTGTAGACCAATAAGATTTTTTTTGGTAGTTCTTGGGGAGTAGTTAACCTCTTTGTCTTGTAACTTAACTAGTCGGTACTTCTTGATGTTTCTAATAGATCCATATAGGGTTCGAAAACTCCAACTCCAACTATAAAATTATTCAAAAATAAAATAAAATAAAGAGTTCAAAATGGAAGAGGATGTTAATTTGTTATAGCCGGGGCATTATAAAATATTTTGAGGGGATAGTGGTGGTAGTTAGGGGCTTAGGGCCGAGAGCCAAGACCCTATTGGTCTTACCCTAGTCCTAAGTTAGGCCGACTCTAATCATCCCTTAGAGCATTCACAGTAAAACATTTAAAAAATTTAGCTTTTAATAACTCAAAACACTATTTTATCTATTTTAACAACTCACTTTATAATATATCCTACAACAAAGGTTTTATATTAACATTTAACACATTAAAATAATATATCTAACACAATAACCAGCAACCACAACTATCAATATATTAAAATACTTTTTTTTTAACACTCTATGTTAAAATATTATTTTTTGTTTTGAGCCATAGTGGGTTACTAATATATGGAAAAACGGGCGGGTCAGGTCAATCAGGTCGCAGGTCAAATGGGTTGTGGGTCAAAAAGGGTTCATTTTAAGCGGTTAAAAGGGGTTTGGGTCAATCGGGTTGCGAGTCGGGTCGAGTTGACCCGTATTTTTCACATGATTTTTTTTTTTTTAAGAAAACAATATGTATTTGCCATTTAGAAAGTCATGTAACAAATTACTTGATATAAAATGCATTATTTTGAATTTACCACTTATATCAAGAATGAATTACACTTATTAATACTTATTCAATAATTTTAAAATTATACAAATCCTAACATTGCTATCTAAAACAAAATAACACAAAGATAAGTAAAACAAATACACAAGTTTTATTTCTACACAATATTAACATCCCAAAATATAAAACAAAATTACAAATGGCTTATTGGATAATTTATTCGACAAAGAATAAAAACATATAGGAAATTTACAATCTTGAAAATTAATTTTATAATCTATTATCATTTGTGGTTGGCACTCTATTTCAATTTGAGATATATATTAAAGTTTGATTATTTACTTATTTATACATGATCTCTTTTATGAATATCATATCATTATTAAGCAATACACACTCTAGGAAATATCATAATTTATTTTGAAAAGTCGTTTATTTTGGACATAAATTGTTAAAAAAATAGGTCTAAGCATTTATAATTTATATTAATTTGATACTTTGGCTTCACTATTTTCATACTTGTAAATGTTTCTCACACATGTCTACAATTTTGAATCTATGTTTTTAACTGTATTGTAACCAAATTATCTTGGCATATACTTTCCTATTTGATATCTAAAAATCTTTATTCATTACAGAATGCTCAATCATTCATATTTCAATTAATTTGTACACAGTTATGTAAATGTTTCAATTATTTCTTTAAAGCTCACAACAAATGATTAAACCAATATTGTCTTAATTTAATTATTTTTTTACCAAAAAAAAAGTTTTAAAAAATATTTCGGGTTCAGGTTGACGCGCAAAAAACACGGGTCGGGTTACGGGTCAACTCGTTTTTGCTTCAGGTCAAAAAAATTGGGTTCGAGTCAAATATTTTTCGAGTCGGGTTGGGTCGGGTCAGAAAATTCTGACCTGTTTTGCCATGTTTAAGCCCACTGTAGCTCAAAGTTTATTTTTATTTATTTTTAAGTTCAGCTACTTTGCTGTAGCCACAATTTTGGAGGATTGGTTGCTAAATTGACTTTTTTTTGTCAATTTAGCAACCTCACTAGAGATGCTCTTAGCACTATCACAACAAAGCAGTTCTTTAAAATTGGCCACTCACATAATTTAGTGAATCACCATGTAATACCATACTAGTTCTTGATGTATGAGATATGAATAATTTTATATAATTTTTTAAAAGTAAATTATATTTTTACTATAAGTCTATTGGATTTTTTTTTTTTTTTGAGGAACAGATTTTAGTTTAGACTTATTAATTAATTAAATTACTTTATTTTATTTAATTTTCTAGAGTAAGAATTCAATAATTAGGCTGCGGCCCAAGTCAATTAGGATTAGAGTTTATTCATAAAAGTCTACATATAAATACATTATTGTAGTCCAGTGAGGACAAGTTTATAGTTGATTATTTCATGCAGTCTTAGATACTCATTCTTAGGTTTTTATTTTTATTATTATTTTATTTTTCACTTGGTGTTAATTACAAATAGGTTTGGTTTACATCCAGTACTTTTTTAACTGGAGGTTTCCTTTTATTTTAAATACACAATAGTAAGTGGTAGTGGGTTTTAACCTCCATATTTTATTTAGTTAGTGGGTAATGTGATAATTTCTCATTAAAATAAAAGGATATTCCAGTTAAAAAAGTGCTGAAAGTAAGTCAAACCCATTACGAACAGATCTAAGTGCTGATTTCTAGATGTATTTTATTTTTCTCTTTGCAAAATCCTTTTTGAAAATAATTTGTGATGCATCATTTCTTCATTTGAAACTTGGAAAGCATAAGCTGAAAAGATGCTTAACATCATTGGAATGTACTAATAAACAATGTCATGTTCCAGTGCCTTTAGTTTCTTAAATAAACAAGGTCATGCTAAAAGTATGCTTAAAGAGAAACAGTCGCTTTATGTTATGCAAATTTGAAAATAGTTGTCTTTTAGCACAAAGACAAGGTTTTTATTTATTTATTTTTTTATTTTTTAACTGTTATAAACAAACATTCATTCAACGTGGCTGGCCTGGCCCCACCTCCTTTTTTATATATTACCAAAAATACCCTTATCCCTTTCCCCGCCTCTCACACACCCTCATACACCGACAAACACACAAAGAATCAGACACAATCACTCTCTCTCTCTCTCTCATTTCCAAGCGTGTCATGACTCGATGGGCTTAAATGACAAGTACAGGGGAGACTGGGCTCAACTCGGGCTAGCTCGTGTCGAGGTCAACGAAGGTTAGCCTGAGTGGGACCCACCACCTCCCATTTGGTTAAACGCCGTCGTTCCCGGAACGTAAATTTGTGTAATTGAGTAAGTGTTTTTATTGCCTGGAGTTCATTTTTTTACAGTGTTTGGATTCTAGTGATGCTTGTAATTTGCAAAAGTTTGGTCTTGAAATTTCATTTAAATTCATTAAATTTTGTAAATCCTGCCAATAGAAACGAAAAATGTAAATGGTTAAACTTAAATCAAAAAGAAAAAAATAATAATGGGTCGAATTGGTTAAACTTAATTTAGTTTAGTAACTAGTGTTCAGTCACCTGCAATGGGAAATGGATGTTGGTAATTTTTGAAATACGAAGCCTCGCATATTGTTGTGTGATTAAAAAATTAGATGATATTTACGCCTCTGTTGATCATACTTGTAATTTGTGTTCAATAACATCCACTATCGTTTGTATAAACAAAGGTTTGGCAAGTGTTGTATCTGTATATACTTATGCTTATGTTATAGCTGTTTAGGAAATTTTGGGGCAGAAAAAGAAAAATGAAAGTTGTATTTTTTTTCAATTAGTGAGGGCTAATGGTGATTTGATTGACAGTGTTTTGGCAATCTTGGTAGAGAACAAAGTTGTTCCTTGCACAACATGAAGAGCAAGCAAAAAGAGGAAGAGGTAAAGTTTAAAGAAGGCCATGTTTCAAACTTTTGAGTGTCACATAGGTGTGCCTTGTGATGGGCAGTATATAAAAATACATAAGAGAATAAAGAGAGCAAAGAGCTTGTAGCTTTTCTTAGCAATAGTTTGTCCTTCGATTCTCTGTTTGTTGAAAGTTGTCGTGCATGTCAAGGTGCTATAGGTGCCAAGATCTGTTTCTTGTACCAAAGTGAAGTGTAACTTTTATGGCGACAGTTTGTCACTGGAACTTTAAAAGTTGTGTTTACTGATAGTTTTTGGTAACGCTTTCAGTATATGATTACCAAGATAGCCATCTATATGCAAAACATTTCACTATTAATATTTTAGTAGTCGTTGTTACAGTTAATTACTTTGTCTTTCAAAATTTTAGTCCTAAACTTTAACGTTTCTTGCAAATTGGTTATTCTATTTATTGCCATCTATTATATGCTCAATAAAGTTATCATTATGGCCAACTTTACAGAAATTTTAAGACCTAAAATGACAAAAACAGTTGGCAAAAATCTAAACTGACGTTTTAACTTTTAGCTTTTATCATTTCAGTCTTTTAACTTCCAATTTTGTCATTTCAATTATTTAAGTTATAATTTTTATTAATGTAGTATTTTGTTAGAGTTACTGCTGCCGTTAAGTTTGGTTTTTTTTTTTTTTTTTAAATAATTTTTGTAATTAAAAGAAAATAATAAAAAAAAGCTGTAAACAAAAAAGAAAAAGAAAACACTGAAGGTCCCCTACAGTCTTCATAGCCTCCCCGTTCTCTGCTCTCTCTCTCTGTAGCATACTGGATTGTGAAAGGGAAGATCGGTGACCCAAAGTCAAAGTCAGAGCCACCGCCAACTCAGTACCGCCCTCTCTCTCTCTTCGTTCGTTTCTCGATCTCTCTCAATCATGGCGATGGTGGTCGATCAGTGAGTGTGACCCATGGCCGATGCTCACTGTTAACTGGGTGGTCGATTGGCGAGGGTGTTGTGTTTGCTTTGGGTTTTGTTTGTGCGTTATGGGTTGATTTGTTGAAATATTGAGGTTTGGTGGTTGCTGAAATATTGGGTTGATTTGTTGAAATATGATGGTGGATTTGAGAGAGAGATCGACGTCTTGAGACTGATTTGTGGAAATATGATGGTTGTTGAAATTTTCCGTTTTGATTTCAGGGGAAGGGGAACAACGTCGTTCCCCTTACATTTTTTTTTTTTTTTTTAACTTTCTTTTAATTACGAAAATAATTTAAAAAAATAAAAAGCCAAACTTAATGGAGGAGTAACTTATACCTAACAGAATATTTCATTGACAAAAATTAAAACTTAGAAGACTGAGATGACGAAATTGAAAGTTAGGGTCTGAAATGATAAACATTAAAAGTTAGAGGACCAATTTTGGATTTTTGCCAAAACAATTTTATCAAAAAAAAAAAAAAAAAAAAAAAAAAGGGACAAAAACAAAACTATAGGAATGAAAATGGCATTCACCTAAACTTTTTTTTTTTTGAAACCGGCATTCACCTAAACTTAAAAGGATTAGATGTAATTAATATTTTAGCCAAAAGAAAAGAAAGAAATGAAATGATTGACATGAATTATAAAAAAAATGTTGATAAATAAAAACATGTGTGCTTCATACTTTTTTTTTTTTTTTTTTTTTTTTTTGAGATCCTTACAAAATGCTACTAACTCTACCACTCAAATCATTTTCCTTAGACCCATAAGCATTTTATGCATGAAGATGGGCCAATTAAGTTTCAAGGCTCTAGACATGTGTGCTTCATACTTAATATCATCTTCTTCAAAATTTTGGGAAAAAAAATGAATATGATACATTATATATTTAAGGAAGTACACATATGCATGTCCAAAAGTAGGAAACAACCCTAAAATAGAAATAACAGAATAATCTTAACTAAACATCCTTTAGCTTTTATTTCTCGATTTCCCTTTAATCTAATTATTAGTAAAAGATTCCTTGTTTACTAAATGATTAAAGAGGCATAAAACACAAACAAAAAAGAAAAAAAAGTTATATGAGGCATTTTTCTTTTTGTTGAGAAAGACCAAATGTCATGGCCAACCATTTATTCTCTCTCTTTTTTTTGGGTCCTCTTTGGATATTGATCCATTTTTGGAGTAGGTGTAATTTTGGAAGACCAAACTTTCGTGTGTTTGTGTGTGTGTGTAAGAGAGTGGGGGGAGGAGAAGGTTGTCAAGGCCATTATAAAAACTTTTGCACCCGGGGAGGGGGGGTGGGGGTTAATCCTATGATAGGTTCATCCTTGACAGCCATCCCTTATCAATTCACTACCAGCTTTTTATTTTTGAAAATTGATCATTCAAATATACTACCAAAGGATACTTTTGACCCTTTAAGCTTAGCGGCTCAAACATGTTGTCTTGTTTGTAACATGGTCACCATAATAACTTGAAGCCACCTCTAAGAACATCTCTAACAGCCTCTCTATATTTTTGTACGGTTTAGAAAGTGAACAGTGACATTTACCTTTTACCTACCTACTTTTTGAAATACAATTTCCAACAGACTCTCTATCCTTTCTCTATCTCATTTAAATATTATTTCTTCATTATTTCTTTATTCTTTTTTTATTCATTCCCAACAACTATATTTTTAAATTTCCCAACAGTAACATTTTCAAATTTTCCAACGATTATATTTTCTCAATAGCCTTTTTTAAGGGTAATATTTTTTCAAATGGTAATTGTGGGGCCCGAAATCTGAGGTTCCAGTCTACTTTGTGTTAAGGGCCCAAAGCCCAGGCCGAGGAGCCCTACTGCCGAGGACGCGCAATGAAAGCTCCTTGAAGGCCCAAGGATGTGGCCGAGGACGATCTCACGCTCAACACCTCACAAAACGCCTGAAGAAAAGGACAAACTCAGTACAAGAGTAGTACAAGGAAGAAAGCTGCCAACACCGTAATGTGGGGCCCTGCGTCTGACAAGCCCATACTGCAGACCTTACTATTTAACTTTTCCCAACCACCCCCAACCACTCTGATGTATGGATTGATAGGACGAGTCATTACCCCAAAAAAAAGGAAAAACTGACACGTAGACGAGAGACGGGAAGTAAACACTGGTATAAAAGGGGAAGAGAGCCAGGAGAGAGGGGGGGGGAGAAAGAAACTACAAAAAGAAGAATGGGAAGAATGTGATGCTCCTCGGACTAAGTTCGAGGAGTCAAACCCTTCAGGCTACATCGATGTAAGGCTTAGCTATTCAGGCCAAACCTACCTTTATATGAGCTCCCATAAAATCAGGACCAGACCGCTCCCCGGCGACTAAGGGCAAGCCTTTCAAGCCCACTCTCTACAAATTATATTGTTTGGGCCTATTACACACGAACTTAATATAATTCTTGGGTCGTTAAAAATCGTGCCCCTACAATTGGCGCCGTCTGTGGGAAGGCTTGCGCGTTGGCGCAGGTGGCGGTGGAGTCAAGTCTCTATCAAGCAGAGGTCCGCGAAGTTTCCTACATTTCCAGTGACATGCAGTTGTTGCTCCGACATAAACTTTCGCTAGGGGCTACGCCTTGCAGTGCCAATGGCACGGGCAGCTCTAGGGGCTTCCAACCTCAAGCTAACTCTCCCCATCTTGGTCAAGGGGCTAACCTTTGAAAAATAAATAAACAAATACAAAGAAAAAACTACAAGTTTTGGACAGAACCAAGGCCTTGTATGGTCCTCGGACTCAAGCCTATGGAGAAACCAACTACTTAAAAGAAAAAATACAAGTTTTGGACAGAACCAAGGCTTTGTATGGTCCTCGGATTCAATCCTATGGGGAAACCAACTACTTAAAAGAAAAAACTACAAATTTTGGACAGAACCAAGGCCTTGTATGGTCCTCGGACTCAAGCCTATGGAGAAACCAACTACTTAAAAGAAAAAATACAAGTTTTGGACAGAACCAAGGCCTTGTATGGTCCTCGGACTCAAGCCTATGGGGAAACCAACTACTTAAAAGAAAAAACTACAAGTTTTGGACAGAACCAAGACCTTGTATGGTCCTCGGACTCAAGCCTATGGGAAAACCAACTACTAAAAAGAAAAACTACAAGTTTTGGACAGAACCAAGGCCTTGTATGGTCCTCGGACTCAAGCCTATGGGGAAACCAACTACTTAAAAAAAAAAATACAAGTTTTGGACAGAATTAAGGCCTTGTATGGTCCTCGGACTCAAGCCTACGGGGAAACCAACTACTTAAAAGAAAAAATACAAGTTTTGGACAGAACCAAGGCCTTGTATGGTCCTCGGACTCAAGCCTATGGGGAAACCAACTACTTAAAAGAAAAAACTACAAGTTTTGGACAGAACCAAGGCCTTGTATGGTCCTCGGACTCAAGCCTATGGGGAAACCAACTACTTAAAAGAAAAAATACAAGTTTTGGACAGAACCAAGGCCTTGTATGGTCCTCGGACTCAAGCCTATTGGGAAACCAACTACTTAAAATAAAAAACTACAAGTTTTGGACAGAACCAAGGCCTTGTATGGTCCTCGGACTCAAGCATATGGGGAAACCAATTACTTAAAGGAAAAAATGCAAGTTTTGGACACAACCTGGACATTATATGGCACTTAGAATCTACCCCGGAAAGGAGTCACCCATTGATAGTAGGGTTAACCCACAGACTGAATGGGATCCCCAGTCTACCCTCGGATCCTCAATACCAAGGGAACTGATGCGACTATCATAGGGTCGGGTATTGTCAAAAACACGGCCAATGTCCCTCACTGCTCAGCAACCCTCTCGGACGGTTTATTTAGGGTTTATTGTTCTCGGGCGGTCGCCTTGCACACGTTGCGGAGCACTTAGCTGTTATCTCGGTTAGTTTCATGAGTTTAATCTACTGTGAGTTAGCATTATTATACTTGATATTGTCGATAAGTTCGAATTAATAGGATTCTATTTCAAGGTTTCCTGCTCTAAGTATCATTAAAGGAAAATATAAATGTAGTATCCCATTCACAAAGTAGTTGTTGCAGAAAAAGAAAAATATTTAAAAGAAAACAAATCCATTTCTTATTAAGACAAAGAAACAGTACAACGTACAATGAAAGAGTTTAAATAAGCTCGTACTGAAACTAACTACATAAGCGAAAAGAAAAGATACAAGGGAGTGAAGAAAAAGCCGAAGAAGAGGTGCAGAGAAGAGACATGCTGCCGTTCCAAAATTTTGTCTAAGGAAACCATTCCTCAATACTTTTACATGCCTATAACTCAGGCAGCAAAAGAGCCCAACTTGGAACTTGCACCGTTGAAGAAAAGGTGCAGAGAGCCTGACTTTGGGCTAGCACCGTTGAAGAAAAGGTACAGGGAGCCGGAAGTTGATGAGCCTCCACGTAACCACGCCTGCGATAGAGCAGACGGCGCTGATGGCGGAAAACCTTACTCCTGACGCACCAAGAATCTGGTGCGACCAGTACCTGCTTCGGATTTTGACTGAAAGAGGGAGAGATACCATTTCCCCCTTGTCAAGACGGAAGATTATCTTGAATCTGTGCCTCCCCTGTCCAGACCACGTCACTTTGAGTCTCGGAAGGACCCGGCGCCTCTGTGGCGGATGTAGTTCCTTTACCCCTGCCCGTGTCTCAAATATATTGCACAAAGGGTGGATAACACTGAATATGAAAACTATGATTATAGCTGAAGGATTATGATTTTGAAGAGAGCCGAAGGGTTTGTATGTAAGGAGAATGACCTCCTATCCTACTTATATAAAAGGTAAGGTGGTGGCATTCAATTCGTGCAGCTTTCCAAGGAATGCTACAGACAAGGTAGACTTGGCTCAATTTCCAACATCATCCGCAGCCGTAGGATCTGAAGATCCTCGTGAAGGCGCGCCTCGAATACTGAACGTCAAAGGACTCCACGTGAGTGAATAAAGGAATGCCTCTTAATTTGGCATGTCTCACATGTAAATGGAAAAACACAAATATTAGTAGAGTACAGAATTTGAGTGAGCCATGATGTGGGCCTAACATCACCAAAACTCTCCTCCCCAACTAAAAAATCGGGCAGTAGGATTTTGAGGGGCTATTGTAGGGCCCGAAATCTGAGGTTCCAGCTCACTTTGTGTTAAGGGCCCAAAGCCCAGGCCGAGGAGCCCTATTGCCGAGGACGCGCAATGAAAGCTCCTTGAAGGCCCAAGGATGTGGCCGAGGACGATCTCACGCTCAACACCTCACAAAACGCCTGAAGAAAAGGACAAACTCAGTACAAGACCAGTATAAGGAAGAAAGCTGCCAACACCGTAATGTGGGGCCCTACGTCTGACAAGCCCATACTGCAGACCTTACTATTTAACTTTTCCCAACCACCCCCAACCACTCTGATGTATGGATTGATAGAACGAGTCATTACCCCCAAAAAAAGGAAAAACTGACACGTAGACAAGAGACGGGAAGTAAACACTGGTATAAAAGAGGAAGAGAGCCAGGAGAGAGGGGGGGGGGGGGAGAAAGAAACTACAAAAAGAAGAATGGAAAGAATGTGATGCTCCTCAGACTAAGTCCGAGGAGTCAAACCCTTCAGGCTACATCGATGTAAGGCTTAGCTATTCAGGCCAAACCTACCTTTGTATGAGCTCCCATAAAATCAAGACCAGACCGCTGTCCGGCGACTAAGGGCAAGCCTTTCAAGCCCACTCTCTACAAATTATATTGTTTGGGCCTATTACACACGAACTCAATATAATTCTTGGGTCGTTAAAAATCGTGTCCCTACAGTAATATTTTTCAACAGTCATACTTTTCAAAAAGACTTGATAAATTTCAAAATTAACATATGATAAATTTCAAATTACATCGAATTTTACTTGTAGAAAACTAACATAAATGAAGAGAAATTACAAATTACAATAAAGACTAAAGACATAAAAATTATTGCGAGCATAAAACTTAAAATTAGATGATCCTACGAATCACTATATCATTGCCACAAGTGCTCAACGAGATCCGATTGGAGTTCAAAATGAGTTACAAATGGTTAGTGTACAAATTTTCTTATACAGGCTATCCTATTCTACAACAAAATACTTTAAGCACTGTTCCAATAACTTTGTCATACTTTCATGATTTTACAAAAGGTTGCCGCTGATGGCTCTGGATTTTGTTTGATTAAGTTCACAAAAAACTAGTTTAGCAACTTAATAAAATGCTGTAAGAATCCTATGTAATCCTAAATACACAGGGCCCATTGATTGGAATTGAGCACATGCCTGTTCCAAAACTTTGTAATCTTATGAATTTTATGTTTCAAGTCGAGGAACTAATTAATTGATGTCATGATTTCGGTTGAAAACATGCGCGTATGTGTAATAACTATTACTAAAAAAGTGTGAGAGAGAGAAATGAATTACCATATGACATGCTAGTACACACACATATATAGAGAGAGAGAGAGGGGGAGAGAGAGAGAGAGAGAGTACCATCACAATCACACAATGCTTTTCCTTGCACAACATAAAGAACAAGAAAAAGGAGGGAGAGTTTATGTTTAAAGAAGGCCATGTTTCAAACTTGAGTGTCATAGCAGTACATAAAAATAGATAAGAGAAAAAAGAATGCAAGAGCTTTTTGCTTTTCTTAGCCATAATTGTCCTTTGAATAACTTTCCTTGTTGTAAGTTGCCGTGCATGTCAAGGTGCTCTAGGTGCCATCTCTGTTTCTTGTACCAAAGTGAAGTGTGACTTTTACGGCAACATTTTGACTTAGGAACCTTAAATGTGGTGTTTATTGATAGTCTTGGTAATGCTTTCAGTAAATGGTTACGAGGATAGCCATCCAAACGCAAAATTTTAGTCATTGTTACAGTTACTTTGTCTTTCAAAATTTTAATCCTTAAATTTTTTTTTTATTTTTTTATTTTAATGAGCTTTAATCCTTAAACTTTAATGTATCTCACAAATTGATCATTCTGTCTATTGCCATCCATCGCCATATGCCCAATAAAGTTATACTTAAGAGTTATGATCAATTTTATGGAAACGTTAAAGTTTAAGGACTAAAATGACAAAAACAATTTTCTCAAAAGAAAAAAGAAGACAAATAAAACTTTAGAAATGAAAATGATGTAAACTTAAAGGGTTAAAATTGTGTTTTAACAAAAAAGAAAAATGATGATAAATAAATAAACATATGTGTTGTCATGAGTTAGTATCTCATCTCCTTCAAAATTTTGAAGAAAAAAACTAATATCAAATATATTGATTAAAAAAGAGGGAAGCTCACATATGCATATCCAATAATAGGAAATTTAGCACCTTTTTATTTTCTGACTGAACAAGAAACTATCTTAAAATAGAAATTAAAAAAAAAAAAAACCCTTAATCTCTTGTTTCTCAATTTGCTCTTGTTTTCCTAATGATTAGAAAAAAATATTTTGTTTACTAAGTGATTTTGGCTGATAAAATTCAAAAAGCATAAGAATTAAAAAAAAATTATATTAAAAAGTCTCTTTTTCCCCCTTAGAATGACCAATATGTCATGGGCCAACCATATAATATTTTTGTTTTTTAATTTTTTTTTGAACTCTTTGGATAAATTAAATTCTTGGGGACTAGTTGTAAATTGTTATTTTTGGAGACTAATAAGAACTTTTATTTTTTTTTGGAGTTCTTGGGGTGTAGTTGACCTCTCTACCTTGTAACCTAACTAGTTAACACTTCTTCTGTTTTTGATGGAACCATTCAGGATTCAAATTCTTCAAATCTAACTATTGAAGTATTAAAAAAATTTATAAGAAGAAAAGTAAAAAAATGGAGGAGGGTGTTAATTTGTTAGGCATCTCTTAGCATCATCGCAACAAACTAACAAAGCAATTCTTAAAAATGGCCACTCACATAATCTGTGAATCACCATCTAAATATAAAAGTGTAATCCCATATTAGTTTTTGATGTATGAAATATGAATAATTTTATATAACTTTTTAGAAGTCAATTATATTTTTATTATTAGTCTATTGGATTTTTTTTTTTTTTTTTTTTTTTGAGGAAGGGATTTTACTTTAGACTTATTAATTAAGAAAATTATTAGTATTTAATTTTCTAGAGTAAGAATTCAATAATTAGGCTTCGGCCCAAGTCAATTAGGATTAGAGTTTATTCATTATAGACTATATATAATAACAAATACATTATTTGCAGTCCAGTGAGGAAAAATTTATTACTTTGCAAGGAGAGGGGCGGGGATTAAACAATCTTGCAAAAATACAAAAGAACACATATCACTGTCTTGAACACATATCACTTACTAAACGCATTCCAACAGCGAAAGCGCAAATTGAGATATACACCGACACACAACGACAGTTTTTTTTTTTTTAAGAAAAAGACACTCATTCCACGTGGCATTATCGGCCCCACCACTTTTTTATATTACCAAAAATACCCTTACTCCCTTTCCCTTCTCTCTCACACCCACCTCATACACGGACACACAAACAGGAGCACACACAGTCTCTCTCTCTCTCAAATCAACGTAATCCTTGTCTGCTTTGTAAGATTGAGCTCTCAAATTTGCGTATTTGAGTAAGTGTTTTTCTTGCTTGGAGTTCATTTTTTTTTACCATATTTCGCATTAATTTTACAGTGTTTGGATTCTGCATCCTAATGGTCAAAACTTGCTTGCCTTTCTTGTTCATCCACCTGATCATCCAAAACCTATTTAATTTATACATTTTGTTATTTTAGAATTACATTTATGATTCTGGATCCCATGCAAGTGGAGTGATGGAGTAAAAATCTAAATTTTGTTATGCTTGGAATACATGCAATTTACAATAATTTGTTTTCATGTTAGATTGGAAAAGATGTTGCCACACAATACGTTCTGGGTTGGGATTGGATGGCTCCTATAAGGTGACTATGTTTGTTACCTTTGATCGTGGTTAATTTTTTTCCATAATGATATTGTTATCTCTAGTTTCTTGTTGGAAAATGAGAGACAGTAGATGCGTATTGATAATAAATTATTTGAAATTTCCTGCAGAACTAAAATGAGATAGGTGTCTACAGATATTTGGGACATATTTTTAGTGAATAGTGTCAGTGTGATGAATCATTGAGAGATCAGTTATACAGTGGAGAATTAGTCGGTTGAAAATGGGTCACAGGTATAAGAATAATTCTTATGTAGTTTTTTTTTTTTTTTGATATGTAATGCAATTCTTATTGATATAAAAAAGATGGGGTTACCCAAGTATACACGGAATATACAATAGGGGACCATACAATCAATCATACAAAGTATATGAATCTATCAAATCAATAACAAAACATAAAGATAGACTAGGCAAAACTGACATCCAATCCAACAAAGTTCTAATGATAATGAATTTGAGATCAGGCATAGTTCTCTCTGTGTCCTCAAAACACCGATTTTTCCTCTCCCTCCATATTCACCACATCAAAGATTGTGGGGGCAGCCATCCACAAATGACCATTCTGATGACTGCCTTCTTATGTAGTTTATGCAGCTTATTCATGGCAGTTCTGTGTTTGAGAGAAAAAGAGGAATTATGAGAACAAATGTAAGGGTGTCTTGGTAACAAAATGGACCAATGCACT
The DNA here is from genome assembly GCA_036321655.1 of Quercus alba. Classification (NCBI taxonomy): domain Eukaryota; kingdom Viridiplantae; phylum Streptophyta; class Magnoliopsida; order Fagales; family Fagaceae; genus Quercus; species Quercus alba. The sequence continues at coordinate 13,424,073 of CM070300.1, forward strand.
GGGTGAACTGCTGGAGGTAAGTTTTGAGATTAGATCGGTAAGGAATTTGAAGGGACATAAAATCTTGTTAACTAAGTTTGACCTGGAAGAACAAAATATAGACATACAATTTACAGTGGATTCATCAAATACAGATAATATTTTATCCTTCAAAATTCCAAACCTTTTTAAATTTCATGGATCCTTATATGAGTGGATATCAGTTTCAGGACAGTTTTCCATTTCTAATTTAGATGCTTGATCTTTGTAGTTTTCATTAATCATTGTTGTTGTATGTCTTGCATACTTCCCTTGTAAATGGGTTGCACCTCTGCTATTTAATATATTATTTACTGAGAAAAAAGGGGGTTTTGAAAGGGAAAGTTACATGATGCCGGAACTTCTATATGCATCCTCCCATGATAAAGGAAAGGAAATTCCACGGACATTCACTTCTTATTGTGTCTTTTGCATTTAAGAATGTGTTTTTTTCTTATTGTAACCTATCCATATGTTCTCTTGACAGTTGAATGAACCATATATTCATAGAATATATCAAAGCAAAATAATTCTAAGTACTTGACATTTGTACGATTACAGTGATAGGAACATTGGCACATGGGATGAGGGGTCTGTATCAAGAACTTGAGTGAGCTGTATTGCATAACTTCCTTCCATAACAATAGATATGTGATACACTATCATGTTAATGATATTTGGAACTTTTAAATGCATGCACTAGTGTAAACATTAATAGTGCCCTCATAAGCTATAGATATGCATGGTTATGAAACATGTAGTATAGATTTCTTCTGTTGTTCCTTATAAACTTTTATTCGTAGTCATGCCATTCTTTCTGAATTAGTATTTCAATATTTAATGGTGCTATTGTTTTGTCGGGAGAATTTTTCTGTGCATTTTGTAATCAGATAATTCAGATACTGATGCTTTATTATTTGATGCAGCTAGTGAAAATAATTGATCCCCACTTGGTTTCATCGTTTTTTTGACGATTACAAGGGGGTGTATTTGCATGCTACAACAGAGTTAGAAAATAGAAGTGCCTAGGTTGCTGAGTGTTCTTTGAATATCCAAGTAACAACTGGAGTCGAGGGAAACATTTGTTTAGTAGAGTGTCTTCTGACTCAACACTTGTCATTCCCTGCTGGATCACATATGCAATATACATTTCCTAAGGTCAGTGATAGCATTCATTCTTATGAGAATTTTGAGAAGAATAGTCTTCTTTCAGCTTGCCTCTTTCTTAAGCAATTCAAAGTTTAGGATACTCTGTTTTTACTAAGAATTTACCAACAATTAAGAGTAAACTTCATAATATCTCTAGAAAAATATTACGTCTTTGCCCCATTGGATTGCTCCCACATGGAAATTCAAAAAACAAGATTAGACCGGCTTGGGGTTAATGTTTAGGAACTAGGCTATGCGAGCTATCTGCATCCTTCTTCCCAATTGAGGTGAAGAAGATTGGTCAACTTAGTCTAGCATGTTATGTAACCTTTAATATTTATCATAGAAGTCTGATTATTAATAACCTTGTCTCTTTTGGTGTTAATACATTCCTTCTAATGCTTCTGACATTTGGTATACCCTCACTTTTTTACTCAAGTAGTTGTTCTTCTTTTTTCAGCTAAAGGATTGCTTTTGTTTTTACTCGTTAAATATGCTCTTATGTCTTATCTATTTGATGTATAGAATTTACTGTGGTGATGATGGTTCCCCTTGTTTTTTTTTATTTTTATTTTTATTTTTAATTTATTTATTTATTTATATATATATATATAGAGAGAGAGAGAGAGAGAGAGAGGTGTTTAAGTTACACTTGGTGTAACTCCACAAGAGTTACACCTTTTTTATAGCCATTTGAAAAAGACACCACTAAACATGTCATTAGTATAGAGTTATTAATTGCCACATTAACTAATTAATTGCCACATTAACTAACTTTCCTAAAAAAACTCACCCACATTCCTTGTACCTAACACTTAAAATCTTTTTCCTTTCAAAAAAAAAAAAAATATTAAACAAGGAAAATGATATTTTCATAATATTGTTCATACTTCCATAACTATCTCTCACATATTTAATTTATCGTAGATTTTGCGATTGAGGGAGGTTATTACACAAATAATAAAAAGAAATTAGAAAATTAGTAATTATTTAGTAATCCATTAATGATGATCCCTCCCCCCACTGTCTCTGATCATAACAGTACCAGTTAGTCTATGGAATTTGTAGCATGGGATCCTTACTAAGGCAGAGCACTTTTGCACATTTAATAATGCGTGTCCATGTAGTAAATTGTGAAAATAAATAAAAGCAATAAGAGAGAAATTTATCAAAATTAAACCCAGAATCACATCATCAACAAAGTCTTGACTAAGTAATAATTATTAGCTACAATTTTCAGTATCCAAAGAGGATAAACACAACAAAATTAAATAGGGACCCAAGTGCAACTCAGGTTGAATTAAGGTTTTATTTTATTTTATTTTTGTAATAACCTTCCTCAATAGCAAAATCTACTAGAAATTCAATATGTGAGAGATAGTTATTGATATTGTACATTACCATTAAAGAAAGGTGAAACCATAAAAGACTCCCTCCTCCCCCAAGTTAAAAAATTGCATACTGTGCCCAAGGAATATAGCCTTAATTACTTATCCGTGCCTTGAATTATCCAAAATGGTATCTAAAGATGTGTAATTTCTGATTACTGAGCATTTGGAGCATCCCATTATTATGGATTCAAATATCCTCAATTCTCATTAGGAGGTCGAACCAAGGACCTATGGAAGTTGGGGTAGCCCTGTCCCCATGGGTGTTTTTATCTAGTTTTAGGCTCTCAATACTTCTTTTGTAGGTTATAATGGAATGAATTTGCAGCTTTTCTTCTACAATCCTGATTTATGGTGGCCGAACGGTATGGGAAAACAATCCTTGTACAATATTCATATTACTGTTGATGTAAAGGGATATGGAGAATCTAATGCTTGGTGATCTCTCTCTCCTATGTGTGTGTGATCAATTATAGAGGGTGTATGGAAAATAGAAATAAAAATATAGAACAAACAACCACACAGGGAACATAGAGATAGAGACTTACATGGTTCAGCTTAAGACATATGTCCAAAGGTGGCCACTGAGGAGAAATATTTACTAACAAAGGTGACTACAATAGTTGCACAAAACTAAACTCCAAATGCACCCAACAAGCTCTTTCTTAATGATAACAAATATTATGGCTACAAAGTCGGTTTGGTGGCTTTTGGTGGAGATTACCCAACCAAATAGGACTGGCAGTACTAGTTGCTTTCTCGTACACAACAAGAAGATGAAAAACAAACCATACCAAAGTCAGCAACTGTTCTTAGTGCACATGTAATGGTTGAGTTCCACATTGAGAGAAAAAGTAAGGAAAGTGAGAAGTTGATGGGCATAGTAGGGTCTAAACCATTTGGCTTAAGCTTTTGGGTTTGAGTGGTACCCCAATATATATCAACAGTTACCTCAATATATTTCTATAGGCTCTTGGTGGACCTCAGGGACACTTCTCAACCCAAAAAATTCGTATTAGAGTTATGGTTCAACTTTTGGTTTGAAATTTTGAATGAGTGTTATTTATCAAAAAACAAATTATGAATAAGTGTCTTGGTTTTGATGTGGTTGGTGTGAATTTGGTTATTGCTGCATTTGATGCAGCTCTTGTATGCACACTTTGGATTTGCTTTTGACTCACACACAGTGGGAAGCTAGGTTGATGTGGTAGAGGCTCACATGGGAGGGGGAGGTCTATTGTGAGTGCATGTGTGAGGTTTGAGTCCCATATAGAGAAAAAGTAAAGAAAATGAAGAGTTGATATATATAGTTGGGTGCAAACCTATTGGATGAAGCTTTTTTGAGATAGAATGATGTCCCTATATGTATATCAATGGAAGGTTGGTGCGTTAGTAAAATTGGGATAAATCCTAGAACATCAAAGTTTTTAGATTCACCAAAATTTGTATGCTTTATACTGAGGGTATTGTCACGGGATGATTGCAGCGTAAGATGCTGGAATGCCAAGAAAGTGTTGTAGAGTAAGTTTTATAATTGAAAAAAGCTTGTTAAATTACAGATTCTCCCAGAAGTTTAAGCTATTGGGATATGGTAAATTTAATCATTTAACCACATACTTCCAACAAAGCTAACAACTATAATGTGCAATACTTTCCCAAGAATGGGGTTCTTGTAACCATATAAATTGATGATATGTTAATCATTGAAATCGGTCCCATTATGAAAGTTACCATAAATTGTGGCATTGTTGATTTTATAATGCTTTTGAAAATTATTAGGGTATTTGTTTTCTTTGACCTAAATTGTCCACGGAGCTTTTACCTTCAACTGTAGAGTACTAACATGGTGGCAATAGTATGTCACAGGCAAAATTTATTTCCTTTCTTCTAATTGTCAAAATTTGATTTTAAAACAAGCATAACTGATGTTATAAGAAGTTAATGCTTGAGCAAGCCTATGCTTGCGAGAAAATTCTTTATTTTCTTGATTTCTAATTTCTCAGGTCTTCCCTCTCTGAGTTTAAGCCTTCCCTTAGCTTAGTTTCCTGACTTCTCTCTTGCTATTATGTTGTATAGTGTTGTGCTGTGTTGCTGTTTTGTTGCTGTTGTGTTGTTGTTCATCATCATGAACATCTTGTAGTTCTCTTTCTTTTTTTTTTTTTTTTCCTCTTTAATATAAGTTTTCTAATTACCTATCAAATTTTTTTTTATCTTTTCTGACTGCCTCTGCCTTAGACCTAATATATTTCTAGCCCCCTCTTGTTCTCGAATGCTTTGAAATATAAATAAAGAACTCCTTACTAGTCAACTCTGTGGTTTTTGTTTAAATAATTAAAAATTTTCTTAATCAAATTTTCTGTATCTTCTCCTGAAAGCTACATCTAGATTTTAGTGAATACATTCATTTTGTATTCTATCTTTTATTGCCATTATTAATGATTTTACTAAATTACTTAGGATAATGGCTTTGTTGAGTTCAGTTGTATTTTTTAATTGCCATTAACCTATTTCAGCATCGTTTTTCTCAAAAAAGTTATTTGACATTGTCTGCTGTTTGGTATATTGCAGTAGGAGCCTTTGGTCCTTTTAATTTTGCTACACTTGGTTATATAGTAATTGAAGTTTTAAAATGTTCCTACCAGAGTGAATTCTGCATTGCATTATTTTGAACGATTTATTCTCCTGAGACCCAAGCCTGTCTACAGGGTTAAATATGGCTCAAGGCTAGTCGAACCTAAGGATTCCAATATTCTAAGTTATTTCAGTATTATTCTTATTTGATTTTTGTAGGTGTGGCAAGAGTTTTGGAGTACTAAAGATGTTGAAGTGGTGACATGGTATCAAATCCAAATGGTCCCCTGGATCATGATCTTCTCTTGCTATGTGCTATAGACACTGTCAAGCTTCTAAGGAACCATCCAAGCTCTTTGGGTACATGAAAATGAGCAAGTTCCACCAGATGGCATCAACAAAGCTTTAAAAATGGCCTGAGACTCCATCCTTATTTCGAAAACTCCAATGAAATCAACAAATCTTTTGAAGATTTATCTGCAATGTCAAAAGATCCTAGCCAATATTTTGATGGACAATGTGTTTACATCCAAGGATCCTTGTGGGATGGATTTGCAAATGTAAGGGGGGCTTCACTGATGGCCCTTATGAAATTTGAAATCCTGAAGCATTTTTAAGAATGATTTTTACAGCCATGGATTCAATCCTGAGGTTAGTTCTGTCGGGCTGCTTGTTGCATATACTATTAGAGCAACAATGTCTCAAGAAGGTTGGCATATTTTGTTGTTTAAGCAACTTCCTAGTGGGTACACGGAAGAAGTTCCAAACCCCATATGGGAATAACATAAATGCATTCCCTATTCAAAGCCAAAAAAAAGTGCTGATCAGATTGAACTTTATGGAACCCCAAAGGATCTTGATGATTTTTGTTTAGAGGTGAACCAAAATTTTTCTCTAGCTATTCTAGTTGCCTATTGCATTTTTTTTTTTTTTTTTTTTTTTTTTTTTTTTTTTTTGTGTGGTGACCTAACTGGAAATGATCATCAAGCTTAACTGGCTAACTACATTCAATTTAGAGCTCTGCTGGAGGGCCGGACTTCCCATAAATACACAAGTCCTGATTTGGAAGGCACAGAACCTTTGGACTGGTCTTAGTGATCAGTTAAATGATCATCTCCAATCCATGTCCAGCTGAATCTGGCTACATATTTTATAGAGGTAATTTCTACACTAGAAGAGTTATAACCTATATGTTTGGATTGGATTTTGAAATTCAATGAATATTTAATATCTGATGAAATGTTTTCATAGAACATGTATTGAGCCTGAATAATCTTTTGAATACAATAAATAAAATTGATTTTTTTTTTTTGACAGAACTAAAAATAAAACGTTAATAAAAAAAAAAATCTAGTAAAAATGCTCATACCAGATTTTCTTTTTGTTTTTGTATGTGTGGGTTGACAAGTCCAGGGGGTGGCTAAAATGCTTAAATTTTTGTTTCTTAAGAAGGGAGCACATATGAAACTAATGCATTTTACACAAAGACATTCTTTGTACTTGATGCTATTTAAAATGATCCCATCCAGAGATGGTATCTTACTTCACAATTGTTTTCTGATCCTGCCATCAGCAAGTTGTCAATACTATGTCTGAGGAACTGTCTAACATAGCTATTGAAGCCTCGGTCTGGGATCTAGAAGGTACATTTCTGTAGTACAAAGTTTTTAAAAATCTCTTTGCTATTGCCAATAAAACAGTATCCATAGTTGAGATCAAGTATCCAAAGTCTAAAAACCCAAAGCTGTTCTACTCCTTCTCCTCAAACTCTACCACACATCAAACTATGGTATTTTATCTAGGAACTTTTACTGGTTGCATCTATTTGGTGGAGATTATAAGCTGCTGGAGCCATACGGTATGAAAAAAAATAACCCTCAAGATTGCGTCCAAGGTTTTCATCAAAGGGTTCACTTATAAAGTAAGAACTTTTTATTATGTTATTCCCATTAAGATCACTTTTAAGGTCTCCATTCAAGGAGAGTATGAAAGAAAAAAGGACTTTATATCAAGGATTGACCATTCAAGAATTCTTCCTGTTCATTACTCAGACAACTATTTCTCGCTGGTGTCCAGTGAGGTTATTCCCATTAAGATCACTTTTAAGTTCCCTCCAGGTGTCATGCTTTGAGTTTCACTTCATGGCTGGAATTACCATGACTGTCCATTGAGCTGGGTAAAGAATACTCTTTTAATGTTTGTTTGAACCTTGTGGAAGTATAATATCTATTGAGGTCAAGTTTTACAGAGGAAATCATTATCACAAGTTCCCGGAATGCTGAAAATTAATTTCCAACTCTTACATACTTAATTGTCCTTTTTTGCATTGAGAAACATTTTTTACTTAAAGTTTCACCAGTAATACTAGGAATGAAGCAGCTAAATAAATTGAGAGAACCTTCTATATTTCTGCCAATGTTATTTAGTTCTTCTTAGGTGAAATACCTTCAAATTTTTAATATATGGTGTTGACTCCGTGTGTAAATAATTTGCAGATATGGACCTTTTTATCACTTGCTTGCTTTTTATGAGTGTGCTTTCTCAGTAGTTTATGTCTTGTTTAAGGGAGTGATGGAATGAAAGAAAGATACAGAGAGGAAGGGTGTTTAGTCAATTTAAAAAAAGGGTAAGGGATGAGTGAAAGAAATGCATATGAATTTAGTTTGTTTAGCAAACTAGGAATTGGACTTTGAATTTGGATAAGTATAAAATTCTATATAATTTTTTAATTTTCCTTTTTTCTTAACATAAACAATAGAAATCAATATTAGAAATTTCAAAAGTAAAATTTTGAGTAAATTCCAACTCAAAATTCATCATCTAAATGTAACACAAGAGATAAAGTTATCAAGGAAATGTTATTATGAAGATTTAATTCCAAGTTGGCAAGGAAGCATAAATGCCTTGTTTGCTTCTTTTGTGTTGGATAAAGTATTTCAAAAGTAAAATTTTGAGTAAATTCCAACTCAAAATTCATCATCTAAATGTAACACAAGATAAAATTTCATTTGTGTATAACCTAGATAGCGTAAAGAAATCTCATAAATGAATGAGAAAATTTAATGTTAGTATGGACATGTTTGGAAACACAAAAGAAAGAGAGAGAAAAGAAGAAAAAGGAAGTAGGAAATGTTACTATGAAGATTTAAGTCTAAGTTGGCAAGGAAGCATAAATGCTTTGCTTGCTTGCTTCTTTTGTTCCTTCTTTCTTTGGTTTTCTTTTAGGTTGGAGAAAGTATTTGTTCTTTGACACAATGATATGATAATTTATTGAGTTGGACAAGGTATATCTTCTTTGACACAATGGTATGATAATCCTATAAATATAGTAGAAGTTATAAAGGGTTTTCATATGAACTTAGCCTTAAGAAAATCGATACATAAAATAATTTGGAAGCTTCCCAAGGTGTGTTTTGAAGTCAAAATTGGATTATTCTTGTTGTAAGTTTTAATAGTTGCTTTCGTAAATTTGTTCATATGTATGTGTGTTTTTGTATTGGTATTCATAAATAGTAGGTTACTTTGCTTATTCAAAATTTGTCATATAAATGTTAAACGTGGTAACATTATATTGCACTTGTTGCTATATTTTTATAAGATATATTACTTTAAATGGTTTGGTTTATGTTACATTTGATGCAATTTTGATAAATAGTATATCACTTAACTTTTTTATATAAATCATTATTTTCTTCAATCACAATTTTATTTAATATCTATTACATGTTAATCACATGCAAAATTTCAAAATAATTAGTTGCCATTTATTGTTAAATTTTTAAGGTAGCCGTTTACTATATTTAAGAATGCAAAAAACTATAATCGTTCTTCATAAATTAGTGAGCTTTTCATGTCTAATCACCTTGATATTCAAAAAGAATAACAGATCATTTTAATATTTGGTAAGCATGATAGTTGGAGAAAGAAATCTAGTCTAACAGTGGAATTAAGAAACTATTATTATGGAAAAAAGTATTGAGGAATATAACTTCAGTAAAAGTTACCAAGAAGTCTTAACTCAAACCAATCTCTATCAAATATTTGTTTTGTCCTTTATTAGTACTAAAATAGTTTACATTTGATCTCAAACATTACCAAACATTTATCCACCCTTTTTATCCCATGTGGGGAAGTGAGGAGTTGAAAATAAATTCTTTTCATGAAGAACATCTGCCTTTGCCACCAAGCTAAAAAAACTCTTGGGAAAATATTATTATGCATAAATGTTAAGGGAGTGATAGACTCAGCATTAAAAAATAAAAAATATTTATTAAATGAAAAAAAAACCATCAAAAGCTCTAAAAACAATCATGTTGTAGAACCAAGCTCGCATGAGGTTTACGTAAAGCTCTAAAAGGCTTTACTCTTTCATTTTTGTATCCCCATACCACCTTTATGATGTTTAGATTTTTCAGTAAAAGTATTATTACCTATCAAAAAAAAAAAAAAAAATTCTCCCAGAGATTTTGTTGGACTAGCTTTGTTGTTATGAGTTGTAATGGGTAACCTAGGTTAAGTAAAAACTTGCATAAAGAAATAACAATATATAAATATGAAGGCAAACTTATTGTACTATTTACTTATTTATTGAATAAAGGTAAACATAGATATGTGTTAGATGATTTTAAATAAATGATACATAAACAAGAGGAAAAAAAAAAAGTAAAAAACAAATTATATTTTTCTAATAACAAGAATGGAGGATCAATTAAAAAAAAATATTTTGAATTTTTGTTATGCAAGCATTCTTACTATTTTATTTCAAACTTTTAGAAGCATTCCGTTTATTTTTTTAAAAATCACGTTTATTTTTAATGAAATCAAGTAAAGTAATTCCTATTTACACCATACTTTTATGCTTTCCCCAAAAAAGAATTCACTTTAATTTTTAATGAAAATCAATAAAAAGAATTCCAATCAATACAGTAGGTTTTACGCCTTTCACTGTTCACATTATAAAAAAAATAAAAATAGCCAGTACCCAACAAAAATAAATAGACACGGGCCAAACCAAAGCCCAAGGCCCTTAAACTTTAAAGAACATTCACGATCAAACTCCAACTAGTTGTGCTGAGTCACGCCTAAATCCCTCTTTTTATTTATTTATTTTTTTTACTTTTTTACATTCAATTCTAATTCATTCAGAGCCATATAAAACAAAATTGCTGCCATATATATTATAGGGAAATGCTAACGAGTGCCCTTAGGGCATTCCTTAACAATCCAGTTAAAGAAAGTTTTTATGGGAAAAGGAAAAAAAATTAATATTTTGACAGCTTTTTTCATTTTCCATAAAAATGATTTCAAAATTTTCCTAAAATGGATTGTTAACGAGTGCCTTAAAGGCACTCATTAGCATGACCCTATATTATATTCAACTCAAAAAAACAGCGATTCTCATCACGCTCTCTCTCTCTCTCTTTTTTGCTATCTCTCTCAGTTTTTTTTTTTTTTTTGGATTCACCTTGCCCTTTCTTTCTATGTATTATTATTTATGCCCTTTTTTGTTATTATTATTTATTTTATTTTTATAAACAATAAAGAAATCTGATGATGATGATGATATGTGTGTGATTGTTTGCATGTGGTCATACAAGTAAATAAAGAAGATAGATTAGATTAGATGGAGCAGCAGCAGCAGCAACTTCAACATTTTATCCATCCCAACCATCATCATCCCTTGCTCTTCAATCCTAACGACAGAAGTGGACGTCCTTGTTGGGGGTGCAACGAAGCAATTTATGGTCCTAGCTACAGTTGTAAAAAATGCGGAGCATGGGTTCATCACAAATCATGTGCGGAACTACCCCTTGGGTTGCACCATCCCTTGCACCCAATCCATCCTCTTATTCTCTTCGACGCATCTAAGAGTTTATGTGAAGTGAATGAAATGACCAAATGCGTACTCTGCAAAGAATATCATTCCCAATACACTTATCGGTGTTCCCGCTGCGACTTCAACCTTCACATTACATGCGCTTCTTTAGCCCCCACCACCATTGAACCTGAATTCCACCACCACCCGTTGACACCCATTTGGAAGTGGATCACCTTCACTTGCGACCTTTGTGGCAAAGAAGACAAAGGTATGCCCTATATGTGTCAACCATGTGGTTTATGGATTCATAGAACATGTGCTTCTTTTCCAAGCAGAGTCAAAGTTGTGCGTCATAAGCACCTCCTCCACCTCACCCATTCTTCTCTTGAATTCCATCCATCCGACTCTCGATTTTGTCAAATCTGTGTTGAAAAGGTGGATACACACTATGGGCTTTACTATTGTTTCAGATGTGATTTTGTTGCCCATCTTGATTGTGCTATGGGAAACAATGAGAACATAAATTTTCAAGAATTTAAAGATGAGGATGAAGTTTCGGAGCATGATGAATTGGTTGACTCAGCAACTTACGAAGTCAAAAAATTCAATGTGGGAAAGGACGGAATTCAAATAGTTGCAGAATTAAAACACTTCAGTCATGAGCATGACTTAAAGCTTACTGATGAGGTTGTGAGTAACCAGAAATGCGATGGCTGTGTAAGAGACATTTTCCCCCCGTTTTATAGTTGCGCAAAGTGCAGCTTCTTTCTTCATGAATCTTGTGCTAATTTACACAAAAAAAAGCGACACCCACTTCATCAACACCCACTAACCTTGCTCCCAATGAAACCAGGTAAGGATTTTAGGTGTAATGCCTGTTATCGTGATTACAATGGCTTCACCTATGAGTGTGAGACATGCGGGCGTTTTAAACTTGATGTTCAATGTGGTTTGATCTCAGACATCCTTATCCACCCTGGTCATGAACACAAACTTATTCTCTCTAGTGTTGGACCTTTTCGTAATTGTAGTTGTTGTGCTACTAGAACTTACAAAATATTCCGTTGTACCACTTGTGAATTTGCTATGGACTTCAAATGCGCTACCCTACCATATACCATAAGGTACAAACAACATGAGCATCCCTTCACTCTCAATTACAGAGTTGAAGATAACTCTGGTGAATATTATTGTGATATTTGTGAAGAAGAGCGGGACTTAAAGTATTGGTTTTACTATTGTGAGGATTGCAATTATCCTGCTCATCCAAATTGTATTATTGGGAAACACCTAAATTACAAGTTTGGAGGTGCTTACACATTTGACTGTCACTCACACCCTCTTACTTTCATTGAGGAAACTAAAGATTACCCTCGATGTAACAAATGTAATGATTCTTGTAAAGAGTTGATCTATCATTGTGCTCAATGTAATTTTTACATCCACAAGGGTTGTTTATAAAAAGGACAAATGTGATGTTAATTTTTATTTTATGCTAGATGTAGTCCATGTAAGTTTTGGTGCATGGAATTCATCAAATGACAATGTAGTAATTCTTTTCATTGCTCTTTCTTGGCATCATGGTTTAAATACATTGTACCAACTCATGTTTGTTTGTGTGTGGTTGTACCTTGCCTTGTCCACTTCTGTTAGAAACAATAAGCTTATTGATAATAGGAATTTTCAGTTTTCATTGTTTTATGGTAGTACATTGTTTAGCAATGGAAGTTGGATTTCAGTGTGGAACATAAAGTTCAGGATTGATGAACAAATACTGGAACTAAAAGGCAAACTTTTGGTATCTCTTATCAGCTGTGTATGACTACTTTTCCCTCTATTTTCTATTTCTATGCAATTTCGATTGCATTCATTATTCTTGAGCTCTTATTAATTGTCTATGTCTTCTTCTTATGCATTGGTGAGCATCCGTTATTTTGAAGAGGGAAATGAGCAATTAGAGTCAAAACATGAATACAAAGATTCAATAGCATTTAAGTTTGATACCATATTAAATTACCGATTGTCCCAAATGCTTAAACTAATAGCATTTAAGTTATTTACATGTTTATCAACATCTTTTATGTCATTAGTTTTAGTCACTGATGTTATTACTATTTCTGTATTTCTATGATAGCTCAATTATGCATGATCTAATTATCATTGATGGTGAGGTTCTTTTCTTTTGTGCTTTCTCAACATAAATTTTATACATTGCCTTGGTAAGAATATTGGCTTGGTATTTTAATATGAAGGAACAACATGTACTTTGTAAATTTTGATGTTAAGAACATGGTGATTTGGGAGCAACAATTGTTAATATCATGGCTGGTAGAGTTAAATAGTTTAATTGACTGTACTCCAAGTCCAAGGTAATCTTTAAAACCTTTTTGGGCTAAGAGACTACAAATCTTCTCTAATAAGTTCAGGGCTTAGTTTAGAAAATGTTGGTCAGCCCTTTCCTCGTTTGAAGGATCTCATTGTTACATAATACTTCTAAAATTTCAAGGAAAAATCATTTTTTGTGACTTACCTGTGTACTTGTGTTCAAAAAGTCATGCTTTTGGTTCTTTTCCCTTAATTTTTAAGCATTCTAGTACTGTCCCATTTTGTTATAATAATTTTCGTAATGCTGTGATATGCCTGTTCTGATTATCTAAGTTAGTCCTCTTTTTCTTTGCCTGTTAGTCCTCTTTTTCTTTGCCTAATTATTACGTTATTTGGTTTTAGTCTCCTGATTACTGTGCAATTAACATAACCATTATTTGCCACCATGAGACTGAATACTTGGCAGCTATTGAGCTTCTTTGTATCCCTCTTTTTGTTGTTAAAGGATTTAAGGTACTATTTTCTCCCCTCAAATTTAAAGTTAGGCTAGGTTCTTGTGCTTCTGCTTTCCACACTAATGAGTTCCAAGCCTCTTCATTTTGAAAATCCACCCTGACATTTTCATTGGTTTTCATTTGCTGCACACTTCCAAAGTTTATAGATGTCTTTATTGGTTTTGGGATCCCACATAGTTTAGAAAATTAACAAGGAGATGCAATAATTCCTATCAAGAGTGTTAGTCCCATGTTGGTAAGAAAAGAAACAGGGAGATGATATAGTCCCTATGCATTGAGTGGTGGTGTAGTTTTTGTTTTGTGCTTGTAGGAGTTTGCATCAAAGATTTGTCTTGTGTTTAGTGTGAGAGATTTGTTAGAGGTTTGGTTGTCATCCTATTTTAAGTAATTTTGCATTAGCAATTGCTATATTCTATGGATAAAATTTAGATACAATACCTTTGGTGCATTACATTAGGTTCTCTATATGTTATTTGTAGTATCATTTTTTAATTTTAATTTTTAATTACTTCTACAATAGTTGTCACTACTGATTAGTGATTATACCCACTGATTGTTTTGGGGCTAAAAATATGTACAGATATTATCAAACTACAGCCAATCAAAGATTATTGAAAGGTAAACCCGTTGCTATGTTTCTTGAATTTTAGTAGTGATGTGCTAAGCTATGCTTATTTTTTCATTTTAATTTATTTTTCCTTTTCCTTTGCCCAAGCTATATCCATTCAGTTGTTGATTAGGATTGATTAATTGTTGTTTGGTACAAGTACTCAAGCATTCTAACAAAACTGCCAACTTTCTGGGTATAATGTATCCAGTATTAACCGAAGTGTGCTATTTTACTAGCCCAGCTCGCACGCAAATACATATGTCATAATAATTGATTAAAATGACTTCTATGAATCATAAGCATTTCACTTGGGAACTTAATGATGTAATCTATATGTAATTCATTATTTATCTATTGTTTCTTTCATTGTACAATTTTTCTTTTATTCTTACTTTTGAGGTTCGATTTGGTAGGGAATGTTTAGATCCATTCGAAAAACTAGAATGTGAAGCATTTGATATCTTTGTTAATGAGGCTCTCTGTGTTGGCAAAGGTACTGCTGCATTAATTTTATTCTAGAATACACTAGATGGATCCATTCTTACCATATTGCTTGCACACACCTACCACCAAAAGAGACACCCTTGGTCATTATCATGTGCACAAAGTACTCTTTTGCTATTCTACCTATTTCTGAAGATCATAAGCTACTCCCTCTTTTGATTATTCATATTTGGTAAACTTAGGAATGCTTGTTCAATCATATGACCATGCTCAACAAAAATTTATAATTAAAAAATTACTACATCAAGGGATTATCAAGCTTTTGTGATGAGTGTACAACCATATTTGTGAAAACCACTTTATAAAAATAGTTTTTCATTTGATGGTTATCATTTAAATTATTTTTCCAATCAAAATTTGATATCTTTTGTTTTTCCTCTCTCGCTCATCTGTGCAATTTTTGAATCATTTGCAGGGTGTCCATATTCATGTGTAAAATGGGCCCCTCATGCTTTGCTTCTACTGGTGGTGCTAGGGAGTCTTCACAACGTTGGTTAATTGTCTTATTTTTTCCATTCCTTGTGAGCTTGTATGCTGTTAAAAGTATTCGTTCTAGGCCCACTTCCCCAATACCTTATGCTATATGTACTCAATTGTACTATTATACTACCAGCTGTACCATACTTATGTACCTCTATACTATCCTAACTAGGTTGAGAGCTGATATAAAGGTTGCTCTTGTGAATAGTGCCAAGGCAGCTCATGGTTGAACTATATCGTCTCAAACAAGAGCCTGGGCAATCTATTGATGATTTTTTTTTTCCACACATGCAATATCTGTGGGATCAAATTTCACTATATGAACCAACATGGATTATGTGTGCAACGCCCAAAATTTCATGAATATCAGGATCAACTGAACAAGTTTTCTCCTTTGCCTTCAATTGAAAAAGTTTTCAAGGAGCTTGTACAAGAGGTAACATTTACAAGTCTTACTATCTTGGCCAGTCGACCTTGTAACACAATCTTGGCCACATCATCCCTTGATCTGCCTTTAGCATCTGCAGTTTGTGAGAATGGGCACTACGATTGCTTTGGTCCTCGGTGATCTAACTCTAAATATGATCATTCTCACTTCTGCACCTTCTGTAGGATTCGAGGCCATTTTATTGAATACTCTCAAAAGCATGCCCGTGTCACTCAATCCTCAGCTTCCATGGCCAGCATCAATAGCATACCGTTGCATCCTCCAACCCCATCACCCAACACCAGTAGTTTTGGCAAGTCTTCCAACTCATGTTTACATTAACGGAAGTTGACCTAAAGACTCTTATCAATAACATTTTGTCTGTAAGGTGCATCCTCTTCTATTCTTTATGTTGCACTAGGTAAACACTCATTTTGATATCTTGACCTTGCTTGCTGTGTTCATATTACACTTGATTCTACCTCTTGTACTATACAAACCCATACTTTTCATATGCCTATCAATCACATTGCCATTGGCTCTACTGACCATTATAGCCATTGTTTCTACTACTCAATTATCTATTTCAAATGTTAGTGTTATGCCTAAATTTCCGTTAAATTTCTTATATATTTGGCCAATTGTGTGAGCTAGGGCTTCATGTAAGATTTTCTTCTATTGGTTGTGTTGTACACAATCCTCAAATGGCATTGACCATTGGGACTAAACGTAAAGTTGGATGGCTTTTTTTCTTACATCTTGACACTTAATTGTCTTTGTTACATAGCATCACCTCTTTGGCGTTGTTGTATTCAAGGCTAGGTCATGCTTCTCTATCTTGGGTCCAAACTTTAGTGTCTAAGGGTATTTTAGATTAGGTCTATTTTTGATCCTTTGATTGTATCTCATCCTATCTTGGAAAACAATAGGCTTTGTCAATTTTCTTGATGACTTTTTATGTTAAACATGGATATTTTTGTGTTAAAACTTTTCTGAGATACTTAATATTTATCATGAGTTTACTAAAATGATTGAAGGTTCTCAAAATCCATCAAAATCTACTGATTTGAAAATGTCCTGTAGGACAAACATCATGACTTCCTTAGTATGTTCAAATTATATAGAATCATTTCTTATACATCTTATTGAAGAATTTCACAGAAAAATGGTTGAGTAAAATGTAAACTTAGATATATTTTGTTGTTCAGAATCTCATTCTTTTTGCATCTATTATTGCATCTTTCTCAGGCAAAACTGCACCTGCTGTTATACATAGAGGACAATAGATTTTTTGCTTTAATAATATAGCCACTTTACAGGATGGTGTTAAGGATATTTTAGAAAAACAAAATAGAAGAATTTGAAAAAAGGCACAAGTTGCCAGTTTGGCTTTTTATTCATTAAAAACAAAAAAGGTTTCCAGTTTGGTAGTTCCAATAGTATTATAACAACTATTAACAAGAATTTGATCCGATGATATTTAATTAAATTTCAGTTTTAAAACATCTGTGCATATGATTAGGTCATGGTGAAGACTACCCAGTTTAGTAGGTCAGTGCCCAAAATGTTGTATCCATTACATTACACCTTCACAGAGAATTATATTAGAGGAGCTACTAGACAGGTAGATAGTCATATCTCTTACCTTCCTGGAAATCACTGTTGACTGTTGTAGGTGCAAAAATTGATACAAATGAACTATATAGAATCACTTCACTGTAGCCACACTTGTGAAAGAAATGGAGGGAGCATGCGTTCTTGACTCGGCTAGATTAGTGTATAACTTGCATTCTCATGCTCCATATCTACTACCACCAAAACCAGGATAAACATGCATTGGTTGGTGTTATGAATAACCTTGATGTGATCACATATCATTGACAAATATTCTATCTTACAATTTTGGGATATATCTTATAGCTTCTAACTATGATTTCTATTTCTAGTTTATTTCATATCTTAGTATCTTGAGCATGCCTAATAATTCATCAGCCGAGGCAAAATTTCTTTATTCTCTTATAGTTAAAGCCAAGTTTGAGAACAATCAGTACCGAAGGCCAGAGAAGCAACCCAAAAATTAAACCCAACATGTTGATTGGTTTTAACATTGGATGGTGATGTTTGTATGCAGCTTCAAACTCATGTGGCCAATCACATCCAGATTATTGGAGAAAATGTCACTGATACTGCTTATAGATGCCTCCAATCATCTATGTGAATACTGAATGTTGGTGATGTCAGTTTAACTCATCATCTATCTAACTCGCTGCTTGGAGATGCCTTCTTGTAAAGTGCATGTACATTGAAAAACAATCCTGGGAAATAATTATTCTGCTAAGGAGATGTGTAAACTGTAAAATCCTTTTTCTTCCCTCCACTCCCTGCCCCCCGGGCATGCAAGGAAGGGGGAGGGGGGGTTGTTGGATTTATGTCAATGGCATGTGTATGTAGTTAGAAGTTTACATTTCATTTTTGTTAATGTTATAGAGTCTATCATATTTCTCTAAATGAAGTTTAGTAAGCAAAAATTGATGTGTATCAATTGATTATGCTCTTATGCTCCATGAAATAGTTCTTTGCTCGCTAAACCTTCCTTAATTAAGCTTCTAGTTGGTTAGCTCCTCATCTGCTACAGGAAGGGTGACACTAATTTGTTTCTATGAGTGAAGTTCTTGTGGTTCCACCACCACATTCAGCACCATTGATGCAGGAAAAAGAGTACCAGTTACTCGTCAAGATATAAAATGATTAGTGTACAATTTTTCTTATACAGGCTATCCTATTCTTCAGCAAAATACTTTTAAGCACTGTTCCAATAACTTTGTCAAACTTTCATGATTTTACAAAAGATTGCTGCCTGATGGCTCTGGATATTGTTTGATTAAGTCCACAAAAATCTAGTTTAGCAACTTAATGAAATTCTATAAGAATCCTATGTAATCCTTATTACACAGGGCCCATTGATTGGAATTGAGCACATGCCTGTTCAAAACTTTGTTTCTCCTACAACTCAAACTGAAAATCAAATTGAATTTCATGTTTCTAGTCTGAGGAACAAACTAACTGAAGTTATGATTTCAGTCGTGTATGGTGTGTGTAACATTGCTAAAAAAATGTGAGAGAGAAAAATTACCCATATTGCAAGCGTGTATACAAACACACATACGCACACACACATATATATATATATATAGAGAGAGAGAGAGAGAGAGAGAGAGAGAGAGAGAGAGAGAGAGAGAATACCATCCCAAGCACACGATGCTTTTCCTTGCACAATATGAACTAGTGAAAAGAGGGAGAGGTTAAGTTTAAAGAAGGCCATGTTTTAAACGTAAAAAGCTGTGCTTGTGATGAGCAGTAAATTAAAATACATAAGAGAATAAAGAGAACAAGAGCTTGTAGCTTTTGATAGCAGTAGTTGTCCTTCGAATCTCTTTCCTTGTAAGTTTCTGTGCATGTCAAGGTGCTATAGGTGCTATCTCTGTAGTGAAATGTGGCTTTTACCGCGACATTTTGACTTAGGAACCTTAAATGTAGTGTTTACTGACGGTAAATAGTTGCAATAAATGGTTACAATAGCCATCTAAATGCAAAATTTTAGTCGCTATTACAGTTACTTTGTCTTAAAGTTTCACACAAATTGATCATTCCATCAATTGCCAACTATTGTATGCTCAATTTAAGTTATCTTTATGACCAACTTTACGAAAATGTTAAAGTTTAAGAACTAAAATAACAAAAACAATTTTCTCAAAAGAAAAAAAAAAAAAAATTCATGTACACTTAAAAGGGTGTAGATTATGTTTTAACAAAAAAAAAAAAAAATGATGATAAAACATGTGTTGTTAAGAGTCAATATCATCTCCTTCAAAATTTTGAAGAAAAAAACCAATATGAAATATATCGATTAAAAAAGAGAGAGGAAAGCACACATATGCATATCCAATGGCAGGAAACTACCTCAAAATATAAATAAATAAAAATAACCTTTAACCTCTTGTTTTCTCAGTTTGCTTTTGTTTTCCTAATGATTAGGAAAAAAAATTTTGTTTACTAAATAATTTTAGCTCATAAAATTCAAAAAGCATAAGAATTAAAATTGTGGGGACACGATTCGTGGCGGACCGTAACAGTGATGGGTTCGCTCGTAAAAAAGGGGCCCCAACAATATCATTTGTAGAGCGTGGGTTTGGAAGGCGAGGCCTTGATCGACAAGCGGTGGGTTTATCGTGGCGTTCGTGCGTGTTTAGGTCATCTTCACCCATGGAGTCTCTCTCCTGGAGGTGGGCTGGGAGGCTCTGGTTTTTGGCCATTTTTCCCAGCCCCCTCTTTAGGTTACTGATTTTTCCTTTTATACTCGCCAGTGTTCACCGTCCTTCGTCCACGTATAGGGTCAACATTTCCAAGGTTGATATTTGTCCCATCAGCCTATATTCAAAGTCGTTTAGGGTGTTTATAAAAGTCAAAGAATGTGGCTCTGTCAGGTTCAGAGAACTGAATGGCAGTAAGGGCAGCTTTTCCTGGATATTTTTAGATCTTTCTCCCAAGTTTCAGCCCTATGCCGTTTTCGCCCTTCTCTCTGGGGGTACTGTGGGTCTGCCGAGGACTGAACTACCCTCGGCGGTACCCAAAGGCTACCTTGTCGAGCTTGGGCTGAAGCCCTCCTCGGCTTGGGCCTTTGGATTTTCCCCGGGTAGATGGGTCTGGCCCATAAATCATTTGGGCCCCACAACAGCCCCTCAAAACCCTGCTGTCCAACCTCCTGGTTGGGAAGGGGGGTTTTGGTAACACCGAGCATCCTCCTACGGCCCAATCAATTCGGCCTATTAAACATGCTGGCGGCTCCTCATCTGCCCAAGAGATGCACCGGTCTACGAGACAGTTTTTAATTTCGCGCTTGATGCGTTCTTATCGCTTGGGGTATCCAAAACGCGCTTTGAATGATCACTATTTACGAGACTACTTTAATTCGACGGTTTATTTTGATGGGGTGGAGAAACGGAACCGGCATGTTTGCGTTGACAGATCCCTTTGGAGATCTGAACCTATTAAATGCCTCCCGCTCCACCCTCTGTATAAGAAGGATGAGAGGAGGTTATTGTTTTTATCAAGAATCCCTTTTCATCTCCCTGAGACTCTGAAATACTTAGCCTTCCTTAGGATTCGGTTTACCCACTGGTTTATACACTTAATCGTAAAACACTTCACCATAACAACAAGGGATGCAAAAGCCCCACCCCTCCCAAAAACGCCACGTTCCGATAAAGCTTATCATGGCTCGATCGGGACAAGGATGGCGGAGACTCAAAGTCAACCTCATCCTTCTTTCAGTCAAAATCCGAAGCAGGGACTCGTCACGTCAAACTTTTGGCGTGACTGAGTCGAGAACACCCAAGATCATTACCATCCGGCTCCTCACGAGCGTACCTAATATGGCACCAACGTGTTAGGAGTCAGGGCTGAGGTAGAGGATAAGTGCTTCTGCTTCTCCCTCTTTTGCTCCTTAATGCCCTCCCCCTCCCTCTTCTTATGGTCTTCCCAGCACCAGTTCCGCTCTGGTGCTGTTTCTTTTCTATCTTTTGCTCCTCTCTTTGTCTCTTCATCTCTCTCCCTCCTCTTCTCCTCCTTCTTTTACTCATGTCCTCCATTTTCTTCCTTCACCTCCTCCATCTTCTTCATTGATTTCTTCCTTACTATTTCTCTCTTCTTCATCCTCTTTCTTTTTGAAGTGAGTTCCCCTCTTAGTACGAGCAGCGATGAGGTAGAGGTTAGAGAGACTTTGAAGACGAGTTTAAGAGATGCCTGACAGTTTACTCATCTGTACTACGGTTGTAATTGTTGTTTAGACAGTTCACCTTTTGTATAGGCTTGTTTAAGCCCCTTTTTGTATGTTGTAATAATTTTTTATATTAATAAAAATTGTTGTTTATCTCATTTCGCATGTTATGTCTCTAAGTTTTTATAAATTTGCAAGCGCTGCTCGGCACAATAATATAGCATCTGAATCAATGACGACTAAGACTAAAATACTAGATAATAAAAAGATGTCGCCAAAATTTTAATAGAAGTGCTTGGCACGATAAGGCCGACCAGTGAAAAGTAACACTTACCCCATGCTAGCCGAGGAGAAAAATGAAGGTTTGATGCCGGGTGAGGAATAACCATTTAGAGATATATCACTCGCTAAATGAACAGCCTTCTTATATGACTGAATGCTGAAGCGTTCTACCGCCTTCCTTACACCTTTATTGGCCTTAGCTTTTTTAGGGTGTTTAAGCCGTGGATGAAGTAACCTGATATTTTTATCAAGTAGCCCATCTTACGAATCTCGAATCTTTTCTTATCTGAGTAGCCGGTTTCCCCATAGGCTTGAGTCCGAGGACCATGCAAGGCCTTGGTTCTATTTATCCCTTTTCCTCAGTGTCTCTCAAGCTGCCGAGCAGGAGGTTGTCCTTGGCAACGGTTACTCCCCGGCGTGGGCCATAGTCCGTGGGTCGTCATGTTGAACGGGCCTGGGCAGCGAATTTACTAGGCCCACAGATTTAGAGGCATTTCCGTAATCTTTGACCACGTGGTACTTTCTGGAGTCCCAGTGCTCGAGGTGTGCCTTCCCTAGACTCCTTTAATCTCATGGTCGCAGATGACGTTGGAAATCGAGCCGGAGACCTTTTGTCTGTAGCGCTTCTTGGGACGCTGCGTGAATTAAATGCCACTACCTCATCTTTTCAAATAAATAGGAGAGAAAGTTGCCTTACCTACGCACAAATCCTTCAGCTTCCTCCTTTAGGAAATCATGTTTGAGGCGAGGGTTAGGGAAAAAGAACTTTCTCCACCGCGGAGGCGCCGTGTCCTCCCGAGACTCGGAGGAGTGATGCACGGGCCAAGAAAGCATAAACTTAAGAGAAATTTACACTTCGACGGAGGGGGGAGGGTGTCTCCCCCTCTTTCAGTCAAAATCCGAAGCAGGTTCTGGTCATGCCAGACTTTTGGTATGTCCGAAGAAGGAATTTCCACCATCAGCACTGTCTACCTTGTAGCCGGCAAATTCTTGCGGGGGCTTCCCAACTTCCGGCTCCCTGCGCCTTTTCTGTAGATGGTGTTAGCATGAGGTCAGGTTCTTTGGCTGCCTGAGTTATGGGCATGCAGAAGTGTCGAGGAATAGTTTCCTTAGACAATAACTTGGCGCAGTAGCCAACCTCTCCTCTGAGCTGTCCCCACGGCTTTCTCTCCACTCGCTTGTATTTTCCTTTACTTATGTAGTCAGCTTTAGTGTAAGCTTGTTTCAACTTTTCATTGTACACTGTACTGTTCCTTTGTCTTAATAAAATATGTGTCTATTTCTCTATACATACCTTTCTTCTCCGTAACAACTACTTTATGCATGAATATTAAATGCAAGCTTGCCCTTAAGGATACTCCAGGCAGAAAAAATGCTTTAACACAGGTTCCTACTAATTTAAACTCACAAATATTATCAAGTATAACAATGGTAACTTTCAATAAATTAAATTCTTGGAACTAACCGGGATAAGCGCTGAGTACTACGCGATGCATGCTAGACCAATGTCCGAGAACGATAATCTCTAAATAATTCGTCTAAAAGGGTAGCTAAGTAGCGAGGGACTTTGATTGTGTTTTTGGGTAATGAATTGCGTCGTACCGGATCAACCCCTTTGACACTAGGGACCCGAGGGCAGACTGTGGAATCCATGCATTCAAGGTATTAGCCCATTTGTGAACTAGGAGTCCTCTTCGGATGGATTTTGAGGTTTACGTGCCATAGTCTTTTTTTTTTTTTTTTTTTTTTTTTTTTTTCAGTTGGTTCCTCATCCAAGTAGTTGGTTTTCCCATAGGCTTGAGTCCGAGGACTATGCAATGCCTTGGTTCTGTCCAAAACCTAGTTTTCCACATTCCATCCAGGTAGTTGGTTTCCCCTGAGGCTTGGGTCCGAGGACCATGCAATGCCTTGGTTCTGTCCAAAACCTAGTTTTCATTACATCCAGGTAGTTGGTTTCCCCTGAGGCTTGGGTCCGAGGACCATGCAATGCCTTGGTTCTGTCCAAAACCTAGTTTTCATCATCCAGGTAGTTGGTTTCTCCTGAGGCTTGGGTCCGAGGACCATGCAATGCCTTGGTTCTGTCCAAAACCTAGTTTTCATCATCCAGGTAGTTGGTTTCCCCTGAGGCTTGGGTCCGAGGACCATGCAATGCCTTGGTTCTGTCCAAAACCTAGTTTTCATTACATCCAGGTAGTTGGTTTCCCCTGAGGCTTGGGTCCGAGGACCATGCAATGCCTTGGTTCTGTCCAAAACCTAGTTTTCATTACATCCAGGTAGTTGGTTTCTCCTGAGGCTTGGGTCCGAGGACCATGCAATGCCTTGGTTCTGTCCAAAACCTAGTTTTCATTAGCGCTGGAACTTGGTTTTAAGGGAGCTAGCTCCTCGGCCAAGCCCCTAGAATTATTCGTGTGACTAACGCTGACAAACGTAGCCCCTAATCAAGAAGTATGGCCCCTAACGGAACTTTACGCTGGAATTGGAACCTGGTTTTAAGGGAGTTAGCCCCTTAACCAAGCCCCTTGTGTTTATCTATACGATTGACTCTACCAAGCGCTTAGTTTGCTCTTTACGGGGGACCCTGGCTTTGTGGGAGTTAGCTCCTCAGTCAAGCCCCTAGACAAGGAACTTAGTCCCTAACAAGACTGTATACTAGAACTTTATGACCCACGGTTAGAAATAACACCGGAGTTCTCTCGACCCACCGCCTATAACAACACGCAAGCTTTTCCCACAGACGGCGCCAATTGTGGGGACACGATTCGTGGCGGACCGTAACAGTAATGGGTTCGCTCGTAAAAAAGGGGCCCCAACAATATCATTTGTAGAGCGTGGGTTTGGAAGGCGAGGCCTTGATCGACAAGCGGTGGGTTTATCGTGGCGTTCGTGCGTGTTTAGGTCATCTTCACCCATGGAGTCTCTCTCCTGGAGGTGGGCTGGGAGGCTCTGGTTTTTGGTCATTTTTCCCAGCCCCCTCTTTAGGTTACTGATTTTTCCTTTTATACTCGCCAGTGTTCACCGTCCTTCGTCCACGTATAGGGTCAACATTTCCAAGGTTGATATTTGTCCCATCAGCCTATATTCAAAGTCGTTTAGGGTGTTTATAAAAGTCAAAGAATGCGGCTCTGTCAGGTTCAGAGAACTGAATGGCAGTAAGGGCAGCTTTCCCTGGATATTTTTAGATCTTTCTCCCAAGTTTCAGCCCTATGCCGTTTTCGCCCTTCTCTCTGGGGGTACTGTGGGTCTGCCGAGGACTGAACTACCCTCGGCGGTACCCAAAGGCTACCTTGTCGAGCTTGGGCTGAAGCCCTCCTCGGCTTGGGCCTTTGGATTTTCCCCGAGTAGATGGGCCTGGCCCATAAATCATTTGGGCCCCACAAAAATAAAATAAAAATTTTCTATTAAGAAGTCTCTCTTTTTTTCCCCTTAGAATGACCATATGTCGTGGGCCAACCATCTAATCCTTTTTTTTTTTCCAACCTCTTTGGGTAAATTAAATTTTGGAGAGAAGTTGTAAATTGTGATTATTGTAGACCAACAAGAAATTTTTTTTTTTTTTTTTTTTTTTTTTTTTGCAGTTCTTGGGGAGTAGTTAACCTCTTTGTCTTGTAGCTTAACTAGTCGGCATTTCTTGATGTTTCTAATAGATCCATATAGGATTCGAATACTCCAACTCCAACTATCAAATTATTCACCAAATAATAATAATAATAATAATAAAAAAAGTGTTCAAAATGGAGGAGGGTGTTAATTTGTTAGGGCCAGGGCATTATAAAATATTTTGAGGGGATAGTGGTGGTAGTTAGGGGCTTAGGGCCAAAACCCTATTGGTCTTACCCTAGTCCTAAGTTGGGTCCGCTCTAGTCATCCCTTAACGTTATCACAACAAAGCAATTCTTTAAAATTGGCCACTCACATAATTCATTGAATCACCATGTAATGCCATACTAGTTCTTGATGTATAAAATATGAATAATTTTGTATTATTTTTTAGAAGTAAATTATATTTTTTATTATTAGTCTTTTTTTTTTTTTTTTGAGGAAGGGATTTAATTTTAGACCTATTAATTAATTAAATTATTAGTATTTTATTTAAATTTCTAGAGTAAGAATTCAATAATTAGGCTTCATTAGATTATTCATAATAGTCTTTATATAAAAACATTATTGTAGTCCAGTGAGGACAAGTTTATAGTTGATTATTTCATGCAATCTTAGATACTCATTCTTAAGTTTTTATTTTTATTATTAATTTATCTTCACTTGGTGTTAATTCCAAACAAATCTAAGTGCTAATTCCTAGATGTATTTTATTTTTCTCTTTACAAAATCCTTTTTGAAAATAATTTGTGATGCATCATTTCTTCATTTGAATCTTGAAAAGCGTAAGCTAAAAAGATGCTTAACATCATTTGAATGTACTAATAAACAAGGTCATGTTCCAGTGCCTTTAGTTTCTTAAATAAACAAGGTCATGCTAAAAGTATGCTTAAAGAGAAACAATCTCTTTATGTTATGCAAATTTGAAAATAGTTGCCTTTTTAACACAAAGACAAGTTTTTTTTTTTTTTTTATCTGTTATAAACAAACATTCATTCCACGTGGCTGGCCTGGCCCCACCTCCTTTTTTATATATTAACAAAAATACCCTTACAGCCTTTCCCTTCTCTCCCTCACACACCCTCATACACCGACAAACACACAAAGAATCACACACTGTCACTCTCTCTCTCTTCTGAGCGAGTCATGACTCGGTCGGCTTAAATGGCAAGTACAGGGGAGACTGAGCTCGGTTCGAGCTGGCTCGTATCAAGGTAATCGGAGGTTAGCTTGAGTGAGACCCACCACCTCCCATTTGGTTAAACACCGTCGTTCCCGTTGTGTAATTGAGTAAGTGTTTTTATTGCCTGGAGTTCATTTTTTTTTACCATATTTGGCATTAATTTTACAGTGTTTGGATTCTAGTGATGCTTGTGATTGCAAAAGTTTGGTCTTGATATTTCATTGAAATTCATTGAAATTTTGTAAATCCCGCCAATAGAAACAAAAAATGTAAATGGTTAAACTTAAAAAATAATAATAATAATAATAATAATAATAATAATGGGTTGAATTGGTTAAACTTAATTTAGTTTTGTAACTAGTGTTCAGTCACATGCAATGCAAAATGCATGTTGGTAATTTTTGAAATATGAAGCCTCGCATATTATTGTGTGATTAAAAAATTAGATGATATTTATGGCTCTGTTGATCATACTTGTAATTTGTGTTCAATTACATCCACTATCGTTTATAGAAACAAAGGTTTGGCAAGTGTTGTATCTGTATATACTCATGCTTATGTTATAGCTATTTAGGGAATTTTGGGGCAGAAAAAGTAAAATGAAAGTTGTATTTTTTTTTTTTTTTCAATTAGTCAGGGCTACTGGTGATTTGATTGACAGTGCTTTGGCAATCTTGGTAGAGAACAAAGTTGTTCCTTGGACAACATGAAGAACAAGCAAAAAGAGGAAGAGGTTAAGTTTAAAGGCGGCCATGTTTCAAACTTTGAGTGTCACATAGGTGTGCCTTGTGATGGGCAGTATATAAAAATACACAAGAGAATAAAGAAAGCAAAGAGCTTGTAGCTTTTCTTAGCGATAGTTTGTCCTTCGATTCTCTGTTTGTTGAAAGTTTTCGTGCATGTCAAGGTGCTGTAGGTGCCAAGATCTGTTTCTTGTACTAAAGTGAACTGTAACTTTTACGGCAACGGTTTGACTCTGGAAATTTAAATGTTGTGTTTACTTATAGTTTTTGGTAACGCTTTCAGTATATGATTTCCAAGACAGCCATCTAAATGCAAAAAATTTCGCTATTAATATTTTTGTAGTCGCTATTACAGTTATTTTGTCTTTCAAAATTTTAGTCCCTAAAATTTAATGTTTCTTGCAAATTAATCATTCTATTTATTGCTATCTATCGTATGCCCATTAAAGTCATCATTATGACCAACTCTATAGAAATTTCAAAGTTCAAGGACTAAAATGACAAAAATAATTTTATCCAAAAAAGAAAAGGCAAAAACAAAACTTTAGGCGTGAAAATGGCATTTCACCTAAACTTAAAGGATTGGATGTAATTGATATTTTAGCCAAAAGGAAAGAAAGAAGTGAAATGATTGACATGATTTATAGAGAAAATGTTTGATAAATAAAAACATGTGTGCTTCATACTTTTTTATTTTATTTTATATTTTGTTGAGATTGTTACATTATGCTGCCAACTCCACAACTTGAATTCTTTCCTCTAGAACCTAAGTAATTTATGCACGGAGATTGTCAATTAAGCTTCAAGGCTCTAGATATGTGTGCTTCATACTTAATATCATCTTCTTCAAAATTTTGTGAAAAAAATGAATATTATAAATATTATATATATATATATATATATATGCATGTCCAAGAGTAGGAAAAGACCTTAAAAAATAGAAATAACAGAATAATCTTAACTAAACATCCTTTAGCTTTTATTTCTTGATTTCCCTTTAATCTAATTATTAGTAAAAGATTCCTTGTTTACTAAATGATTAAAGAGGCATAAAACACAAACAAAAAATAAGAAAGAAAAAAAAAGTTATACGAGGCTTTTTTTTTTAACTTTTGTTGAGAAAGACCAAATGTCATGGCCAACCACTTATTCTCTCTTATTTTTTTTGTCCTTCTTGGACAATGATCCATTTTTGGGGTAGGTGTAATTTTGGAAGACCAAACTTCCGTGTGTGTGTGTGTGTGAGAGAGAGAGAGAGAGAGAGAGGAGGGTGTCAAGGCCATTATAAAAAATTCTGCACCCGGGGTGGGGGGGGGGGGGGTTGATCCTAAGATAGGTTCATCCTTGACAGCTATCCCATATCAATTCACTACCGAACTGCCTTTTTATTTTTGAAAATTGATCATTCAGATATACTACCAAAGGATACTTTAGACCCCTTAAGTTTAGCGGCTGAAACATATTGTTTTGTTTGTAACATAATATGTGGTCACCATAATAACTTGTAGCTGCCTATAAACACTTGCCACACTTTACAAGAGGCTGCAGTGTAGGGTCTTAAGTTTGGAAAAATATTGTGTTACATTCATTCACATTCACTATTTCACACACATCCGTAATTGATGTGAAAATTGCCATATTTTAACGCAAAAAAGTGGATAGGAAAATTGAAAAAGATGTGAATTAGTAGATGTGTGAGAATCAAAATCTTTCAAGTTCTATTACTTAACATTACCACAATAACTTTCAAGTTTTAACTATAAAATATAACTTCATAATTTGCTTTAATAAATATCTTTAGTAAACACAATTTGCTATTTGTTACCTTAAAAGAAGTTAGGATGAAAGGCCACAATGAATAGGGAGAAAAAGGACCTTCTGTTTGTGCTACTAATTTAGGGGAAGACTGGGTATTGGACTTTCTAAAATAAAACATGATCTAAAAAGAATGCTTAAAATCAATTGAAAGTAGTAAATAAACGTGGTCAAGTTTAATTCAGGGCCTTTACCACTCTAATTATTACTCCGTTACTAGCTAACAAAGCATAATTATGGATCTCCATATCTTATTCATGTACTGCACAAGTTTGTTATTTAGATCTTACCTATTCAGCAAAAATCAACTCATCATAAGAAATATGCACAATTACAATCATGATATATGTTACAACAAGAAAAACAATCTCGCCTAAGTTCACAACATTACACAACAAACACAAAAATATGGAAAATCTTTATATAAATGACAAGCACCTGGAGCATTTCAGCTCACTGCAGAAACAAGAAGAAATCCACTGAACAAAGCCACCAAGGAGTTACCCAAACTGACATTTGCAATCAAAGAAGCTACATTGGAGAAGTTTCCGGTTGATGTGTTAGTACACAATACAACCACCATCCAGTTATCCTCAGAGCCAACCCCAGTCTTGGTGTAGTTTGAATCCTTCAGATATTTTGCATATTGAGGTGTTGTATGATTAGAAAGCACCAAAAATGGGTCTAATCTGGGCACACAGACAGGCAATATGACCCCTTGAACTATGTGATTCTCTTTTATGTCACAGCTATCCAGGAGCTTATCATATTCAGTGACATTAGGCGCAGTGCCTGGAGTAGAGCTGTAGTGTAAGGCTTTTTTACAAGTTTCGTTCTTTAATTGGCTTGCAATATTATTAGCTAGACAAGCTGCATTGTTGTTCTCTGTGAAGTTGGGGAGATTTAGTGACATCCTATAAAGATTAAGGTCCTAAAAGAGATATTTTTCAGCTGTAGCTGTGAAGATGTAAAAGTTGCATTAGTTTGAAGATTAAGTAAATAATGCACCAAAGTTAACCTATTTAGCAGTAGTCTTCTCTATTTTCTACAACTAGCTACCAATGTTAATTGATAATTTTATACCTTGATGGAATTAAGCGGTGAAGCAGGGAGCTTGAGATTTTTTATTCAAGGTTTATAATATGCCCTTGTTGGAGCTTGAGAACAAAATGCTAGTCTATCCTTTGTCAATTCCTTAAAATTTTTTATCTTAATAGGATAGTAAGGTAAAGGTATAGAGAAAAGAAAAAGAAAAAAGAAGGATTATTTAGCCCCAAATACCAGTTACTCATCAACATATGAAATGGTTAGTGTACAATTTTTCTTATACAGACTATCGTATTCTACAACAAAATTCTTTAAGCTCTGTTCCAATAACTTTGTCATACTTTCATGATTTTACAAAAGGTTACCGCCTGATGGCTCTGGATTTTGTTTGATTTAAGTTCACAAAAAACTAGTTTAGCAACTTAATAAAATGCTGTAAGAATCCTATGTAATCCTAAATACAGAGGGCCCATTGATTGGAATTGAGCACATGCCTGTTCCAAAACTTTGTTTCTCCTACAACTCAAACTGAAAATCAAAATGAATTTTATGTTTCAAGTCAAGGAACTAATTAATTGAAGTCATGATTTCAATTGAAAACATGCGCATGTGTGTAATAACTATTGCTAAAAAAGTGTGAGAGAGAGAAATGAATTACCATATGGCACGAGTGTACACACATATACATATATATATATATAAAGAGAGAAAGAGAGTACCATCACAATCACACAATGCTTTTCCTTGCACAACATGAAGAACAACAAAAGAGAGGGAGAGTTAGTTTAAAGAAGGCCATATTTCAAACTTGAGTGTCATAGCAGTACATAAAAATAGATAAGAGAAAAAAGAATACAAGAGCTTTTTGCTTTTCTTAGCCATAATTGTCCTTTGAATATCTTTCCTTGTTGTAAGTTGCCGTGCATATCAAGGTGCTCTAGGTGCCATCTCTGTTTTTTGTACCAAAGTGAAGTGTGACTTTTATGGCAACATTTTGACTTAGGAACCTTAAATGTGGTGTTTATTGATAGTCTTGGTAATGTTTTCAGTAAATGGTTATGAGGATAGCCATCTAATGCAAAATTTTAGTTACTGTTACAGTTACTTTGTCTTTCAAAATTTTAATCCTTAAATTTATTATTATTATTTTTGGATGAGCTTTAATCCTTAAACTTTAATGTATCTGACAAATTGATCATTCCGTCTATTGCCATCTATCGTCATATGCCCAATAAAGTTATACTTAAGAGTTATGAACAATTTTATGGAAACATTAAAGTTTAAGGGCTAAAATGACAAAAACAATTTTCTCAAAAGAAAAAAGAAGACAAATAAAACTTTAGGAATAAAAATGATATTTCATGTAAACTTACGCTTTGTTTGTTTCGTTGGAAAACTTTCTGTAAATATAGTTTTTCACATTTTCTAGTGTAGCATAAAAAAAATTGGTCAACAGAAAACTATCTTTAGTTAATGGAAAATTCTAACAAAAATAAAGCTTATTTTCTATAGGTTGTTTTCCAAAAACAAATATTGGAAAACAATCTCTCTCTTGCGCAACACATAACTCCTATAGCTCTCTCACTTCTTCTCTTCCCTTTACTTTTTCTCTCTCTTCTCACACCCTTACTGTCACTCAGTCTGGTCTCTTCTTTTCCCATAGATTTCTCCTTATTTGTCCCTCTTCTCTCTTCTCTTAGTTTCCCTTCCCTTCTGTAACATAGTTCTCTAAATATTGAGCTATATTTTCTTTTTTATCTAAACAATTTTTGGCTTGATGGATTCCAACAACTGTAGAAGTTCATTCTTTTTCGCACATAAAAGTGCAACAAAAAAGAAAAGAAAAAAATAGAAAGAATGAACAAAGTAAAAGATGAAAATTTGCCAATATAGTGCTTTATGGTTAATTGCTTTTACATAGGGCAATTCATACAATAAATTAATAATGTTGTTACAAATAATAGTATAATAAATGATAATATTTTTTAAGGGGAACTGCATTTTGTCGCTTATCATATTAATATTATAAAGTGGATTGCAATAGTTTCCTCAAACTTCAATGCTAAGCCATTGATTTCTTTAAACTATTATATTAATTGTAATCTATACCCTGTCCTGTGTATGGGCTAGCATTGTAGATATATTATGCAGAATATTTTTTGAGTAATTTGTAATTGTTTTTTGTCCTACAAAGTGATCAATTTATATTTCTTATGTACGTTATTTGTCCTAATATACACACACACACACACACACATATATATATATATATATATATATATAAGCAAGATGAATGGTAGAGATTATGAAAATTGGACACCTAATTTTAATTGTATTTAATTTTGATTGTCTCTATTGTCGAAATTTTAGTTTGAAAATCAAATTCATTCTCGGTTTTATTTATTTATATTGATTACGTTAGCTAGGTTTACACAAATCACATGTTATACATGTTTTAAATTATTAAAAAAAACGTTATAAAAATTTTGTGTATACCAAACATCAGAAAATGTTTTCAAACTCATTGTCAAAGTTGTTACCAAATATTGAAAAAATAGATAGTTTTCCAGAAAATGTTAATACTGAAACAAACAAAGCATTAAAGGGTGAAAATTTTGTTTTAACCCAAAAAAAAATGATGATAAATAAATAAACATATGTGTTGTCAGGAGTTAGTATCTCATCTCCTTCAAAATTTTGAAGAAAAAAACTAATATGAAATATATTGATTAAAAAAGAGGGAAGCTCACATATGCATATCCAATAATAGGAAATTACGCATCTTTTTATTTTTTGACTAAACAAGTATAGAAATTAAAAAAAAAAAAAAAAAACCCTAACCTCTTGCTTCTCAATTTGCTCTTGTTTTCCTAATGATTAGGAAAAATATTTTGTTTACTAAATGATTTTGGCAAATAAATTTCAAAAAGCATAAGAATTAAAATATATATATATATATATATATATATATATATGTAGGGACACGATTTTAATTGGCCTGATCCTGGATGGTCAAGCCTTGGCCCAAAAAATCCCACACAATGAATTTTTGTAGAGTGTGGGCTGAAGAACTTGGTTCCAGTTGGCTTAAACGGTTCGTTATATGGGCTCAGGAGATATAGAAACAAGAATGAAAAAAGTGGATGTAAAGGGGGGAATTTTATTCATGGGCATGCATTCGTACAGTGAAATTTTGTTCCTTTGTTCCTTCTCTACTTTTTTCCTCCGTCCCCCTCTCTTGGGGGACTCTTACATATTATATAGGCCCTCTTTTATCATCTGGGCTTTACACTTGTTGATTATCCAAACCCCTACTTGAGCACCTGTCCTATCAGACACCCTTATCAGTTCTTTGTGAGTTGCAATGACCAAGGTAGCACTGTTCAGGGGTTTTCTCTTCATTAATGCGGCCAGGAGAGTAGCTGTGGTGCATTTAATGTGGTGGTGACAACCTTTGCTGGGATATTTTGAGACTCCTTTCTTTTTACGTGCTTGGAGGGAGGACTACAGTAGCTGGGATGCACCTTTGACCTGGATTTTGGAACGTCCGAGGAGGAATTACTCCTCGGACGTGTTCTCTTTGCTCCAGTGGGCCTGAGCAAGGATTCTGGGCAGCAACGTCTCCTAGGACAGAGTGGTCCTCGGACGGGCCCAGGGCCCAACCAACTTATTATTCTGGGCTGATCCCCACAATATATATTAAAAAGTCTCTTTTTTTCCCCTTTAGAATGATCAATATGTCATGGGCCAACCATATAATATTTTTGTTTTAAAATTTTTTTTTGAACTCTTTGGATAAATTAAATTCTTGGGTACTAGTTGTAAATTGTTATTTTTGGAGACCAATAAGATTTTTTTTTTTTTTTTTTTGGGAGTAGTTGACCTCTCTACCTTGTAACCTAACTAGTTATCACTTCTTGTATTTCCGATAGAACCATTCAGGGTTCAAATTCTTCAAATCTAACTATTGAAGTATTAAAAAAATTTAAAAGAAGAAAAGTAAAAAATGGAGGAGGGTGTTAATTTGTTTTTTTGTTAGGCATCCCTTAGCATCATCACAACAATGCAATTCTTAAAAATGGTCACTCACATAATTCTGTGAATCACTCTCTAAATATAAACGTGTAATGTCATATTAGTTCTTGGTGTATGAAATATGAATAATTTTATATAATTTTTTAAAAGTCAATTAATTAATTAAATTATTTAGTATTTAATTTAATTTAATTTTCTAGTGTAAGAATTCAATAATTAGGCTTCGGCCCAAGTCAATTAGGATTAGAGTTTATTCATTATAGGCTATATATAATAACAAATACATTACTTGCAGTCCAGTGAGGAAAAATTTAATACTTTGCAAGGAGTGGGGCAGGGATTAAACAATCTTGCAAAAATACAAAAGAACACATTCACATATCACTGTCTTGAAGTAACAAAAAGACACATCGGTCTGAACCTAATAACTAAACGCATTCCAAGTTCCAACAGTGAAAGCGCAAATTGAGATATACACCGACACTCAACGACAAGTTTTTATTTATTTATTAAAAAGACACGCATTCAACGTGGCATTCTCGGCCCAGCACTTTTCAATATTACCAAAAATACCCTTATCCCTTTCCCTTCTCTCTCACACCCACCTCATACACCGACACACAAACAAGATCACACACAGTCACTCTCTCTCTCTCTCTCTCTCTCTATCTCTAATCAACGTAAGCCTTGTCTGCTTTGTAAGATTGAGGTCTCAAATTTGCGTATTTGAGTAAGTGTTTTTATTGCCTGGAGTTCATTTTTTTTTAACCATATTTCGCATTAATTTTACAGTGTTTGGATGCTGCATCCTAATGGTCAAAACTTGCTTGCCTTTCTTGTTCATCCACCAGATCATCCTGGGAGAAGGGGCAAGGTGGTGACCATGACGTTTATAGCTAAATCCAAAACCTATTTAATTTATATATTAATATTGTTTTATTTTAGAATTACATTTATGATTTTGGATCCCATGTGAGTGGAGTGATGGAGTAAAAAATCTAAATTTTGATATGCTTGGAATACATGCAATTTTACAATAATTTGTTTTCATGCTAGATTGGAAAAGATGTTGCCACACAATGCGTTCTGGGTTGGGATTGGATGGCTTCTATAAGGTGACTATGTTTTTTAACCTTTGATCATGGCTAATTTTTTTTCCATAATGATATTGTTTTCTCTAGTTTCTTGTTGGAAAATGAGAGACAGTAGATGCGTATTGATGAGAAATTATTTGAAATTTCCTGTCAGAACCAAAACGAGACAGGTTTCTACAGATATTTGAAACATATTTTTAGTGAATAGTGTCAGTGTGATAAATCATTGAGAGATCAGTTATACATTGGAGATAGTATACTAGACAGGTTTTTTTTTTTTTTTTTTTTTTTTTTTTTTTTTTTTTTTTTTTAAATTTGTGTAATAACCTCCCTCAAAAATCTACCAGAAATTCAATGTGTGAGAGATAGTATGGAAGTATGAACAATATTATGATAATATCATTTTCCTTTATTATTAAAAAAAAGGAAAATGATTAAGTATTAGGAACCGTTAATGGATGGGTTTTTTAAGGAAAATTAGCTAATGTGGCAATTAATTAGTCTATATTAATGATATGTTAAGTGGAGTTTTTTTCACCCTTAGATGTTATGAAAATCAGTGGTTATAAAAGTGTGTAACTTGAATTCATCTCATATATATATATATATATATCTATATACGCACATACATACATATCTGTCAACCACCAGATTTTTACTAGAGCACTTCATAAAGTTGAACTTTTTTTTTTGGTAAAAAGCTGAACTATTTCTGGCCTCTGCAGTTTTCCTTGTTAGTCTGCGCGTAGACTAGACTGTCTATGACACTTACATCTTCTCCTTATGATTTGGTAAAGTAAATTAGATTTTTTTCTTCCTTCTCAATATCTTACAAAATCATACAATGATATTGTACATATAGGTAATGAACTTCCTTCTTGATTCATTTCATTGATACTGTACATTACCATTGAAGAAATGTGAAAGCATAAAAGACCCCCTCCTCCCCCAAGTTAATAAATTGCATACTATGCCCAAGGAATATAGCCTTCATTACTTATCTGTGCCTTGAATTATCCAAAATGGTATCTAGAGATGTGAAATTTCTGATTACTGAGCATTTGGAGCATCCGATTATTATAAATTCAAATATCCTCAATTCTAATTATGTGGTCAAACCAAGGACCTATGGAAGTCGGGGTAGCCCCCTTCCCATGGGCATTTTTATCTAGTTTTAGGCTCTCAATACTTCTGTTGTAGGTTATAATGGAATGAATTTGCAGCTTTTCTTCTACAATCCTGACTTATGGTGGCCGAACAGTATGGGAAAACAGTTCTTGTACAATGTTCATAGTACTATTGATGTAAAGGGATATGGAGAATCTGATGCTTGGAGCCATCTATTTGGCTTTCGAAAAATTGAGAGCCATATTGTTAGTGCCACAGGTGGAAGTTATTGCTTTATATGCCTTCTAGAACATTTTACATAGGTTTTTATTTTGATATTATGATATGTAGTCTATAAAATTTTGATTTACAGGTTGTTCAAGGTCAACGGACAGCCTATCATTATCCATGGTGGTAATTGGATATTGTCAGATGGGTTACTACGTCTTTCAAAGGAACGTTATGAAACTGACATCAAGTTTCATGTCGATATGCATTCTAATATGATTCACTGTTGGGGTGGTAGATTGGCTGAGAGGACGGAATTTTATCATTATTGTGATATTTATGGACTTCTGGTGATCTCTCTCTCTCCCCTATTTGTGTGTGTGTGTTGTGAGTGTGATCAATTATAGAGGGTGTATGCAAAATAGAAATATAAATATTGAACAAACAATCACACAGGGAACATAGAGATAGAGACTTATATGGTTCAGATTTAGACATATGTCCAATGGTAGGCATTGATAAGAAAAATTTACTAACAAGGGTGACTACAATAGTTGCACAAAACAAAACCCTATATACACCCAATGAGCTCTTTCTTACTAATAACAAAGATTATGGCTACAAAGTTGGTTTGGGGACTTTTTGTGGAGACTACCTAACCACATAGGACTAGGCGGTACTATTTGCTTTCTCGTACACAATAAGAAGATGAAAAACAAACCATACCAACAACGTCAGCAACTGTTTTTAGTGGACATGTAAGGGTTGAGTTACACATCAAGAGAAAAAGTAAGGAAATTTAGAAGTTGATGGAAATAGTTGGGTCTAAACCATTTGGCTTAAGCTGTTTGAGTGGTACCACAATATATATCAATAGGTTCCTCAATATATATCCATAGGCTCTTGTTGGAACCCAGGGACACTTCTCATCCCAAAAAATTGGTATTAGAGTTATGCTTCAACTTTTGGTTTGAAATTTTAAATGTTTGTTATCTATTAATTTTTTTTTTTTTTTTTTTGAATGAGTGTCTTGGTGTTGATGTGGTTGGTGTGAATTTGGTTATTGCTGCATTTGATGCAACTCTTGTATGCACACTTTGGATTTGCTAATGACTCATGCAGTGGGAAGCTAGGATGATGTGGTAGAGGCTCACATGGGAGGGCGAGGTCTATTGTGAGTGCATGTGTGAGGGTTGAGTCCCATATAGAGAAAAAGTAAAGAAAATGAAGAGTTGATATATATAGTTGGGTGCAAACCTTTTGGATGAAGCTTTTGAGATAGAATGATGTTCCTATATGTATGTCAATGGGAGGTTGGTGGGTTAGTAAAATTGGGACAAATCTTGGAACATCAAAATTTTCAGATTCACCAAAATTTGTATGCTCTATACTGAGGGTATTGTCACAGGATGCTTGCAGCGTAAGATGCTGGGAATGCCAAGAAAGTGTTCTAGAGTAAGTTTTATAATTGAAAAAAGCTTGTTAAATTACAGATTCTCCCAAAAACTTAAGCTATTGGGATATGGTAAATTTAATCATTTAACTACATACTTCTAACATTCTCATGTGTGGGCTCAAACTCCCTTTTATAAGGTGTGGCCTAACACATGAGATTTTAAATGGAAGATTGAGTGGAGGAGCTGAGATCAAACCCAAAACCTCCACTCTGATACTATGTTAAATTACTGATTCTTCCAAAAGTTTAAGCTATTAGAATATGGTAAATTTAATTATTTAACCACATACTTCCAACAAAGCTAACAACTATAATCTGTAGTACTTTCCCAAGAATGAGGGTGTTCTTGTAACCATATAAATTGATGATATGTTAATCACTGAAATCAGTTCCATTATGAAAGTTACCACAAATTGTGGCATTGTTGATTTTATAATGATTTTGAAAATTATTAGGGTATTTATTTTCTTTGACCTAAATTGTCCATAGAGCTTTTACCCTCAACTGTAGAGTACTAACATAGTGGCAATAGCGTGTCACAAGCAAAATTTATTTCCTTTCTTCTAAGTGTCAAAATTTGATTTTAAAGCAGGCATCACTAATGTTATAATAACAAGTTAAGACATGAGCAAGCCTATGCTTGTGAAAAAATCTTTATTTTCTTTGGTACAAATCAACACTTCTTGATTTCTAATTTCTCAGGTTGGCTACATGGATTATTACTACCATCATTATCATTTGACCTTGATCTCTATTTCAGGCTATACACTCTAGTTAGCCATTTTGTTTATTTTATCCTTTCTGACTGCCTCTGCCTTAGACCTAATATATTTCTAGCCCTCTCTTGTTCTCGAATGCTTTGAAATATAAATAAAGAACTCCTTACCAGTCAACTCAGTGGTTTTTGTTTACATAACTAAAATTTTTCTATATCTTCTCCTGAAAGCTACATCTAGATTTTAGTGAATACATTCATTTTGTATTTTATCTTTTATTGCCATTATCAATGATTTAACTAAATTATTTAGGATAATGGCTTTGTTGAGATCAATCAGTTGTATTTTTTAATTGCCACTAACATATTTCAGCATCGTTTTTCTCAAAAAATTTATTTGACATTGTCTGCTGTTTGGTATATTGCAGTTGGAGCCTTTGGTACTTTTAATTTTGGTACACTTGGTTATTTAGTACTGAAGCTTTAAAATGTTCCTAAGAGTGAATTCTACATTGCATTATTTTGAACGATTTATTCTCCTGAGACCCAGGCCTGTCTATAGCGTTAAATATGGCTCAAGGCTAACCAAACCTAAGAATTCCGATATTCTAAATTATTTTAGTATTAAATTACTCTAGTATAACTTGGTACATATGGCTGATTTGATTTTTGTAGGTGTGGCAAGAGTTTTGGAGTATTGAAGACGTTGAAATGGTGACCCAGTATCAAATCCAACTGATCCCCTGGATCATGATCTTCTCTTGCTATGTGCAAGTGACATTGTCAAGCTTCTAAGGAACCATCCAAGTCTAGCTCTTTGGGTAGGTGAAAATGAGCAAGTTCCACTAGATGACATCAACAAAGATTTGGAAAATGTCTTGAGACTAAATCCTTATTTCAAAAACTCCAAAGAAATCAACCAATCTTCTGAAGATTTATCTGCAGTGTCAAAAGATCCTAGCCAATATTTTGATGGTACATGTGTTTACATCCAAGGACCTTTGTGGGATGGATTTGCAAATGTAAGGGGGGCTTCACTGATGGCCCTCATGAAATCCGAAATCCTGAAGCATTTTTTAAGAATGATTTTTACAGCCATGGATTCAATCCTGAGGTTGATTCTATCAGGATGGCTGTTGCATATACTATCAGAGCAAGAATGTCTCAAGAAGGCTGGCGGATTCCGTTGTTTAAGCAACTTCCTAGTGGATACACAGAAGAAGTTCCAACCCCATATGGGAATAACATAAATAAATTCCCTATTCAAAGCCAAAAAAAAGTGTTGATCAGATTGAACTTTATGAAACCCCAAAGGATCTTGATGATTTTTGTTTCGAGGTAAAGCAAAATTTTCTATAGCTATACTAGATGCCTATTGGTTTTTTTTTTTTTTTTTTTTTGGTGCTGACCTAACTTGAAATGATCATCAAGCTTAACTGGCTAACTACATTCAATTTAGAGCTTTGCTGGAGGGCCGGATTTCCTGTAAATACACTAGTCCTGATTTGGAAGGCACAGAACCCTTGGACTGGTCTTTGTGGTCAGTTAAATGATCATCTTTTACACCAAATGGCAGGTTTCTATGGCTGTCGCTGTACTGCAGAACCAATCCATGTCCTGCTGAATTTGGCTACATATTTTATAGAGGTAATTTCTAAACTAGTAAGAGTTATAATTTATGAGTTTGGATTGGATTTTGAAATTTAATGACTATTTAATATCTGATGAAATGTTTTCATAGAACATGTATTGAGCCTGAATAATCTTTTGAATTCAATAAATAAAATTGATATATATATATATATATATATATATTTTTTTTTTTTACAGATCAAAATAAAATGTTAATAAAAAAAAAAAAATCTAGCAAAAATGCTCATAGCTGATTTTCTTTTTGTTTTTGTATGTGTGGGTTGACAAGACCAGGGGGTGATTGAAATGCTTAAATTTGTGTTTCTTAAACCAAATAATATTTCAAAAGGGTGCACATATGAAACTTTTGCATTTTACTCAAAGACATTCTTCATACTTGATGCTATTTAAAATGATCCCATCCAGAGATGGTATGTAACATCACAATTGTTTTCTGAATCTGCCATCAGCAAGTTGTCAATACTACGTTTGAGGAACTGTCTAACATAGCTATTGAAGCCTTGGTCTAGGATCTAGAAGGTACATTTCCGTACTACAAAGTTTTTGAAAATCTCTCTGCTCCGGCCAAAAAAACAGTATCCATAGTTGAGATAAAGTATCCAAAGTCTAAAAACCCAAAGTTGATCTACTTCCTTCTCAAACTCTACCACACATCAGCCTATGCTATTTTATCTAGGAAATTTTACTGGTTGCATCTATTTGGTGGAGATTACAAGCTGCTGGAGCCATAGAGAACCAAAAAAATAACCCTCAAGATTTACATCCAAGGTTTTCATCAAAGGTTTCACTTATGAAATTGAAATGCATGTTGAAAATGTGGCCAAGAAAGCTGACTCTAAAAGTATAACCTGTATGATCAAATAAAGTAAGAACTTTTTATTAAAGAATAGCCAACCCAAGTGCACGGAAAATGTATTACAGTGGCAAAAATTTAGGACCAAAATTACAATGATCAACTAGAACAGGGAGAGATAAAGAAGAGCAAGAAGGTAAGACTAAGCTCCATTCAAGGAGAATATGAAAGAAAAAGGACTTTATATCAAGGATCGACTATTTGAGAATTCTTCCTGTTCATTACTTAAACAACTATTTCTCGCTGGTGTCCGGCTAAGTCATTCCCATTAAGATCACTTTTAAGGTCCCTCCAGGTGTCACGCCTTGAGTTTTGCTTCATGGCTGGAATTACCATAACTGTCCATTGAGCTGGGTAAAGAATACTCTTTTAATGTTGTCTGAAACCTGTGGAAGTATAAAATCTATTGAGGTCAAGTTTTACAGAGGAAATCATTATCACAAGTTCCCTGAATTCTGGAAATAAATTTCCAACTTTTACATACTTAATTTTCCTTTTTTGCACTGAGAAACATTTTTTAATTGAAGTTTCACCAGCGATACCAAGAATGAAGCAGCTAAATAAATTGAGAGAACCTTCTATATTTCTGCCAATGTTATTTAGTTCTTCTTAGGTGAAATACCTTCAAATTTTTAATATATGGTGTTGACTCTGTGTGTAAATAATTTGCTGAGATAGACCTTTTTATCATTTGCTTGCTTTTTATGTGTGTGCTTTCTCATTACTTTATGTCTTGATTAAGGGAGTGATGGAATGAGAGAAAGATACAAAGAGGAAGGGTGTATATTCAATTGAAAAAAAGGGTAAGGGATGAGTGAAAGAAATGCATATGAATTTAGTTTGTTTAGCAAACTGAGAATTGAGCTTTGAATTTGGATGCTTTGAAATCTAAAGTATAAAATTCTATATTATTTTTGAATTGTCCTTTTTTGTTAACATAAACGATAGAAATCAATATTATAAATTTCAAAAGTAAAATTTTGAGTAAATTCCAACTCAAAAATCATCATCTAAATGTAATACAAGAGATAAAATTTCATATATGTATAACCTAGAAAGTGATGCATAAAGAAATCTCATCAATGAATGGGAAAAATTAATGTTAGTATGGACATGTTTGGAAACACAAAAGAAAAAGAGAAAAAAAGAAGAGGAAAAGAAATAGGAAATGTTACCATGAAGATTTAACTCCAAGTTGACAAGGAAGCATAAATGCCTTGCTTGCTTTTTTTGTTCCTTCTTTCTTTTGTTTTCTTTTGTGTTGGAGGAAGTATTTTTTCTTTAACACAATGACATGATAATCTATTGAGTTGGACAAGGTATATCTTCTTTAGCACAATGGCTTGATAATCCTATATATATAGTAGAAGTTATAAATGGTTTTCATATGAACTTAGCCTTAAAAAATTCAATACAAAAAATAATTTGGAAGCTTCTCAAGGTGTGTTTTGAAGCTAAAATTGGATTCTTGTTGTTGTAAGTTTTTATAGTTGCCTACGTAAATTTGTTCATATGTATGTGTGTTTTTGTATCGGTATTCATAAACAATAGTTACTTTGCTTACTTGAAATTTGTCATATAAATGTTAAATGTAGTAAGATTATATTGCACTTGTCGCTATATTTTTATGAGATACATTACTCTAAATGGTTTGGTTTATGTTACATTTGATGCAATTTTGATAAATAGTGTATCATTCAACTTTTTTTTATAAATCATTATTTTCTTGAATCATGTTTTTATTTTCTTGAATCACTTTTTTATTTAATATCTATTACAGGTTAATCACTTGCAAAATTTTAAAATAATTAGTTGCCATTTATTGTTAAATTTATAAGGTAGCTGTTTGCTATATCTAAGAATGCAAAAAATTATAATTGCTCTTCATAGGTTAGTGAGCTTTTCATGGCTAATCACCTTGATATTCAAAAAGAACAATAGATCAACTTAATATTTGGTAATTGGAGAAAGAAAATTAGTCTAACAATGGGATTAACAAACTATTATTATGGAAAAAAAAGTATTGAGGAATGTAACTTAAGTAAAAGTTACTGAACAGTCTAACTCGAGCAACTTTTTATCAGATATTTGTTGTCCTTTATTAGTACTAAAATAGTTTACATTCGTTCTCAAACATTACCAAACACTTTTCCACCCTATTTATCACATGTGGGGAAGAGAGGAGTTGAACATAAATTCTTTTCAAGAACATCTACCAATACCACCGACTACCGAGCCAAAAAAATTCTTGGCAAAATATTAATATACATAAATATTAAGGAGTGATAGACTTAGCATAAATATATATATATATATATATGGAAAAACATCATCATGTTGCATTTTTCATTGTATAGTTGGATTAATAGAACCAACCTAGCATGAGGTTTACATAAAACTCTAAAAGACTTTACTCTTTCATTTTTGTATCCCCATGCCACCTTTACTACTAAACTTTCTCCCGTAGATTTTGTTGGATTAACTTTGTTGTTATGAGTTGTAATGGATAACCTAAGTTAAGTAAAAGCTTGCATAAAGAAGTAACAATATATAAATATGAAGGCAAACTTAGTTGCACTATTTACTTATATATTGAATAAAGGAAAACATAGATATGTGTTGGATGATTTTAAATAAATGACAATGATTAACGTAGACAAGAAATAAAAAGTAAAAAAGCAAATTATATTTTTCTAATAACAAGAATGGAGGATCAATTAAAAACATAGTTTGAATTTTTGTTGCGCAAACATTCTTACTATTTTATTTTGAACTTTTAGATGCATTCTGTTTATTTTTTAAAGAATCATGTTTATTTTTAATGAAATCAAGTAAAGTAATTCCTATTTACACAATACTTTTATGCTTTCCCCAAAAAAAAAAAGAAAAATTCACTTTAATTTTTAATGAAAATCAATAAAAAGAATTCCAATCAATACTGTAGTTTTTATGCCTTTCACTGTTCACATTAAAAAATAAAAATTACCCAGTACCCAACAAAAATAAATAGCCACGGGCCACACCCAACTGACCCAAGCCCAAGGCCTTTAATTTAAAGAACATTCACGATCAAACTCCAACAAACCTGTTGTGCTGAGTCACGCTCAAATCCCTCTTTTTATTTATTTTTTTACTTTTTTACATTCAATTCTAATTCATTCAGAGTCATAAAAAACAAAATTGCTGCTATATATATATATATTATATTCAACTCAAAAAAGTAGCAATTCTCATCATGCACTCTCTCTGTTTATTTTTATTTAGATTCACCCAAGCCCCCAAACCTTTCTTTCTTTCTACATATTATTATTATTATTATTTATGGCCTTTTTCTTATTATTTATTTTATTTTTATAAACAGTAAAGAAATTTGATGATGATTTGTCTGTGATTGTGACTGTCACTTTGCTTTGCATGTCTCGTCATACAATTAAATAAAGAAGATAGATTAGATGGA
The DNA here is from genome assembly GCA_036321655.1 of Quercus alba. Taxonomy (NCBI): domain Eukaryota; kingdom Viridiplantae; phylum Streptophyta; class Magnoliopsida; order Fagales; family Fagaceae; genus Quercus; species Quercus alba. Next base: position 13,468,919 of record CM070300.1, read on the forward strand.
GCAGCAACAGCAGCAGCAACTTCAACATTTTATCCATCCGAAACATCCCTTGTTCTTCAATCCAGACGACAGATGTGGATATCCTTGTTGGGGGTGCGATGAATCAGTTTATGGTCCTAGCTACAGTTGTAAAGAATGCTGGCCGTACTATCCTCATCATAAGTCATGTGCGGAACTACCCCTTGGGTTGCACCATTTCTTGCACCCAATCCATCCTCTTATTCTCTTTCCTCCATGGAGATATTCAAAAAATGAGAGAGAATTTTACAAATGCCAACTTTGCAAAGAATATCGTTCCCAATACACTTATCGGTGTTCTCGCTGTGACTTCAACCTTCACATCACATGCGCTTCTTTAGCGCCCACCACCATGGAACCTGAATTCCACCACCACCCATTGACCCCCGTTTGGAAGTGGATCACCTTCACTTGTGACCTATGCGGCAAAAAAGACGAAGGTACGCCCTATTTGTGTAATCCATGCGGTTTCTGGATTCATGGAAGATGTTCTCTTTTCCCACGCAAAGTCAAAGTTGTGCATCACAAGCACCTCCTTCACCTCACCCATTCCTCTCTTGAATTCCATCAATCCGACTCCCGATTTTGTCAAATCTGTGTTCAAGAGGTGGACACATGCTACGGGCTTTACTATTGCTCCAGATGTGATTTCGTTGCCCACCTCACTTGTGCTATGGGAAACAAGGAGAACATAAATTTGCAAGAATTTAAAGATGAGGATGAAGTTTCAGAGCTCAATGAATCGGTTGACTCAACTTACAAAGTCAAAAAATACAATATGAGGGAGGGTGGAATTCAAATAGCTGCAGAAATCAAACACTTCAGTCATGAGCATGACTTAATGCTTACCGAGCAGCTTCTAAAAAACCAAAAATGTGATGGGTGCGTAAGAGCCATTATCCCTCCGTTTTATAGTTGTGTAAAGTGTAGCTTCTTTCTTCATGAATCTTGTGCTAATTTACCAAAAAAAAAGCAACACCCACTTCATCAACACCCACTATCCCTGCTCCCAATGAAACCAAGTAAGGATTTTAGGTGTTATGCCTGTCATTGTAAATGCAATGGCTTCACCTATTGGTGTGAGACATGCCGTTTTAGACTTGATGTTCAATGTAGTATGATCTCAGAAATCCTTACCCACCCTGGTCATGATCACACACTTATTCTCTCTAGTATTGAATCTTCTCAGAATTGCAGTTGTGATTCTAGAACTTATCCAATATTCCATTGTACCACTTGTGCATTTGCTTTGGACTTCAGATGTGCTACACTACCACATTCTACAAGATACAAACAGTATGAGTATCCCTTTGCTCTCAGTTATAGAGTTGAAGATAACTCTGGTGAATATTATTGTGATATATGTGAAGAAAAAAGAGATTCAAAGTATTGGTTTTACTATAGTGAGGATTGCAGTTATTTTGCTCATCCAAAATGTATCATTGGGAAATACCCAAATTACAAGTTTGGAGGTACTTACACATTTGATTGTCACTCACACCCTCTTACTTTCATTGAGGAAACTAAAGACCACCCTCGATGTAACAAATGTAATGATTCTTGTGAAAAGTTGATTTATCAATGTGCTCAGTGTAATTTCTACATCCACAAGAGTTGTTTATAAAGAGGACAAATATGTTTTTATTTTATACTAGATGTAGTCCACGTAAGTTTTGGTGCATGGAATTCATCAAATGACAATGCAAAAATTCTTTTCAATGCTCTTTCTTGGCATCATGGTTCAAATACAATGTAAATACATTGTACAAACTCATGCTTGTTTGTGTGTGGTTGTACCCTGCCTTGTCCACTTCTATTAGAAACAACAAGCTTGTTGATAATAGGACTTTTCAATTTTCAATGTTTTATGGTAGTACATTGTTTTGCAATGGAAGTTGGATTTTAGTTTCGAACATAAAGTTTAGGGTTGATGAACAAATACTAGAAATAAAAGGCAAACTTCCGATATCTCTTATCAGTTGTGTATGACTACTTTTCCCTCTATTTCTATATCTATGCAATTCCAATTGCATTCATTTTTCTTGAGCTCACATTAATTGTTTGTCTTCTTCTTCTGCATTAGGTGAGCATATGTTATTTTGAAGAGGGAAATGAGCCATTAGAGTCAAAACATGAATGCAAAGATTTAATAGCTTTTTAAGTTATTATAGATTTACATGTTTATCAACATCTTTTATGTCATTAGTTTTAGTCATTGATATTATTACTATTACTGTTATTTCTATGAAAGCTCAATTATGCATGATTTAATTATCATTGATGGTGAGGTTCTTTTCTTTTTTGTTTTCTCAACATAAATTTTATACATTGTCTTCGTAAGAATATTAGCCCGGTATTTTAATATAAAGGCACAACATGTACTTTGTAAATGTTGATGTTAAGAACATGGTGAGTTGGGAGCAACAATTGTTAATAACATGGCCGGTTGAGTTATATAGTTTAATTGAATGTACTCCAAGTTCGGTAATCTTTAAAACCTTTTTGGGCAAAGAGACTACAAATCTTGTCTAAGAAGTTCAGGGCTTAATTTAGAAAATGTTGGTCAGGCCTTTCCTGGTTTGAAGGATCTCATTGTTACATAATACCTCTAAAATTTTGAGGAAAAATAATTTTCTGTGACTTCCCTGTGTACTTGTGTTCAAAAAATCATGCTTTTGGTTCTTTTCCCTTAATTTTTAAGCATTCTAGTATTGTCCCATTGTGTTATTATTATAATTTTAGTAATGTGTGATATGCCTGTTCTGATCATCTAAGTCAATTCTCTTTTTCATTGCCTAATTCTTACGTTATTTGGTTTTAGTCTCTTGATTACTGTGCAATAAACATAACCATTATTTGCCACCATGGGACTAAATATGGCGTCTCTTGAGCTTCTTTATATTCCTCTTTTTGTTGTTAAATGGTTTAAGGTACTATTTTCTCCCCTCAAATTTAAAGTTAGGTTAGGTTGTTGTGCTTCTGCTTTCCACACAAATGAGTTCCAAGCCTCTTCATTCTGAAAATCCACCCTGACATTTACATTGGTTTTCATTTGCCTACACTCTTCCAAAGTTATTAGATTTCGTTATTGGTTTTGGAATCCCACATAGTTTAGAAAACTAAAAGGTGATGCAATAATTCCTATCGAGAGTGTTAGTCCCACATTGGTAAGAAAAGAAACAGGGAGATGACATAGTCCCTATACATTGAGTGGTGTTGTAGTTTTTGTTTTGTGCTTGTAGGAGTTTGATATCAAAGATTTGTCTTGTGTTTAGTATGAGAGATTTGTGAGAGGTTTGGTTGTCTTCCTGTTTTAAGTAATTTTGCATTAGCAATTGCTATATTCTATGGACAAAATTTAGATACAATACTTTAGGTGCATAACATTGGATTCTCTATATGTTATTTGTAGTATCCTTTTTTAATTACTTCTACAATACTTGTCACTACTGATTAGTGATTATACCTATTGATTGTTTTGAGGCTAAATAAATGTGCTGATATTATCAAACTACAGCCGATCTCAGATTATTGAGAGGTAAATCCGTTGCTATGTTTCTTGAATTTTAGTAGTGATGTACTAAGTTGTGCTTATTTTTTCATTTTAATTTATTCTTCCTTTTTCCTTTGCCCAAGCTATATCCATTCAGTTGTTGATTAGGAATGATTAATTGTTGTTTGGTACAAGTACTCAAGAATTCTAACAAAACTGCCAACTTTCTAAACAGTTATTAATAATATATTGTTCTTTACTTTTGATGATGTATCTGGGTATACTATATCCAGTATTAACTGAATTTTACTAGCCCAGCTCGCACTCAAATAAATATATCATAATAATTGAGTAAAATGACTTTCTATGAATCATAACCATTTCACTTGGGAACTTAATGATGTAATGTATATGTACTTTATTATTTATCTGTTGTTTCTTTCATTGGACAATTTTTCTTTTATTCTTACTATTGAGGTTCCATTTTGTAGGGAATGTTTAGATCCATTGAAAAAACTAGAGTGTGAAGCATTTGATATCTTTGTTAATGAGGTTCTCTATGTTGGCAAAGGTACTGCTGCATTAATTTTATTCTAGAATATACTTGATGGATCCATTCTTACCATATTGCTTGCACACACCTACCCTTGGTCATTATCATGTGCACAAAGTACTTTTTTGCTATTCTACCCATTTCTGAAGATCATAAGCTACTCCCTTTGTTGATTATTCATATTTGGTCAACTTAGAAATGCTTGTTCAATCATATGACCATACTCTAAAAAATTTTGTAATTAAAAAATTACTACATCAAGGGATTATCAACCTTTTGGGATGAGTGTAGTATTCTTCCTTGCTTCTCCAACAATGGCAGCTCTTGCCACGGCACCCCATATCAAACCATCGTCATCATCAACCAGCAAGCTGGGAGAAATTGCTCTGATTATTGATGGAGTGATTAGAGAGAGAGAAACTTTTGGAGGCTTGGCTAGCTTAGATTAGTCAGATATTGTTTCTTCTATTTCTTTTTTATTTTGATCAGTATGGGAGAGATACGTAGTTTTTTAATTGAATCGAAGCTTTTTTAGTTGTTGGTGGAGGAAGGAGGGAATTTCTTTGCGTTATGTATTTTTGGACAGGGTAAATACTTCATGAAATCAGTGTTTATGGGAAAAAGCGCGGCATTATGGTTGATGAAAAATATAGAACATATGGTGATTGGGGTAAATCCCAAACAATTTTTCAAGCTTAGGGAAGGTGATACTGCCTATACCTTGCAATGGCAATCAAACTCTTTTGATCATTTTTTGCTAATGTCTGAACTCAAAACTGGGGGGCTCCGGAGGTTTGTCATAATCCCAAAAGGGAAAGAAAAACATGGTTGGAAGGTATTTGGTCTATAATTGAGGAAGATGTTAAAACCCAATCAATATGCCTTTGGTGGCTCAGGCCAAGTAAAGTTTATCCCTCAGGCACAGAAGTGCAATTTAGTGTTTCACCCATCTCGGTCTTTTGTTGAGTCAGTGAAGGGTCCAATGCAGGCAAAAGGTAGTATTCATTTGTTCCATAAAACCAAGGATGTAAGACAAAATATCATAGATGAGGCGATGGGGTAGAAACAGCAGAATGGGACAAAGGAAATGACGGCAGTGCCTCTGAAACAATCTTGGAATCAGGTGTTGGATGGTCCGGTGGGTCAGCCTAGTACAACAGCCGTAAGGGGAGGGGAGGGGAGGGGAGGGAAGAGAGAGGAGCATTAATTTGGGTATTAATTTAGATGAGAAATTATCGGTACAAAATCAAACAAGATCTCCGTTAAGTTTTAGTTTGAATTCAAATAAAATTGAAAATGGCAAGGGGTGTGATTTGAGGGATACATGATGGACTGGGAAAGGATTAATAGTGGAGGTGGCTGAGAATGGGAAGAGACGGGTTTCTTGGGATAAGTCCAAAGGTGGAAAAACTTCTTTTAAATGGGTGATACGGGCTGCCACTGAACATAATGAGAAGTTGAGTATCGGGTTAGGCCCAAAACAGTCCGTAGCCCACTGTGAGCCTAATTTAAGCCCGTTGAGTACAAGCCCATGTAATTTAGAGGTTGGAGAATGCCCCAACACTCTTTTAGGCCCACTCTCCTCTACATTTAATCTCGATGAGATTGGAGAGAATCCCACGGTCTTTACAACTGGTGGATATGTAGAGGAGCGATGATGAAGGGAGCCTCTTGGTCAATCAGTTGCATGTGGTTTCGCCGGTAGGGGCGACGCAAACTGATGCAGAGGGAGTTTTGTCAACTCATCAACGTTGGGCTTTGCCGGTAGAAGTGTTGGGGTGCACTGAGTCTTTTCTGAAGATGGTTTTTAGGTTTAGCTCCAACCAGAACAGTATTTTGGGCTCTAATATGTTGTCGGGTGGGTTGATTTTTGACGGGAAGAGGTTGGTGATTCTCAAATTTGTGCCGCGATTGGTTAGACCTTCTTTCCCGATCTTTTTCTGGAGTTTTTGCGAGCTAGGTCAATGGGTTTTGGAGTATCGGGTTAGGAGGTTAATTCTTCTTCTAGTAAGGAACTTTTAAGTCTTCCTAGGGAGGTCATGCTTGTAGAGGATGCAGTTGGTTTTTCTGTGGGTCTTGGTGAAACAGAAGTGTTAGATTGTTTACCTTTGCAAATCATTGCTTCGAGTGCGTCGACAAATTCGACAAAGTTGGAGGCCACTGAGGTATTGAGTATTGAGACTAAGTTAGATATTTTTGGGTAGGTGAAATATAGAATTCCTGGGTTCAATAAATTTGTTGGTTTGTTAATGACTCGACATGAGAAGTTGTGCATTGCTCTCTTACAGAGGCTAGAAACTATGATAGAGGCAGCCAATGTGTTACAAAGGAGAGAAACTGATAGCAAAAAAGTGGCTAAGTCCAAAAACAAGGGACGTAGAGAGTTGCAAAACTTGATCTATTCGGTGAATTATGACAAGAGATAGAGGGTGGTCTTGTGCTAGTGTTAGTAGTTGGGGATATTTTTGTATTTATGAAGATAAAAATGATTTCGTGGAATGTTAGAGGTTTAAATGATCCTCGGAAATGACTTGTGGTGAAGAATTTGTTGCGGGAGTGGAAGTGTGATGTTGTTTGTTTACAAGAGATGAAAATTGCTAGCATGAATAGACAGCTAGTTTGTAGTTTGTGGAGCTGTCCATATGTGGATTGGACTGTTTTGGAGGCTGATCGGATTGCTGGTGGTATTTTGCTTACGTGGGATAGAAAGGTTTTGGATAAGGTGGAGGTTGTGGTTGGTATTTTCTCAGTTTCGGTAAAGTGGCAAGGGGTGGAGGACGGTTTTATATGGGCATGCTCATGGGTTTATGGCCCAAATGAGAATATCGAGAAGGGTCACATGTGGGATGAGTTGGTAGGTATTCAGCAGTATTGGAGGATATCGTGGTGTTGCTTTGGGGATTTTAATATTGTTCGCTTTCGTAGTGAGCGTAGGGGTGAGACACGTTTGACCCCTGCTATGGAAAAATTCTCTGAATTTATTGAGGATCTTAACTTGGTTGATTTGCCTTTGGAAGGAGGTAGCTATACATGGTTAAATGGTACTGATCAACCAGCGATGTCTAGGATTGATAGAGCTTTGGTCACTCCAGATTGGGAGGACCATTTCCCAGATGTTATTCAAAGGATTTTATCCCGTCCTATCTCAGGTCACAATCCAATTCTTTTGAAGGCAAGGGGAATGGCCAAGGGGAAAAGTACGTTTAGATTTGAAAATATGTGGTTGAAGATGGAGGGATTTGTGGATAGAGTTCAGTCTTGGTGGAATCGGCATTCTTTTGTAGGTACACCTAGTTTCGTGCTTGCAAAAAAATTGAAGGCTCTGAAAGCGGACATTGTGCAATGGAATCGCCGAGAGTTTGGTAATGTAGAGCGTCAAAAGAAACAATTACTGGAGGAGTTGAAAAAAATTAGACGCTAAGGAAGGGGACTTTGGTCTCACTGATGGGGAGAAAGGTCATAGGGCAACTTTGAGGTCCCAGGTGGAGCACCTTCTTTCCTTGGAAGAAATTTCCTAGAGACAAAAATCTAGGATGTTATGTATCAAGGAAGGGTATAATAACACCAAGTTTTTCCACAAAATGGCTAACTCCCATAGAAGGTTTAATCATCTAAGGACCTTGGAGGTGGATGGGGTGGTTTTTGAGGAGGAATCCAAGGTAACTAATCAGGTAGTACAATTTTATAAAAATTTGTACAAGGAGATTGAGGGGTGGAGGCCTTTTGTGGAGGGTCTGGAATTTGATCGTATTGGGGATATGGAGAGGGTTTGGCTTGAAAGGAAGTTTGAGAGAGAGGAGATACTTCAAGTTGTAAGTGACTTGGAAGGGAACAAAGCTCCAGGTTTGGACGGGTTTACTATGGCGTTTTATCATCATTTTTGGATAGTGGAGAAAGACGTCTTAGCGGTCTTTGAAGAGTTTTTTCAACATTGTAAGTTTGAAAAATCCCTCAATGCTACCTTCATTGCATTCATTCTTAAAAAGAATGATGCCTCTAATATTAGAGATTTCCGACCTATTAGCTTGGTGGGGAGTGTGTATAAAATCTTGGCTAAGGTTTTGGCAAATCGAATGAGAGTAGTTTTAGATCAATTGATTTCTGAGACTCAAAATAGCTTTGTGGGAAGGAGACAAATTCTTGACTTGATTCTTATTGCGAATGAGTGTGTGGGTAGCTAAGGGATGAGTAGGGTTCCTGGAGTCATTTGTAAACTTGATATTGAGAAAGTCTACAATCATGTGAATTGGGAGGCTTTGCTGAATTTGTTGAATAGAATGGGCTTTGAAGTGAAGTGGTGTAAGTGGATCCGTACTTGTATATCCACAATTCAGTTCTCTGTTTTGATTAATGGGTCTCTAGCTGATTTTTTTGGTAGTTCGAGGGGTTTAAGACAAGGGGATCTGCTATCTCCTATGTTGTTTTGATTATGATGGAAGTGTTTAGTAGGATGTTGAGAAGAGTGGAGGGAGCTAGCTTGATCTGTGGTTTTAAAGTTGAGGGTAGGAGGGGTGGTGGGGAATGTGTTACACATCTATTGTTTGCAAACGATACTATCCTATTTTGTGATGCGGATGTGGAGCAAATTCTTCATACTTGGTTGTTGCTACTTAGTTTCCAAGCGGTAACAAGTTTGAAGGTTAATGTGCATAAGAGTGAAATGGTTCTAATAGGAGAGGTTGATGATGTGCATGCCCTAGCTGAAATTTTGGGCTGCAGAATTGGAAAGTTGCCTATGTCTTATCTTGGCATGCCGTTAGGGGCTTCACATAATTCCCCTTAAATTTGGAATCCTATTTTGGAAAAATTTGAGCGAAAATTAGCCAAGTGGAAGAAGTTGTATTTGTCTAAGGGGGGTCGATTGATGTTACTCAAGAGTACGCTATCTAGTCTTCCTACCAATTTTCTATCGCTATTCACAATTCCTACTCATGTGGCTAATAAAATTGAAAAGTTGCAAAGGGACTTTCATTTAAAAGTTTCATGAAATACCTATTTTTCTAAGGATTTAGATACATCAGTTAGAATCTTGATTTGATAGTTATTATGGGTGGTGTTCGTAGCTTTTTTATTGAGTCCAAACTGTTTCAGCTGGTGGTAGAGGAAGGGGGACGGTATTTTTCTTTACGGATTTTTGAACGGAGTAGGTATTTCATGAAGTCGGTCTTCATGAGCAAGAATGTGGCACAATGGTTTATGAAGAGTATAGAACAGACTGTCGTTGGGGTCAGTCCTAAGTATTTTTATACATTCAGGGAAGGTGATTTAGCATACACCCTCCAACGAAGTTCCAATTCTTTTGGCTTGTTCTTGCTGCTGACTGAACTGAAAGTTGGCGGGTCTAGGAGGTCCATTATCATTCCAGTAGGCAGAGCAAAGAATGGATGGAGGGTTTTTGGGTTAGAATTAAGGAAGATATTGGAACCTGAAAACTATGTGAATGGCGGGACTGGGCACTTGGAATTTGTGGCTCAGCTTCATACGGGTAGAGCAGGGATTCAACCTTTTAAATCTTTTGCCGACACGGTACGTGGGAATCAGATGCAGGTTAGGGGCAGGAAGCAGCATTATCAGTTAAACTCCCATGATAAAGGGAAATGGCTATTAGGGGATAATAAGGGAGAGAAGCAAAACATGCTGAGCGAACCGGCGGTGAGCTTACCAGGTCCGGCAACTCTAGGAGGTACAGAAGTGGACTCTTGGAGCAGCACAGAGGACTTTAATGCTGGAAAGTTATTTCCGGATAGAAATTTTAGGAGGTTTCCGTTGAATTTCAAATCAAATAGGATTGAACATGATTATGGAAAGAAACGGGAACTGAGGAAGTCAGTCTGGACTGGAAAAAGCTTAACTGTAGTAGTGAATGGGGAAGGAAAAAGGAGTGTGGCATGGAATAAAGGTTGTCTAAAGAGTTCCATTTGGGTGTCAAGGGGTCAGAGGGATCACGTGTTGGGATCTTCAAGTTCTTCAAGTGCTTCACGGGTTCACAGACCAATGGTGGGCTTAGTCCAAGCTGATACTCAAGTGGGCCTTCCAATTCCAGAGCTCACCGGCCCATCTAGGAAGAAAGAGTGGGTTAGCCCATCTGTGGGTGACCCAAGACTCTTAAATTAGGTAGCCCATGCTCCAGGGAAGCCCAACGATCCTCAAGAAGCCTCGGGTGTTCAGATCGTCACCGGCGCTGATGCTTCTCTTGCTGAGGAGTCACCGGCGCCACCGGTGATGGCCGGCGCAGCGAGACAACTTGTCTCGGAGCCGGCGACGAACCCAGTGGGTCGATCCGCGGTGACCATTAATCCGGCGAAGGGAACGGAGGAGAACCGTGGTTCTTTTTCCGATGGGCTTCACGCCGGGGACCCACCGGCGACTCTAGATCGGACCGATCTAGCTTTACTCCACACCACAAAGTCAGATATGCTGTCTACTCCTCCAACTGAGCTTATGGGTAGTATTACGGAGACACCGGCGGAGGCAGAGTGTCTTTTTTCAGTTGGGTTTAGCGCTGAGGAGCCTCAGATCACACTGGGGAAGGCAGAAACTGAGGTTGACAGGGCTTTAGAAGGTCTTATGTTATCTAATTTCATTTTGAATCCATTGGGAGCTGGGATAGAGGAAGTGGTTGCTCCGGATGATGTAGAAGGTGGTTGGGTGGAAGGTGACTATGATCCTCAGGGAATAGACTCACCCTATCAGTCTAACCAGCCGGTGCTAGCATTGACTAAGGTTGATGAGGGCCTGGAAGTTGTGGACTGCTCTTCACCATTGAAGACTTTTAACCCAATGGGATTGGTTGTGTCGGCTGAATTGAATAGTAACACAGAGGTGATGAGGTTGGAGAACACCTTGAATGTTTCCAATTGGGTGAAACGTAGACTCCCCGGCTTCAGTAAAATGATGGGGCTTTCTTTGGGTAGACATGAGAAGAGGTGCATCATGCTACTACAAAGACTTGAGAAGGAGACTAAGGCAGCCAATCTGGTGCACAGGAATGCTGCTCACCGTAAAGCTGTTTCCAAGGTTAAAGGGAAGAGGGAGCTGAGGAATTTGTTTTCTTCGGTTAATTATGAAAGGAGATGGTCTTCTTTTCTTTGACTGTGGTACTAAGGTTGTGGTAGGGAGTAAGCAGTGTCAATGAAGTTAAAAATGGTGTCATGGAATGTTCGAGGTTTGAATGATGCGCGGAAACGTTTGGTAGTCAGAAATTTGTTACGGGAATGGAATTGTGATGTTGTTTGCCTTCAAGAAACTAAGCTTGCGGGCATGGATAGACAGCTGATTTGCAGCTTGTGGAGTTGTCCTTACATAGACTGGGTAGCTTTGGATGCGGATCAAACAGCTGGTGGGATTTTGATGATGTGGGATAGGAGGGCTTTAGAAAAATTGGAGGTTCTGGTGGGTCAATTTTCCATTTCAGTTCGGTGGCAGGGTCTGGGGGATGGTTTTATTTGGGCTTGTTCTGGGGTTTATGGTCCAAATGATAATAACTTGAGGGGGCAAATGTGGGATGAGCTAGTGGGAATTCAGCAACTTTGGAAAGTTCCATGGTGTTACATGGGGGACTTCAACATTATTCGTTTCCCAAGTGAACGGTTGGGGGGATCTCGTCTTACCTCAGCTATGGAGAATTTCTCTAAGTTCATTGAGGAGCTTAGTTTGTTAGATCTGCCATTGGAAGGAGGGAGTTATACTTGGTCGAGTGGGTCGGATCAGCCCTCGATGTCTAGGATTGATAGGGTTCTAGTGTCTCATGATTGGGAGGATCACTATCCGGAAGTGATCCAACGGGTTTTACCTCGTCCTATTTCAGACCACTTCCCCATTTTGGTGGAGGCAGGAGGGATATCAAGGGGGGAAAAGTCCTTTTAGATTCGAGAACATGTGGCTAAAGACGGAAGGGTTCAAAGATAGGGTTCACTCTTGGTGGAATCGATATTCCTTCTCAGGTACTCCTAGTTTTGTTCTTGCCAAGAAGCTGAAGGCATTGAAGGCAGATATTATTCAGTGGAATCGGAGTGAGTTTGGAAATGTAGAGCGCCAGAAAAAAGAATTGTTGGAGGCTTTGAATTTATTGGATGTTAAGGAAGGGGACCATGGCCTTTCTGAAGTGGAGTTAGATGAGAGGGTTGTGTTGAGATCTCAAATTCAGAACCTTCTCTCATTGGAAGAAGTCTCATGGAGACAGAAATCGAGGATGCTTTGCATTAAGGAAGGAGATAACAATACCAAATTCTTCCACAAGGTGGCCAATTCTCGGAGAAGGTATAATCATATTAGCATGTTGGAGGTGAAAGGGGTTATCTATGAGGAAGAATCTGAGATGGCAGACCAAGCAGTACAGTTTTACAAAAACTTATACAAGGAATCAGAGGAGTGGAGGCCTTTTGTGGAAGGTTTGGAGTTTGATCAGATAGAGGGGTTGGAAAGGGGCTGGCTTGAACGGAGATTTGAACAGGAGGAGGTTTTTCGAGCTGTCAAGGAGTTGGAAGGAGATAAAGCTCCAGGTCCTGATGGTTTCTCTTTGGCTTTCTTTCACCATTGTTGGGGAGTGGTGGAAAGAGATGTCTTAGCTATGTTTGAAGAGTTTTATTTACAAAGTAAGTTTGAAAAATCTCTTAATGCTACTTTCTTAGCCTTAGTCCCTAAGAAGAATGATGCATCCAATATTCGAGATTTTAGACCTATAAGTTTAGTGGGGAGTGTTTATAAGATTTTGGCCAAGGTGTTGGCAAACTGCTTGAAAGAAGTTTTGGATCAGCTGATATCTGAATCTCAGAACAGTTTTGTAGGTGGTAGACAAATTCTTGACTCTGTCCTCATTGCTAACGAGTGTGTTGATAGTAGGATGAGGAGTAAAATTCCGGGGGTTATTTGTAAATTAGATATTGAGAAGGCCTATGACCATGTGAACTGGGAGGCTTTACTTGCTCTGTTGAAGAGAATGGGATTTGGGATGAGGTGGTGTAGGTGGATCCGCAAATGCATATCTACTGTCCAATTCTCAATCTTGTTTAATGGGTCTCCAGCTGATTTTTTTGGGAGTTCCAGGGGATTGAGACAAGGGGACCCGCTATCTCCCATGTTGTTTCTGGTTATGATGGAGGTCTTCAGTAAGATGATGAAAAGAGCTGAAGGGGCTGATTTACTTCGAGGCTTTAGGGCTGATGGTAGACGGGGTGAAGGGGTATGTGTCTCTCATCTTTTGTTTGCGGATGATACAATTTTGTTTTGTGATGCAAATGAGGAGCAGATTCTACATGTTCGGATGCTTCTTCTCTGTTTCGAGGCAGTGACAGGTTTAAAGGTAAATGCATTGAAGAGTGAGATGGTTCCCATTGGGGAGGTTCCTAATATCCATTTCTTGGCAGAGATTTTGGGATGCCGGATTGGGTCTTTGCCTATGACCTATCTTGGTAGGCCATTAGGGGTGTCCCATAAGTCTCCTATTGTTTGGAATCCTATCTTGGAGAGAATTGAACGCAAATTGGCCGGTTGGAAGAAGTTGTATTTGTCTAAAGGTGGAAGACTAACGTTGCTTAAAAGCACGTTAGCTAGTCTGCCCACTTATTTTTTATCTCTTTTTACCATCCCTACTCATGTGGCCAATAAAATTGAGAGATTGCAAAGGGATTTCTTATGGGGGGAATCCAAGACTCATTTGGTGGGATGGAGTAAGGTGTGTGCACCTTTGGAAAATGGTGGGTTAGGAGTAAGGAAATTAACAACTTTCAACAAAGCCTTACTAGGGAAGTGGTTATGGCAGTTTGGGCTTGAGGAGACAAGGCTTTGGAGAAGAGTTGTAGCTCTCAAGTTTGGGGAAGATTGGGGGGGATGGACTTCCAAGCTAGGTAGAGGGGCTCATGGGTGTGGCTTGTGGAGAAGTATCCGCATGGGGTGGGAGGATTTTAGAAAAAATATTCGCTTTGTGGTAGGGGCGGGAGATAGAGTTAAACTCTGGACAGATCAATGGTGTGGGGACTCTCCACTTCACTTGACCTTTCCGACTGTGTATGGGATTGTTTCTAATAAAGAGGCATTGGTGGCCTCTTCTCTTGAGCGGTTGGGGATAGAGGATCGGAGAAGTTGGAATGTCCTATTTATTCGGAGACCCAATGATTGGGAAATGGGTGTTGTGGATGAATTTCTCCGCACTTTGGGTGCAAATCTTCCCCCCACCGTGAATGGTGATCGTATGCGATGGAAGTTGACAAATAATGGGGCTTTTAATATCCGCTCGTTTTACAATAAGTTGAGAAACCCCTTGCCCATTATCTTTCCTTGGAAAGGTGTTTGGAAGGTTAAGGCTCCTCGGCGTGTTTCCTTCTTTGTGTGGACTGCTGTATGGGATAGGATCCTTACAGGTGACAATTTGAGGGGTAGAAGGATGGTTTTTGTTGACTGGTGTATCATGTGCCGTTGTAATGGAGAGACGGTGGATCATTTGTTACTTCATTGTGATAAAGCTTATCGACTGTGGAGTTTGGTGTTTAGATCTTTTGGGATCTTTTGGGTCTCGCCAAGATCGGTTGCGGATACTCTTTTTGGTTGGTGGAACTGGCCTGGAAAGCATGTGTCTAGCATTTGGAACTTAGCTCCATTATGCTTGATGTGGTGTCTTTGGAGGGAGCGAAACAGGAGGACTTTTGAGGACATGGAAAGTTCGGATGACCAGTTATTGGCCTCTTTCAGTGGCTCTCTGTTTGACTGGTCTAGGGCCTGGGGACTCACCTCTAGTGATTCCCTCCCTTTGTTCCTTAATTCTCTCCTGTATAATTAGTCTCCTCTTCTTTCTCTCTCTCTTTTTTCTTTTTTCTCTTCTGTCCAATTGTACTTTTCTATTTGCCTTATGTTTTTCTGCATAAGGTAGTTTCTTCTATATATATCTTTATTACTTATAAAAAAAAAAGATAGCAAGACTCATCTGGTAGGATGGGATAAAGTTTGTGTGTCTATAGCCAATGGTGGCTTAGGGATAAGGAAACTTACTACTTTCAATAAGGCCTTACTGGGGAAATGGTTATGGCGGTTTGGGAAGGAAGAGGATCGGTTATGGAGGAGGGTGGTAGCTTCAAAATATGGAGAAGAATGGGGGATGGACCTCAAAGCTGGGTAGGGGAGTTCCTGAGTGTGGTTTATGGAGAGGTATTTGCATGGGATGGGAGGATTTTAGCAAAAATTGTCAGTTTGTTGTTGAGTTGGGGAATAGAGTGAGGTTTTCACAGGATGGGTGGTATGGGGATCAACCTTTTCAATTGGCTTTCCCAAGGCTGTATGGTATTGCCATTGATAAGGAGGTATCTATAGAAGTTTCTTTGTCAAGGTAGGGGGCGGAGGATAGAAGAATTTGGGATGTTCGTTTTATTCGAGAATTTAATGATTGGGAGATGGATGAAGGGCTGCATTTTCTTCATATATTGGGAGCTAATACTCCTCCAATGGATGTGGGAGACCGGATGAGATGGAACTCGAAGCTTAATGGGGATTTTGACATCCGGTCATATTATAACAAATTAAGGGATTCTCCATCAATTGTCTTTCCTTGGAAAGCTATACGGAAAGCAAAAGCCCCTAGGCGAGTTTCCTTTTTTGTTTGGTGTGTAGCTTGGAATAAGATCCTAACGGGTGATAACCTGAGATTGAGGAGATTGGTTTTTGTGGACTAGTGTATTATGTGCCAACATTGTGGAGAGACGGTAGACCACTTACTTCTTCATTGTAAGATGGCTTATTGGTTATGGAGCTTTGTCTTTATAACTTTTGGCTTGTCTTCGGTTATACCTAGATCGATCCCAAATTTGCTTTTTGGCTGGTGGAATTGGTTGGGGAATCACTCATCTCAGATTTGGAATTTAGTTCTGTTGTGCATCCTTTGGTGTATTTGGATAGTTTTGGTGATCAAATACTTGTTTCTTTTAGTGGGACTCTTTTTGATTGGTCTTGAGCATGGGGACTCACGACTAGTGATTCTCTCTCTTCTTTCCTTAGCTCTCTTTCTCTTTGTAATTAATCTGTTGATTGGTTTTCTTTTTTGTTTTTTCTCTGTTTTCTTCTTCTTGTATTTTGTGGGTTTGCTCTATGTTCTTCATGCATAGAGTAGCCATTCGTATATATAACATTCTTACTTATCAAAAAAAAAAAAAAATATATATATATATATATATTTGTGAAAATCACTTTACAAAAATAATTTTCCATTTGATGGTTATCATTTAAATTATTTTTCCAATCAAAATGTGATATCTTTTGTTTTTCCTCTCTCGCTCCCATCTATGCAAGTTTCAAATCATCTACAGGGTGTCCCTATTCTTGTGTAAAAAGGGCCCCTTATGCCTCCTCATTTGCTTCTACTGGAAGTGCTAGGGTGTCTTCTTAAGGTTGGTTAATTCTCTTATTTTTCCATTCCTTGTGAGCTTGTATGTTGTTAGAGTATTCGTTCTAGGCCCACTTCCCCTATTCCTTATGCTATATGTAATCAATTGTACTATTATACCACCAGCTGTACTATACTTATATAACAAGGTTGAGAGCTTATATAAAGGTTGCTTTTGTGAATAGTGCCAAGGCAGCTCATGGTTGAACTATATCGTCCCAAACAAGAGCTAGGGCAATCTATTGATGTTTTTTTTTTTCCACACATGCAATATCTGTGGGATCAAATTTCACTATATGAACCAACATGGATTATGCATGCAATGCCCAATATTTTGTGAATATCGGGATCAACTGAAAAAGTTTTCTCCTTTGCCTTTAATTGAAAAATGTTTTCAAGGAGCTTGTATAAGAGGTAACGTTTACAAGTCTTAGTATCTCGGCCTTGTAACACAATCTTGGCACATCATCCCTTGATCCGCCTTCAGCATCTGCAATTCGTCAAAATGAGCACTATGATTGCTTTGGCTCTTAGCGATCTAACTCTAAATATGATCATTCTCACTTCTTCACCTTCTGTAGGATTTGAGGCCATTTTATTGAATATTGTTGAAAGCATGCCCGTGTCACTCAATCCTCAACTTCCATGGCCAACATCAACAACATATTGCTGCATCCTCCCACCCCATCACCCAACACAAGTAGTTCTGGCAAGTCTTCCAACTCATGTTTACATTAATGGCAACTGACCTAAGACTCTTATCAATAACATTTTGTCCCGTAAGGTGCATCCTCTTCTATTCTTTATGCTGCACTAGGTAAACACTCATTTTGATATTTTGACCTTGCTATCTGCAATCATATTACACCTGATTGTACCTCTTGTACTTTACAAACCCGTACTTTTCATATGCCTATCAATCACATTGCCACTGGCTCCACTATGACCCTTATAGGCATTGTTTCTACTACTCAATTATCTATTTCAAATGTTTATCTTATGCCTAAACTTTCGTTAAATTTCTTATATATTTAGCCAATCGTGTGAGCTAGGGCTTCACATAAGATTTTCTTCTATTGGCTATGTTGTACATAATCCTCAGATAGCATAGACCATTGGGACAAAACGTAAAGTTGGATGGCTTTTCTTCTTACATCTTCACACGTAATTGTCTTTGTTACATACACTCACATAGCATCACCTCTTTGTAGTTGTGGTATTCACGGCTAGGTCATGCTTCTCTATCTTGGGTTCAAACTTTAGTGTCTAAGGGTATTTTAGATTAGGTCTCTTTTTGGTCCTTTGATTGTTCTCATCCTATCTTGGAAAACAATACGCTTTGCCTTTAATAAAAGTGAGTCTTTTTTGTCTGCACCATTCAAGCTCATTCACTCTAATGTATGCAGTTAATCTCCTATTCCTACTATAGGGGAACTTTGTCAATTTTCTTGATGACTTTCATGTTGCACATGGATATTTTTTTATTAAAATTTTTCTGAGATTCTTAATATTGATCTTGAGTTTACTGAAATGATTGAAGGTTCTCAAAATCCATCAAAATCTACTAATTTGAAAATGTCCTATAGGACAAACATCATGACTTAGTATTTTTCAAATTATATAGAATCATTTCTTATACATCTTATTGAAGAATTTCACAGAAAAATGGTCAAGTAAAATGTAAACTTCAATATATTTTGTTGTTCAGACTCTCAGTCTTTTTGCATCTGTTATTGCATCTTTCTCAGGCAAAACTGCACCTTCTGTTATTCATTGAGGACAACAAATTTTTTGCTTTAATAATATAGCCACTTTACAGGAAGGTGTTAAGGATATTTTAGAAAAACAAAATAGAAGAATTTGAGAAAAGGCACAAGTTGCCAGTTTGGCTTTTTATTTATTAAAAAAAAAAAAAAAGGTTTATAGTTTGGTAGTTCCAATAGTATTATAACAACTATTAACATGAACTTGATCCAAGGATATTAATTAAGTTTTTGTTTTAAAACATCTGTGCATATGATTAGGTCATGGTAAAGACTACCGAGTTCAGTAGATCAGTGCCCAAAAAGTTGAATCCATTACGTTATACCTTCACGAAGAATTATCTTAGAGGAGCTACTAGACAGGTAGATAGTCATATCTCATACCTTCCTGGAAATCACTGTTGACTGTTGTAGTGCAAAATTGATACAAATGAATTGTATAGAATCACTTCACTATAGCCACACTTGTGAAAGAAATGGAGCTAGCATGTGTTCTTGACTCGGCTTGATTAGTATATAACTTGCATTCTCATGATCCATATCTATTATAGCCAAAAGACTAGGATAAACATTCACTGGTTTGTGTTATGAATAACCTTGATGTGATCACATATCACTGACGCATATACTATCTTACAATTTTGGGATATATCTTATAACTTCTAACTATGATTTCTATTTCTGGTTTATTTGATATCTTAGTATCTTAAGCACGCCTTATAATTTATCAGTCGAGGCAGAATTGCTTTATTCTCTTATAGTTAAAGCCAAGCTTGCAAACAATCGGTACCAAAAGCTAAAGATGCAATCCAAAACTTCAACCCAACATGTTGATTGGTTTAACATTTGGATGGTGATGTTTGTATGCTGCTTCAAACTCATGTGGCCAATCTCACCATAATTATTGGAGAAAATGGAAGTTGATACTACTTAAAGATGCCTCCAATCATCTATGTGAATACTGAATGTTGGTGATGTCAATTTAACTCATCATCTATCTGACTCGTTGCTTGGAGGTGCCTTCTTGTAAAGTGCATGCACATTGAAAAACAATCTTGGGAGATAATTATTCTGCTAAGGAGATGTGTAAAATCCTTTTTCTTCCCCCCACTCCCCGGCCCCCTGGCATGCGTGGAGGGTGGACAAGGGGTTTGTTGGATTTATGTCAATGGCATGTGTATATAATTAAAAGTTTACATTTCATTTTTGTTATTGTTACAAAATCTATCATATTTTTTCTAAAGGAAGATTAGTAAGTAAAAATTGATGTGATATTAATTGATGATGCTCTTATGCTCCATGAAATATTTCTTTGCTTGCTAACCCTACCTTAATTAAGCTTCTAGTTGGTCAGCTCCTCATTTGCTACAGGAAGGATAACACTAATTGGTTTCTATGAGTGAAGTTATTGTGGTTCCACCACCACATTCAGCACCATTTATGCAGGACAAATAAAATCAACAAGAAAAGTAAAGATAAACCCTAAGAATCAGCACTTAGGGGTCGCTTGGAATCAGCACAAAGCAAAACTTAGGCATCAGTAGTTAAGGTGTTAGGAATCAACACCCAACTATTGGACAATCTCCAATCTGAATATCATTAATCAATCGTCTCCTATCAAATACAAATAAACCAGGCTCTTATATAGACTTAGAGCTTCTTGGAAATAAAGAGGTAAAAGATAAAAACTAACAAAAACTAATCCTAACTGAACTCAAAATACTAATCCATATCTAATCTCAAATCTAATTCCTATTCGAATAAAAGTTTACAATTATCCGACTTCCTAAGAAATAAATACAAAATCTGACAATATAAATTCTAAAATAAATTTTGTTTTGCTCCTGCATTATACTCTCTTGGAGAAAACTCAATCTTGAGTTTTTAAGCTTTGAAGGATGAAAAATCCGGTACATGACACTTGCAGCCGTTGAGGAATTGTCTTTTGGAGCATTGATAATCGATAAACCTCGTATTCCACCTCATGAAACTCTTCTAGAATCATATACCCAACGTGTTTAATTGGAGTATCTACCTTTTTGACTTCATCAAACCGTAGATCTTCATGCACCATTAATGATTCTTCAAGTAGAGTGGCTTCTACTTCTTTGTCAAAAGCAGGGCCTGGTAGTACTTGATCTCCCTTCATTACCAGGATTCCATTACCAACATTGTCTTCTATGTGGGAACTAGTAATCTCATTGTGGTCTGTCATTTTTTATACCTTTAGTCAACATTGTCTTCAAGCATCATGTTTCATTGCCTTTAGTTTCTTTTTTTTTTTTTACAAGATAGAAATTTTACTTTAGCTTAATCTAAGTGTATATGTGTGTGAAGCTCCCTTCTGGAGACTTGAACCCCGGCCCTTGCCCCCCACACCTTACAAGCATTTATACTTGTGGAGTGACCACTGCACCAAGGGTGTGTGGTGGTCATTGCCTTTAGTTTCTTAAATGAACAAGGTTGTGAAAAAAAAAAAGATGCTTAAAATCATTTGAAGATACTAATAAAGGCCCTTTACCCCCTAATTATACCTTGTTAGTTTAATAAAGCATAGTTATGGAACTATATACATTCTTCATGTACTCCATAAAGTTTGTTATGCAGATCTTCCATATTAAGCAAGAATGAACTTGCCATAAGAAATATGCACAATCACAATCCTAATATGTTAGATAAAAGAAACACTCTCTACCAAGTTCACAACTTTACACATCAAACACACTAAAAAAAGAGGAAAAAAGAGGAAAATCCATGTCATCACTTTTTTTGTTTTTTTTTTTTCCTTATTTTTTTTGTTATTTTGCTTTCCTTTTTTAAAATTGTGCAAAGCATATGATAACTTTACATATTCTCATGACTTTACACATTCTAAGTAGTCTTAACTCTTTTGCATTAAATTATGCTCTCCTCCTATTTGCACTTGTACTCTCCTCCTATTACTCAAAAGCTTCTTTTTAAAAAAACTAATTCCTCAACTATCCATTGAATGTTTTCCTATTTTTCACCTTCCCCTTTTTTTTTTTTTTTGGATAGCCTCTCCATAATGACTGAGCTAACTGTTGCCCACTCAACTTCCCCAATTACTTCATTAAACCCAATTAGCTAACTATTCGAATTCACAATTGATAGTCCTCCTTGGTTTCTCTCTCCATCAAACAAATGGATAACATCACCCCCCTTTTCCATTACCTTATTAAATCTGTTTTAACATCAATTCAATACTACTTTGATTCTTTGATCTCAACTCCTATTCTCCCCCTATTGATTTGTTTTCTTTATAAATTGTTATTGCTCCCTCTCCACTTTTACAAATGTTGTAAAAACACCATTGGACTTGGTAATGCTACGATTATTTTTTGGCTCTTCTTCAATCAACCAGTTAACCAATCTATCTCTCACACTATCTCATTTTTCTCTATTTACCAAAACCCAAACTAATAAGACCCAATTTGTGTCTCATGCTCTCGGTTACTCCATTGTCTATCTAATTTAATCTATTGAGAAAACCGGAGAACCAGACAGTGCATAAGCAAAAGAGCCATATTGATGGAACATCGAAGATAAAAAGATCAATCTTTAGGCTTGATTTTTTGTCAATAATTCTTCTCCCTTTTGTCAATACAAACTTTTTACTTGTCACCCATTTGTTTGTTTATCTCATGTGGAATGTCAAACATTTTTTTTTTGGTGGGAGGGGGGGGGGGGGGTGGGGCTATAGTTGCATGACATATACTTGGATGAAATTTCTCTTAGATCTGTGGTATGAAATGTCTCTTAGACAAATTTTAAGACATGAATCCTAACAAATTTGATGTTATGAAAAGAGCGAGTTATCAATGGGGAGAATACCTTTGAACAGTATTTCTAAACTTGAGCAACATTCTCTTAATGGATGTCTCCACAGTTGAGCTTCAAATGTTTTTGTGGCTCCTAATGGTTTGAAGAGGTTTCTTAAATTTATGTCCATGAATGCCATCTATATATTGCATGAATTAAAGCTCCTTACAATGAGGGTTTTGATTTTAATATTTGTTTTTCTATTGGTCACATTTGCATATGCATTTTCCTTTTGTAAGTAATTGCAAGCATAAGATTGAAGGGGGGAAAAGACTTTCTTTGTTAGTAGTAGAAATAAGACGTTCAATGTGGGTACGCGGGTTTGCATTGTTCCATTGTTGTAAAACTATACTTTACACTTTTTATTTTTATAATTTTATAGACATGACTTGAAAAGCTAAAAAAACTAGAAATGTTTCTTATTATAAAAATAACAAATCACCAAACAAAACAAAAGGTTATTAATGCAGAATCTAATGTTACTTTGAAACTAATTTATAAATGTTTTGTTATTGGAAACAATTGTTGAGGACAAAATTTTCACGTCACATTGCTTTATTTCATTAGCAACCCGCACCACATCAATATTATCATGGATTTTGGGTAAATCTATTGTAAAGCCCAAAAGAGCCCATATTTACACAAAATGACGCCAAAGCCCATGATCCAAAACCCACGGCGATATTATCTCAACAAAACCCATGGTTCAAGCTCATGGCACAACATCTCATTTTCAACTCATAATCCAAGCTCATGAGTCTCATCGGGGGAATTTTGGGAGTCGTGGTTTGGAGGGCCAAAAAGTGTGTTCAATAAAGTTTCAGCAATTCAAACTTGATAAAGGAAGCATGTTGCTTGACGTGTCTTCTCCAATTCCCTGAACTTTGACGAATCAGTGTGCAATAGGCAACATTTGATAAACCTCTTATATCACATAACACTTAAAATGATAAAACTCCCCATTGCTCTTTACCTACAAATTAATATCCATCATATAATTTAATTATAATATTTTATATAAACTATATTACTATTTTCATCAAAATCCAGCCTAAACACATGCTTAAATCTTATTGGCTATATCTATATTAATATCTCATATTTAGCATTAAATGCTCTCCTTGCTTCCCAAGATTTAGTCACAACACAAACATACCATAAATACATCTCAAAAGCTTCATCAAATTTCAATCAATGAGTTTATTACTTACTAAAAACAGTTTCTCAAAAAAAAAAAAAAAACATAATTTCCAAAAGAGGAAACTTAGCCAAAAATACTAGCAGTAGCTCCAACAGAAGCTCCAGCAAATGACACCCAAAATGACATCATTAGCCCATTAATGCTCAATCCCAGCAGCTTGCTATCATACCCAAAAAAGTAAGGATCCTAGAAATGAAATCATCCTATTTTAAGCCCAAACCATGAATTCAATGCTGAATATTTTCCTTCAGTAGAAGATAACATCATGCAGCAGCTATTGTTGTGCAGCTGACAGCTCCAGTACCAAAAATAGGAAGATCCCATAAAAGATGTCATACTATTTTCATCCAACCATGTATTTAATGCTGAACACCTCCTCCAGCAGATGACATCACACAACTGACATCATCCAATTATGTCAGATATTGCTGTACTACTGTCAGTTGCAATAGCTACTGCTAACAGTTGTGTCAGCTGTTGTACAGCTACAGCAGTAGACATTAATTTTAGACTTTCTTCTTTTGGCTAAAAACAAAAAATCAACTAAAGAAACCAACTGATTTGCCAAAGATCTATCCTTATTTGCTGATTTTCCCTTCAACTAATTCAAACTTAGTTACATACTTGGCTCTATATAAAGAGGACCAAGCCACACAACTCCACACACTACTGCCCCATCATATACTTACTTCTCATCCTTAATATTCTGAAAGTTCATCATTTTGCTGCCCATAAACACCTCTCCATATCTTTCTCTATTTCTCTTACAAAATCTCCTTTCTTAGAAAGCAACATAATCCATGACATAATACAAAAGACCACTTCAGCAACAACTATAAGCTCATGTTTTACTATATTTGACCTTCATATCTCTCATACTTCCATATATTTTACAAGTGCATTTCTCACAAAATATCCATACATACTTCCCACATATATTTCTAATATATCTTACAAATACCATATCTTACAAAACATATATATTTCTTACCATCTCCATACATCTTAAAAGATACCAATAACTCTTCCAAGAACTTATTCCTAAAAGCCCTTCTTATGGAAGGCAATATCACTCATATTTGACTAAAAACTAAAAGAGCATTACATGGGAAAAATCATTTAAGTGCATGATAAACGAGACAAATTTAACCAACCTATGCACACGACTGGACATATTCTCTCTCCCTCTAGTTGCACCCATTTTTCTCCTTCAATCATGAAGTCACCATGAAAGGACTCTTAACATCATACTGTTCCGCCGGACTTACATTATCATGCTGCTGGAATGTTGTCCACTAATGTTATACGACTGAAGTCATAAACTGTGAAGATAAGTTATTATATTTTTATCTCCAAAATTATGTTGTTTAGTATATTTTTAATTCATTATCATTGTTTCACTGGACTCATATTATTATACCGTTGGAATGTTATCAGCTCACTAATTCTATATGGCTAGAGCCACAAATCATACAAAGTGATATTATATGACTGGAGTCAGAAACATACAAAATAAGTCAATGTTTCTCTGTCTTCAAGATTACATTATTAAGTATATATTAACTTATTATTACTGTATTGCTAGATGCAAACTACTTTAATATTATCTCACTATTTAATAAACATGGATTCACTAATGCTTCATTAATAGACATATATATTAATAAATTGAATCCATCTCGCTACTAGACATATATCATTTGGACATAAACCACCGTTGGACATTTATCATTTGGACATGAACCGCTACTAGACATATATTATTCAGATATTTGGACATAAACTATTTAACATACTTTATTTGGACATGTATCATTGCTGGACATACCTTATTATGTCGAATATGAACCACTACTAGACATATATTATTTGGATATTTGGACATAAACTATTTAACATACATTATTTGGACATGTATCATTGCTGGACTTACCTTATTATGTCGAACATGAACTATACCACAGCTAGATATGGACTATTGGACTCATCCCGTTATTGGACATATGACACTTAATTAATCATTCTAATGGACATTACTTAATATACACAATAATGATGCTCAACTCATCATTTAATCAAAACTGTTCAATTAAACATAATATTTATTTATTTCAACCATTATCACGATTCCTAGACTTTGGGTTTTATCTATTTTGTAGGCTTAAAAATGCATTGAAAGCCATTGGTCTGTGAGACCCAATGTCGAGTTCTAGATTGAACTCCCCAAAATAAATCTGGGTCTAGCAAAGTCACAACTCCAGTGGAAGACACGTGGCTACGCGTAAAAATGGCCCCCGACAACAATCAAGCTCAATCAGTTATTGAAGCTCACAAATTTTTACTTTTAAGAGCCTTCACTTAGGAAACAACTACTTTTTGCCATTTTGGAGCTAATGGAAACACCACCACTAAATATGGACTCATAATTGCTTTATTTTATGGGATGTAGATGGAAATCAACACTGTTTTATTTAGCTCATCATTATTGTCGAATTTCTTGATGTTGATATGAAGCAAATTGATAATGAAAAATTTATGCGTTTCTTTTATATATGAACAAAATGGTGGATTCATAAGTATTTGTAGAGCATAAGAAAGGTCATAAAATCTTCAGTGTAGCTATTTTGTTATTGTTGCATCTCATGTGTTTCGTAAAATTCCTTTTAGACATCTCATATTTTATTCTCAAAACTGTAATTTTGTTTTTTGGGTCATTCTATTACAAATAATCAACTTCTCTACCATCAAATTACTTATTGTTCTAAGCTTTCTCGATGAGCTTCTAATTTACTTAGCTGATCATCTTTAGGAAAAGACCAAAAGGAGAATAAGATTAAATATAGTTTACTTGAGAACATCATTATGCTATTAATATTTTTATGTATAAATACTTGAGTAACTGAATTATTTTTTTGTTGGCACTTATTATTATTCCAATTATCCTTATATCTAGACCCTTAGATTAATTTTTGGGAGTTCAAATTGATAGCTTAGCAATAATGACATCCTTTGTGGTGTCCCATTATTTACTTGAATATTACATATATGCAATGCTTATTTCATTTAACATTTTTGAATTAATATTTTTTTTAATTCATTTTCCCCTTTTAGTCTCCTTGCAAGCCTTGAAATTGCACAACTTCTATTATAACAGTCAGCACTAGATTAAGCTTATTTTGTTGGAACAACAAATGCAATGCCTACGGTGCCCCCACTTTTGCCCAATTAAGCATTGCATCACATAAGCTTCTCAATAGTATTGGTTTCTATGATGAAGTCTTTGGTATTTTTAATGCAAGCCGAAGTGGGGAATAAACCTTTAGATACCATAAATAATAACATATTGAAGAGTTGTGTATAACTACTCTACAATCATCGTAGTTTGTATATGCCAATGCCATCTTCATTCTGAAAAGTAAGAAACCAAGAAAATCAAAGAGAAAATTCACATGGTTGACAATGATTAAATATTCCTTGATTAGTTCCTCTTAGTTGAACATGTACACTCCCTAGAAAAAATAAATATCTTTATCTCACAATGTTGAAGGCAATCTACTAGAATTCTCTATCATATGTTACTCTCTAAAGATCTTACCAGTTGTATAGATAGCACTTATGGTTTAAAGGACAAGATCAACAAAACAGGGGTTTTATATGATTATATTTAGATGACTCTGCAATGCCATGGTAGATGGGTTGGTCTTATTTTACCATATAATCCAAGTAATAGTGTAATTTATGAATTTAAAGGGCTATATACTATGGGATTTGTTCATATGTTGTAATTTAAAACAAAATTTCAAATAAAACATTGAATTTTTAAAAATATACAATGTATAATATAATTTCAATAATGTTCGAATAAAAATTATGATATCAAATTTTCCCGTGCATTGCGCAGGTCTGCGACTAGTTTGTGTAAATGGCAAGCACCTGGAGCATTTCAGCTCACTGAAATAACAAGCAATCCAAAGAACAAAGCCACCAGGTAGTTACTCGTACTTATATTAGCAACCAAAGAAGCTGCACCAGAAAAGCTTCCGGTTGATGTGTTAGAACTCAAAACGACCACCATCCAATTTTCCTCAGAGCCAATCCCGGCCCCAGTGTAGCTGGAATCATTAATATATTTTGCATATTGAGAATTTGTATAATTAGAAAGGACCGCAGTTGGGTCTAATTTGGGCACACAAATAGGCAGTATTTCCCCATCAAGTGTGTTGTTGCCATTTATGTCACACTTATCCAGGAGCTTGTCAAAGTCGGTGAAATTAGGCTTGTTGCCTGGAGCAGCGCTGTAGTCGAAGGCATTTTCACAAGACAGGGCATCTAATTTTTCTGCAATTTTTTCAACAAGGCAAGCTGCATTGCTGTTCTCTGTGAAGTTGGGGAAATTTGATGATAACCTGGCCGTAACCATTAAGTCCTTCAAAGAGATCGTCTTCTTCATTGTCACAAAACGACACATCGTCTGAACCTAAGTACCTAAACTAAACGCATTCCAACAGTGAAAGCGGCAAATTTGAAATATAGTTGATTTTTTTAACACAACGACAATTTTTATTTTTAATTTTTCTTTTATAACTTTTATAAACAGACACTCATTCCACGTGGCTAGCCCGGCCCACCAAAAATACCCTTACTGCCTTTCGCTTTTCTCTCACACGGTCACACCCTCATACACCGACAAAGAAAAGAATCAATCACACACTGACTCTCTCTCTCACACACTCTCACTTCTGAGCGAGTCATGACTCGGTCGGCTTAAATGGCGAGTACAGGGTCGACTCGGGCTGATTCGTGGCGATGTCCACGGAGGTTAGCCCTTTGGTTAAACGCCGTCGTTCCCGGAACGTAAATTTATCTTTCACCCCCTTTCTCTTCAGTCTTATTTTCCTTTATTGATTTAACATTATGCAATCGCTTGTCAATTTTGTGCTTCCTAAGCTTAACTCGTACATCTTGCGTTATATTTTACTTGCACTCCCTGCTGGTCTATTGTTTATTTATGCCTCTATTTATTATAATTTTTTGTTTTATAACATCCACTATTTATGGCTCTGTTGATCATACTTGTCATTTGTGTTTAATAACATCCACTATCATTTATAGAAACAAAGGTTGGCAAGTGTTGTATCTGTATATAATCATGGTTATGTAATAGCTGTTAAGGGAATTTTGGGGCAGAAAAAGAAAAATGAAAGTTGAATTTCTCAATCAGTGAGGGCTAATGGTGATTTGATTGACAGTGTTTTGGCAACCTTGGTAGAGACACAAAGTTGTTCCTGATCCTGAGATTTTATACTTCTTGAAATGATTTTCATGCTAATTTTTAAGAAATTGTAAGATTTTCCTTTGGTTGCATTCCCTATAAATTTCACTTGATAGTGTTTTTTCCTCTCAACCGTGTGTGGAATTTGTCAGTACTTGGGTAGTTGGTCACTGTTATTGGGTCAGATTTTAACCAAAAGATGGTCTGAAAATGGGCACAAAAAGCTCATGCCAAAGGGGATGTTTCATTAGCATTCTCTCGATATCACTGATATTCTACATTCTGATGGTCAAAATTGCTTGCCTTTCTTGTTCGTCCTCCTGGGAGAATTCCCCATAAGGGGGGGGCCTCCAAAACCTATTTAATTTATATATTATTTTATTTTAGAATTACATTTATGATTTTGGATCCCATGCGAGTGGAGTGTTGGAGTAAAAATCTAAATTTTGATATGCTTGGAATGCATGCAATTTTTCAATAATTTTTTTTCATGCTAGATTGGAAAAGACGTTGCCACACAATACGTTCTGGGTTGGGATTGGATGGCTCCTATAAGGTGACTATGTTTTTTTTACCTTTGATCATGGTTATTTTTTTTTCCATAATGATATTGTTATCTCTAGTTTCTTGTTGGAAAATGAGAGACAGTAGATGCGTATTGATGAGAAATTATTTGAAATTTCCAGTCAGAACCAAAACGAGACAGTTTTCTACAAATATTTGAAACAAATATTTAGTGAATAGTGTCAGTGTGATAAATCATTGAGAGATTAGTTATACAGTGGAGAATTATTCGGTTGGAAATGGGTCATAGGTATAAGAATAATTCTTATGTAGTTTTTTTTTTTTTTTTGGTATAAATTATGCAATTCTTATTGATATAAAAAATAGGGTTGCCCAAGTATACATGGAATATACAACAGGGGACCATACAATCAATTATACAAAGTACATGAATCTATCAAATCAATAACAGAACATAAAGATAGACTAGGCAAAACTAACATCCAATCCAACAAAGTTCTAAAGATAATGAATTTAAGGGACACAAAATCTTGTTAACTGAGTTTGACCTAGAAGAACAAAATATAGACATACAATATACAGTGGATTCATCAAATACAGATAATGTTTTATCCTTCAAAATTCCAAGCTTTTTTTCATTTCATAGATCCTTATATGAGTGGATATCAGCTTTGGGACAGTTTTACATTTCTAATTTAGATGCTTGATCTTTGTAATTTTCATTCATAATTGTTGTTGCTTGTCTTGCATAATTTCCTTGTAAATGGGTTGCACCTCTGCTATTTAATGAATTATTTATTGATTAAAAAAAAGAGTTTTGAAAGGGAAAGTCACACAATGCCGGAACTTCTATATGCATCCTCCCAGGATAAAGGAAGGGAAATTCCACTTAAATTCACGTCTTATTGTGTCTTTTACAGTTAAGAATGTTAAGAATGTATTTTTGTTCTATTGTAACCTATCCGTATGTTCTCAGTGCAGTTGAATGAACCATATATATATATATATATATATATATAGAATATGTCTAAGAAAAATAATTCTGTTTCTAAGTACTTGACATTTGTACGATTACAAGGATAGGAACACTGGCCATATGGGATGAGGTGTCTCTATCAATAAATGGGGTCAGCTGTATTGCATAACTTCCTTCCATAACAATAGATATGTGATAAAATATAATGTTAATGATATTTGGAACTTTTAAATGAATGCACTAGTGTAAACATTATTATTACCCTCATAAGTTGTACATATCCATGGTTTCGAAACATTTAGTGTAGATTTCTTCTGTAATTCCTTATTAATTTCTATTTGTGGTCATGCAATTCTTTCTAAATTAGAATTTCAATATATAATGGTGCTTTTGTTCCATTGGGAGAATTGTTCTATGCCTATTGTAATAAGATAATTCAGATACTGATGCTTTATTATTTGATGCAGCCAGTGAAAATAATTGATCCGCACTTGGTTTCATTGTTTTTTGACGATTACAAGAGGGTGTATTTGCATGCTACAACAGAGTTAGAAAATAGACGTGCCTGGGTTGATGAGTGTTCTTTGAATATCCAAGTAACAACGGGAGTTGAGGGAAACAATTTTTTTTAGTAGAGCATCTTCAGACTCTACACTTGTCATATTCCCTGCTGGTTCACATATGCAATATACATTTCCTGAGGTCAGTGATAGCATTCATTCTTATGAGAATTTTGAGAAGAATAGTCTTTTTCAGCTTGCCTCTTTCTTAAGCAATTCAAAATTTAAGATACTCTTATTTTACTAAGAAGCTACCAACCATTAAGAGCAAACTTCATAGTATCTCTAGCACAATATTAAGTCTTTGCCCCATTGGATTGCCCCCACATGGAAAATCAAAAAACAAGATTAGACCGGCTTTTGGTTAAAGTTTAGGAACTAGAATATGTGAGCTATCTATGTCCTTCTTCCCAATTGAGGTGAAGAAGGCTTGTCGACTTATTCTAGCATCTTATGAAACCTTTAATATTTATCATTTAAGTCTGAGTATTAATAACCCTGTCTCTTTTGGTGTTAGTACATTCATCCTAATGCTTTTGACACTTGGTATACCGTCTCTTTTTTACTCAAGTACTTGTTCTTTTTTTTTTCAGCTAAAGGATTGCTTTTGTTTCTACTCATTCATCCTTACTAAGGCAAAGCACTTTTGCACATTTAATATTGCATGTCCATGTAGTAAATCGTGTAAAGAAATAAAGGCAATAAGAGAGAAATTTCTCAAAATTAAACACAGAATCACATCATCAACAAAGTCTTGACCAAGTAACAATT
Organism: Quercus alba; assembly: GCA_036321655.1. Classification (NCBI taxonomy): domain Eukaryota; kingdom Viridiplantae; phylum Streptophyta; class Magnoliopsida; order Fagales; family Fagaceae; genus Quercus; species Quercus alba. The sequence goes on from CM070300.1 coordinate 13,500,258, forward strand.
ATTAGCTACAAGGAGGTAAAACTAAGCTCCATTCAAGGAGAGTATGAAAGAAAAAGGACTTTATATCAAGGATCAACCGTTCAAGAATTCTTCCTGTTCATTACTTAGAAAACTATTTCTTGATAGTGTCCGGTGACGTTATTCCCGTTAAGATCACTTTTAAGGTCCCTCTAGGTGTCACTTCTCAAGTTTCGTTTCATGGCTGGAATTACCATGACTGTCCATTGAGCTGGGTAAAGAATACTCTTTTAATGTTATTTGCAACCTTGTGGAAGTATAAAATCTATTGTGGTCAAGTTTTACAGAGGAAATCATTATCACAAATTCCCGGAATGCTGGAAATAAATTTCCAACTTTTACATACTTAATTGTCCTTTTTTGCATTGGGAAACATTTTTTACTTAAAGTTTCACTAGTGATACCAGTAATGAAGCAGCTAAATAAATTGAGAGAACCTTCTATATTTCTGCCAATGTTATTTAGTTTTTCTTAGGTGAAATACCTACAAATTTGTAATATATGGTGTTGACTCTGTGTGTAAGTAATTTGCAGAGATGGACCTTTTCGTCATTTGCTTGCTTTTTATGTGTGTGCTTTCTCATTACTTTATGTCTTGATTAAGGGAGTGATGGAATGAAACAAAGATACAGAGATGAAGGGTGTTTATTCAATTAAAAAAAGGGTAAGGGATGAGTGAAAGAAATGCATATGAATTTAGTTTGTTTAGCAAAATGGGAATTGGACTTTGAATTTGGATGCTTTGAAATCTGAAGTATAAAATTCTATAGAATTTTTGTATTGTCATTTTTGTTAACATAAACAATAGAAATCAATATTATAAATTTCAAAAGTAAAATTTTGAGTAAATTCTGACTCAAAATTCATCATCTAAATGTAACACGAGATAAAATTTCATTTATGTATAACCCAAATAGAGATGCATAAAGAAATCTCATAAATGAATGAGAAAAATTTAATGTTAGTATGGACATGTTGGGAAACACAAAAGAAAGAGGGGGAAAAAAAAGAGGAAAAGAAATAGGAAATGTTACTATGAAAATTTAACTCCAAGTTGGCAAGGAAGCATAAATGCCTTGCTTGCTTCTTTTGTTCCTTCTTTCTTTTGTTTTCTTTTGTATTGGAGAAAGAATTTCTTCTATGACATGATGATCTATTGAGTTGGACAAGGTATATCTTCTTTGGCACAATGGCTTGGTAATCCTATATATAGTAGAAGTTATGAAGGGTTAACATATGAACTTAGCCTTAAAAAATTCAATACAGAAAATAACTTGGAAGCTTCCCAAGGTTTTTTTTGAAGCCAAAATTGGATTCTTCTTGTTGTAAGTTTTGATAGTTGCTTACATTAATTTTTTTGATGAACCTTGCTTAGGTAAATTTGTTCATATGCATGTGTGTTTTTGTATTGGTATTCATAAACAATGGTTACTTCGCTTACTAAAAATTTGTCACTATATTTTTATGAGATATATTACTCTAAATGGTTTGCAATTTTGATAAATAGTATATCACTCAACTTTTTTATATAAATCATTATTTTCTTGAATCACGTTTTTATTTAATATCTGTTACAGGTTAATTACGTAAAATTTGAAAATAATTAGTTGCCATTTTTTGTTAAACTTATAAGTTAGCTGTTTACTATATTTAAGAATGCAAAAAACTATAATCATTCTTCATAGATTAGTGAGCTTTTCATGTCTAATCACCTTGATATTCAAAAAGAATAGTAGATCACCCTAATATTTGGTAAGCATGATAGTTGGAGAAAGAAATTTAGTCTAACAATTGGATTTACAAACTATTATTATGGAAAAAAAGTAACTTATCAAAAAAAAAAAAATTATTATGGAAAAAAATTATTGAGGAATATAACTTCAGTAAAAGTTACCAAAAAGTCTAACTTGAACCAATCTCTATCAAATATTTGTTTTGTCCTTTATTAGTACTAAAATAGTTTACATTCGATCTCAAACATTACCAGAACATTTTTTCACCCTATTTATCACAAGTGGGAAAGAGAGGACTATAACATAAATTATTTTCATGAAGAACATCTACCAGTACGACCGAGCTAAAAAAACTCTTGACAAAATATTAATATACATAAATGTTAAGGGAGTGATAGTCTCGGCATTAAAAAATAAAAAAATATTTGTTAAATGAAAAAAACCATCATGTTGTATTTTTTATGTTATAATTGGATTAACATAGCCAAGCTCGAATGAGGTTTACGTAAAGCTCTAAAAGGCTTTACTCTTTCATTTTTGTATCCCCATACCACCTTTATGATGTTCAGTTTTCTCAATTAAAGTATTATTACCTATCAAAAAAAAATCTCCCGGAGATTTTGTTGGGTTAGCTTTGTTGTTATGAGCTTTAATGGATAACCTTGGTTAAGTAAAAGCTTGCATAAGGAAATTACAATATATAAATATGAAGGCAAACTTAGTTGCACTATTTACTTACATAATGAATAAAGGTAAACATAGATATGTGTTAGATGATTTTAAATAAATGATAATGATTGACATAATCAAGAGAAAAAAAAAAGTAAAAAACTAATTATTAGTTTTCTAATAACAAGAATGGAGGATCAATTAAAAACATGGTTTTAATTTTTGTTGTGCAAACATTCTTACTATTTTATTTCTAACTTTTAGATGCATTTCGTTTATTTTTTAAAAAATCACGCACTCTCTCTGATTTTTATTTATATTTGGATTCACCCTTTCTACGTATTATTATGCCTTTTTTCTTATTATTTTATAAACAATAAATTTGATGATATGTCTATTATTGTCACTGTCACTTTGCATGTCATACGAATAAAGAAGATAGATGGAGCAGCAGCAGCAGCTTCTACATTTTATCCATCCTAAGCATCCCTTGGTCTTCAATCCAGAAGATAGAAGTGGACGTTCTTGTTGGGGGTGTGATGAACAAGTATATGGACCTAGCTACAGTTGTAAAGAATGCGGAGGGATTTGGGTTCATCATAAATCATGTGCAGAACTACCCCTTGGGTTGCACCATCCCTTGCACCCAATCCATCCTCTTATTCTCTTTTCTCCACTATTATGGGCATATAACGGTGAGGACAAACAACTTTACAAATGCGAACTTTGCAAAGAAGATCGTGAGGAATACACTTATCGGTGTTCTCGCTGCGACTTCAACCTTCACATTACATGCGCTTCTTTAGCACCCACCACCATGGAACCTGAATTCCACCACCACCCGTTGACCCCTGTTTGGAAGTGGATCTCTTTCACTTGTGACCTTTGTGGCGTTGAAGACAAAGGTATGCCCTATTTGTGTAATCCATGCGGTTTCTGGATTCATAGAAGATGTCCTCTTTTCCCACACAAAGTCAAAGTTGTGCATCACAAGCACCTCCTTCACCTCACCCATTCTTCTCTTGAGTTCCATCAATCCAACTCCCGATTTTGTCAAATTTGTGGTCAAGAGGTGGACACATGCTATGGGTTTTACTATTGCTCCAAATGTGATTTTGCTGCCCACCTCAATTGTGTTATAGGAAACAAGGAGAGCATAAATTTGCAAGAATTTAAAGATGAGGATGAAGTTTTAGAACTCAGTGAATCGGTTGACTCAACTTACAAAGTCAAAAAATACAATAAGAGGGAGGGTGGAATTCAAATAGCTGCAGAAATCAAACACTTTAGTCATGAGCATGACTTAATGCTCACCGAGCAGCTTCTAAATAACCAAAAATGCGATGGGTGCGTAAGAGCTATTCTTCCGCCGTTTTATAGTTGTGTAAAGTGTAGCTTCTTCCTTCATGAATCTTGTGCTAATTTACCAAAAAAAAAGCGACACCCACTTCATCAACACCCACTATCCCTGCTCCCAATGAAACCAAGTAAGGATTTTAGGTGTTATGCCTGCCATCGTAGATGCAATGGCTTCACCTATTGGTGTGAGACATGCCGTTTTAGACTTGATGTTCAATGTAGTATGATCTCAGAAATCCTTATCCACCCTGGTCATGATCACAGACTTATTCTCTCTAGTGATGAATCTTCTCAGAATTGTAGTTGTTGTGAATCTAGAACTTACCCAATATTCTGTTGTACCACTTGTGCATTTACTTTGGACTTCAGATGTGCTACACTACCACATTTTACAAGATACAAACAACATGAGCATCCCTTTGCTCTCAGTTATAGAGTTGAAGATAACTCTGGTAAATATTGTTGTGATATCTGTGAAGAAGAACGGGACTCAAAGTATTGGTTTTACTACTGTGAAGATTGCAGTTATCCTGCTCATCCAAAATGTATTATTGGGAAATACCCAAATTACAAGTTTGGAGGAACTTACAAATTTGACGGTCACTCACACCCTCTTACTTTCCTTGAGGAAACTAAAGACCACCCTCAATGTAACGAATGTAATGATTCTTGTGAAAAGTTGATCTATCAATGTGCTCAGTGTAATTTCTACATCCACAAGAGTTGTTTATAAAAAGGACAAATGTGTTTTTAATTTATACTAGATGTAGTCCACGTAAGTTTTTTGGTGCATGGAATTCATCAAATGACAATGCAATAATTCTTTTCAATGCTCTTTCTTGGCATCATGGTTCAAATACAATGTAAATACATTGTACCAACTGAAGCTTTGTGTGTGGTTGTACCCTACCTCATCCACTTCTGTTTGAAACAATAAGCTTGTTGATAGTAGGAATTTTCAGTTTTCAATGTTTTATGGTAGTACATTGTTTAGCAATGGAACTTTGATTTTAGTGTGGAACATAAAGTTCAGGGTTGATGAACAAATACTAGAAATAAAAGGCAAATTTCTGGTATCTCTTATCAACTGTGTATGACTAGTTTTCCCTCTTTTTTCTATTTCTATGCAATTTCGATTGCATTCATTTTTCTTGAGCTCACATTAATTGTCTATGTCTTCTTCTTCTGCATTAGGTGAGCATTAGTTATTTTGAAGAGGGAAATGAGCAATTAGAGTCAAAGCATGAATGCAAAGATTCAATAGCATTTTAAGTTATTATAGATTTACATGTTTATCAACATCTTTTATGTCATTAGTTTTAATCACTAATATTATTACTATGATTGTTATTTCTATGAAAGCTCAATTATGCATGATTTAATTATCATTGATGGTGAGGTACTTTTCTTTTGTGTTTTCTCAACATAAATTTTGTACATCGTCTTAGTAAGAATATTGGCCTGATATTTTAATATGAAGGCACAAAATGTACTTTGTAAATATTGATGTTAAGAACATGGTGATTTGGGAGCAACAATTGTTAATAACATGGCTGGTTGAGTTATATAGTTTAATTGAATATCCTCCAAGTCCAAGGTAATCTTCAAAACCTTTTTGGGCAAAGAGACTACAAATCTTGTCTAATAAGTTCAGGGCTTAGTTTAGAAAATGTTGGTCAGGCCTTTCCTGGTTTGAAGGATCTCATTGTTACATAATACTTCTAAAATTTCAAGGAAAAATAATTTTCTATGACTTACCTGTGTACTTGTGTTCGAAAAGTCATTCTTTTGGTTTTTTTCCCTTAATTTTTAAGCATTCTAGTACTGTCCCATTGTCTTATTTTATTATAATTTTAGTAATGCTGTGATATGCTTGTTCTGATCATCTAAGTCAGACCTCTTTTTCATTGCCTAATTCTTATGTTATTTGGTTTTAGTCTCCTGATTACTATGCAATTAACATAACCATTATTTGCCACCATGGGACTGAATACTTGGCATCTCTTGAGCTTCTTTGTATCACTATTTTTGTTGTTAAATAATTTAATGTACCATTTTCTCCCCTCGAATTTTAAGTTAGGTTAGGTTGTTGTGCTTTTGCTTTCCACACAAATGAGTTCCAAGCCTCTTCATTCTGAAAATCCACCTTGACATTTACGTTGGTTTTCATTTGCTTGCACACCTCCAAAGTTTATAGATTTCGTTATTGGTTTTGGAATCCCACATAGTTTAGAAAATTAAAAGGAGATGCAATAATTCCTATCAAGAGTGTTAGTCCCACATTGGTAAGAAAAGAAACAGGGAGATGATATAGTCCCTATACATTGAGTGGTGGTGTAGTTTTTGTTTTGTGCTTGTAGGAGTTTGATATCAAAGATTTGTCTTGTGTTTAGTGTGAGAGCTTTGGTTGTCATCTTGTTTTAAGTAATTTTGCATTAGCAATTGCTATATTCTATGGATAAAATTTAGATACATTATCTTAGGTGCATCACGTTAGGTTCTCTATATGTTATTTGCAGTATCCTTTTTTAATTTTAATTTTTAATTACTTCTACAATACTTGTCACTACTTATTAGTGATTATACCTACTGATTGTTTTGGGGCTAAAAATATGTGCTGATATTATCAAACTACAGCCAATCACAAATTATTGAAAGGTAAACCCGTTGCTATGTTTCTTGAATTTTAGCAGTAATGTGCTAAGCTGTGCTTATTTTTTTTCATTTTAATTTATTCTTCCTTTTTCCTTTGTCCAAGCTATATCCATTCAGTTGTTGAGTAGGGATGATTAATTGTTGTTTGGTACAAGTACTCAAGCATTCTAACAAAACTGTCAACTTTCTGAATAGTTATTAATAATATATTGTTCTTTACTTTTGATAATGTGTCTGGGTATACTGTATCCAGTATTAACTGAATTTTACTAGCCCAGCTCTCACGCAAATAAATATATCATAATAATTGAGTAAAATGACTTTCTATGAATCATAAGTGGGAACTTAATGATGTAATCTATATGTACTTTATTATTTATTTGTTGTTTATTTCATTGTACATTTTTTCTTTTATTCTTACTATTGAGGTTCAATTTTGTAGTGACTGTTTAGATCCATTCAAAAAACTAGAGTGTGAAGCATTTGATATCTTTGTTAATAAGGTTCTCTGTGTTGGCAAAGGTACTGCGGCATTAATTTTATTCTAGAATATACTTGATGGATCCATTCTTACCATATTGCTTGCACACACCTACCTTTGGTCATTATCATGTGCACAAAGTACTCTTTTGCTATTCTACCTATTTTTGAAGATCATAAGCTACTCCCTCTGTTGATTATTCATATTTGGTAAACTTAGAAATGCTTGTTCAATCATATGACCATACACTAGAATATTTAATAATAAAAAATTACTACATCAAGGGATTATCATCCTTTTGGGATGAGTGTACAACCATATTTGTGAAAATCACTTTACAAAAATAATTTTCCATTTGATGGTTATCATTTAAATTATTTTTCCAATCAAAATGTGATATCTTTTGTTTTTCCTCTCTCGCTCATCTATGCAATTTTTGAATCATCTGCAAGGTGTCCATATTCATGTGTAAGAAGGGCCCCTCATGCCTTCTCATTTGCTTCTACTGGAAGTGCTTGGGTGTCTTCTCAAGGTTGGTTAATTCTCTTATTTTTCCATTCCTTGTGAGCTTGTATGTTGTTAGAGTATTCGTTCTAGGCCCACTTCCCCAACACCTTATGCTATATGTAATCAATTGTACTATTATACTACCAGCTGTACTGCACTTATGTACCTCTATACTTTCCTAACAAGGTTGAGAGCTTATATAAAGGTTACTCTTGCGAATAGTGCCAAGGCAGCTCATGGTTGAACTATATCGTCTCAAACAAGAGCTAGGGCAATCTATTGATGATTTTTTTTTTTCCCACACATGCAATATCTGTGGGATCAAATTTCACTATATGAACCAACATGGATTATGTATGCAATGCCCAAAATTTTGTGAATATCGGGATCAACTGAAAAAGTTCTCCTTTGCCTTCAATTGAAAAAGTTTTCAAGGAGCTTGTATAAGAGGTAACATTTACAAGTCTTACTATCTCGGCCTTGTAACACAATCTTGGCCACATCATCCCTTGATCCGCCTTCAACATCTGCAATTCATCAGAATGAGCACTATGATCACTTTGGCTCTCAGCGATCTAACTCTAAATATGATCATTCTCACTTCTGCACCTTTTGTAGGATACTTTCGAAAGCATGCCCGTGTCACTCAATCCTCAGCTTCCATGGCCAACATTAACAGCATATTGTTGCATCCTCCAACCCCATCACCCAACACAAGTAGTTTCGGCAAGTCTTTCAACTCATGTTTACATTAACAGCAGTTGACCTAAAGACTCTTATCAATAACATTTTGTCCCGTAAGGTGCATTCTCTTCTATTCTTTATGTTGCACAAGGTAAACACTCATTTTGATATCTCTCATTTTGATATCTTGACCTTGCTTGCTACACTCATATTACACCTGATTCTACCTCTTGTACCATACAAACCCATACTTTTCGTATACCTATCAATCACATTGCCAGTGGCTCTACCATGACCATTATAGGCATTGCTACTACTACTCAATTATCTATTTCAAATGTTTATCTTATGCCTAAATTTTCGTTAAATTTCTTATATATTTGGCCGATCGTGTGAGCTAGGGCTTCACATAGGATTTTCTTCTATTGGCTGTGTTGTACATAGTCCTTAGATAGCATAGACCATTGGGACAAAACGTAAAGTTGGATGGCTTTTCTTCTTACATCTTTACATGTAATTGTCTTTGTTACATACACTCACATAGCATCACCTCTTTGGAGTTGTGGTATTCATGGCTAGGTCATGCTTCTCTGTCTTGGGTCCAAACTTTAGTGTCTAAGGGTATTTTAGATTAGGTCTCTTTTTGATCCTTTGATTGTATCTCATCCTATCTTGGAAAACCATAGGCTTTGCCTTTAATAAAAGTGAGTTTTCCATTTCTGCGACATTCAAGCTCATTCACTCACTCTAATGTATGCAAATAATCTCCTATTCCTGCTATTGGGGGAATTTGTCAATTTTCTTGATGATTTTCAAGTTGCACATGGATATTTTTTTTATTAAAATTTTTCTGAGATACTTAATATTTATCTTGAGTTTACTAAAATGATTGAAGGTTCTCAAAATCCATCAAAATCTAGTGATTTGAAAATGTCCAATAGGACAAACATCATGACTTCCTTAGTATTTTCAAATTATATAGAATCATTTCTTATACATCTTATTGAAGAATTTCATAGAAAAATGGTCAAGTAAAATGTAAACTTTGATATATTTTGTTGTTTAGACTCTCATTCTTTTTGCATATGTTATTGCATCTTTCTCAGGCAAAACTGCACCTTTTGTTATCCATAGAGGACAATAATTTTTTGGCTTTAATAATATAGCCACTTTATAGGATGGTGTTAAGGATATTTTAGAAAAACAGAATAGACGAATTTGAAAAAAAAGACACAAGTTGCCAATTTGGCTTTTTATTCATTAAAAAAAAAAGGGTTTCCAGTTTGGTAGTTCCAATAGTATTATAACAACTATTAACATGAATTTGATCCAATAATATTAATTAAATTTCAGTTTTAAAACATCTATGCATATGATTAGTTCATGGTGAAGACTACCAAATTCAGTAGGGTAGTGCCCAAAAAGTTGTATCCATTATGTTACACCTTCACAGAGAATTATCTTAGAGGAGCTACTAGACAGGTAGATAGTCATAACTCTTACCTTCCTGGAAATCACTGTTGACTGTTGTAGGTGCAAAAATTGATTCAAATGAATTGTATAGAATCACTTCACTGTAGCCACACTTGTGAAAGAAATTGACGGAGCATGTGTTCTTGACTTCAATTGATTGGTGTATAATCTGCATTCTCCTGCTCCATATCTATTACCGCCAAAAGATCAAGATAAACATGCACTGGTTTGTGCTATGAATAACCTTGATGTGATCACATATCAATGACACATACTATCTTAAAATTATATCTTATAGCTTCTAACAATAATTTCTATTTCTAGTTTATTTGATATCTTAGTATCTTGAGCACGCCTTATAATTCATCAGTTGAGGCAGAATTGCTCTATTCTCTTATAGTTAAAGCCAAGTTTGAGAACAATCAGTACCTAAAGCCAAAGAAGCAACCCAAAACTTCAACCCAACATGTTGATTGGTTTTAACATTTGGATGGTGATGTTTGTATGCTGCTTCAAACTCATGGGGCCAATCGCACCCAGATTATTGGAGAAAATGGAAGCTAATATTGCTTATAGATGCCTCCAATCATCTATGTGAATACTGAATGTTGGTGATGTCAATTTAGCTCATCATCTATCTGACTTGCTGCTTGGCGTTGCCTTCTTGTAAAGTGCATGTACATTGAGAAACAATCTTGGGAAATAATTATTCTGCTAAGGAGACGTAGATTTTTCTTCCCCCCACTCCCCACCCCTGGGCATGCGGGGAGGGGGGGGGGGGGGGGGTGGGGGGGCGGTGTGTTGATTGGATTTTTGTCAATGGCATATGTATGTAGTTAGAAGTTTACATTTCATTTTTGCAATTGTCACAGAATCTATCATATTTTTCTAAAGGAAGTTCAGTAAGTAAAAATTTGATGTTATATCAATTGATTATGCTCTTATGTTCCATGAAATAGTTCTTTGCTTGCAAAACCTACCTTTTCATAGTGGTAGTTGTCCTTAGAATCTCTTTCCTTGTTGTAAGTTGCCGTGCATTTCAAGGTGCTAAATGATTAGGAAAAATATTTTTTGATTACTAAATGATTTTAGCTAATAAAATTCAAAAAGCATAAGAATTAAAATAAAATAAAAATTTATATTAAAAAGTCTCTTTTTTTCCCCTTAGAATGACTATATGTCATGGGCCAACCATCTATTTTTTTGGAACTCTTTGGATAAAATAAATTCTTGGGGAGAAGTTGTAAATTGTGATTTTTGTAACCAATAAGATTTTTTTTGGTGTGCAATTCTTTGGGAGTAGTTGGTGTGTGTTTGTATACCAATGAAAATTTAAAATTATTTTACTATTCAGCTTATTTTTGCTACTATTTATGGGTCTCATTGCACTTTTTGGTATTATTCATGGGTTCCGCTGTACTATTTCAACTAACTTTTACCTTTATCTACAATATTTTCAGTAATAAGTTTTTAATTTCAGCAAAATAAGCAGTATCCAAACAGACTCTTAGCCTCTATGTCTTGTAGCTTAACCAATCGGTTCTTCTAAATACTTCTAATAGATCCATATAGGGTTCAAAGCCTCCAACTCCAACTATCAAATTATTCCCAAAAAAAAGTTCAAAATGGAGGAGGGAGTTAATTTGTTAAAGCTAGGGCGTTATAAAATATTTTGAAGGGGATGGTGGTGGTAGTTAGGGGCTTAGGTCCGGGCACGAAGGCCCTATTGGTCTACTCATCCCTTAGCATCATCATAACAAAGCAATTCTTTAAAATGGCCACTCACATAATTAAGTGAATTACCATATAATACCATAATAGTTCTTGATGTATGAAGTACGGATAATTTTATATAATTTTTTAGAAGCAAATTATATTTTTACTATAAGTCTATTGGATTTTTTTTTTTTTTTTTTTGAGGAACAGATTTTATTTTAGACTTATTAATTAATTAAATTATTTTATTTTATTTAATTTTCTAGAGTAAGAATTCAATAATTAGACTGCAGCCCAAGTCAATTAGGATTAGAGTTTATTCGTAATAGTCTATATATAAATACATTTGAGTAAGTGTTTTTATTGCCTGGAGTTCTTCTTTTTTTTGCCATATTTGGCATTAATTTTACAATGTTTGTACACTCTGTTTGTTTCGTTGGAAAACTTTCTGTAATGATAGTTTTCCACATTTTCTAGTGTTTGGTAGCAAAAAAAAAAAAAAAAACTCGGTCAATGGAAAACTATTTTTGGTCAATGAAAAACCCTAATAAAAATAAGGCTTAATTTCTATAGGTTGTTTTCCAAAAAATTTTTTTTGGAAAACAATCTCTTTCTCACGCATTGCATTTCCTATAAATATTATCTTTATCTATAGTTGTGGGAAACATAATTTTTTGGTGCCTTCTCTCTCTCATGGTAAGTTTTCTCACTTTTTCTCTCTTCCCTTTACTTTTGCTCTCCTCACTGTCACTAACTCTAGTCTCTCCTCTTTCCATAGATCTTTCTCTCTCTAACTGTCTCTCTTTTCTCCATGTTCCTCTTCCCCTCTGTAACACAATTCTCTAATTAGATTTTTTTTTTTTTTTTTTCCTTCGCTAATCTGTCAATAGCTCCAACTTGCAAAGGAGAACAAATTTGCAATGGTAATTATTTCATTCCTCTCTACCAAAATCTCAATTCTTTACTTTGAATTTCAAGCTCAATTTTCTTTTTTCGCAAAGAAATTTTCGGTTTGATAGATTCCAGGCAAAAGTTACTTCTTTTTTGTACATAAAGTGCAAAAAAATAAAATAAAATAAAATATAAAGAAGAAGAAAGAATGAATGAAATAAAAGATGAAAATTTTAAACATAGTACCAAAATTGCTCTAAATTGCTTTTACATGGGACAATCTTTACCGTGGACTAATAATATTGTTATATAATAAATGATAATTGTTTAGGAGAATTGCATTTGTTGGCAAATACTTTTTTGTTTAGCAGATACTATACAGTGATGATATATTATATAGTACATTATGTAAATACATAATTTAGAATAATATTGAAGACTTGTGGTTGATCGTAGTAAACAATTAGTATACCAACAAAAAGAATAGACAATTAAAAGTTATTGTTATTTATACTTATTGAAAATGTATTCCCCTGTCAAATATATATATATATATATATAGACAAATAGTTGATATGTGTGTGTGTACGTACATTGCTGTCTATATATATGAACAAGATGAGTGGTAGAGATCATGAAAATTTAACAACTAATTAATTTTGATTGTATTTATTGTCAAAATTTTAGTATGAAAACCAAATTCATTCTTGGTTTTTTATTTATAATGATTATATTAATTAGTTTACATAATATACATGTTTTAAAATATACAAGAAATATTTTAAAAAAAAATTGTATACCAAACACCAGAAAACATTCTTAAACTCATTTTCAAGGTCATTACCAAACATTGAAAAATCAGACAGTTTTCTAGAAAATGCTCTTTGAAAAATGAACCATTTTTCAGAAAACGTTAATACTAAAACAAAATGAAAACAAACAGTTTTCTTGATATTTCATTGAAATTCATTAAATTTTGTAAATCCTGCCAATAGAAACAAAAAATGTAAATGGTTAAACTTTAAAAAAAAAAAAAAAATTAATGGGTTGAATTGGTTAAACTTTATTTAGTTTAGTAACTAGTGTTCAGTCGACCTGCATTGGGAAATGCTTGTTGGTAATTTTCGAAATATGAAGCCTCGCATATTGTTGTGAGATTAAAAAAATTAGATGATATTTATGGCTCTGTTGATCATACTTGTAATTTGTGTTCAATTACATTCACTATCGTTTATAGAAACAAAGATTTGGCAAGGGTTGTATCTGTATATAAGCATGCTTATGTTATAGCTGTTTAGGAAATTTTGGGGCAGAAAAAGAAAAATGAAAGTTGTATTTTTTTTCAATTAGTGAGGGCTAATGGTGATTTGATTGACAGTGTTTTGGCAATCTTGGTAGAGAACAAAGTTGTTCCTTCCACAACATGAAGAACAAGCAAAAAGAGGAAGAGGTAAAGTTTAAAGAAGGCCATGTTTCAAACTTTTGAGTGTCACATAGGTGTGCCTTGTGATGGGCAGTAGATAAAAATACATAAGAGAATAAAGAAAGCAAAGAGCTTGTAGCTTTTCTTAGCAATAGTTTGTCCTTCGATTCTCTGTTTGTTGAAAGTTGCCGTGCATATCAAGGTGCTGTAGGTGCCAAGATCTGTTTCTTGTGCTAAAGTGAAGTGTAACTTTTATGGTGACAGTTTATCTCTGGAACTTTAAATGTTTTGTTTACTGATAGTTTTTGGTAACGCTTTCAGTATATGATTACCAAGATAGCCATCTATATGCAAAACATTTTGCTATTAATATTTTAGTAGTCGCTGTTACAATTAATTACTTTGTCTTTTAAAATCTTAGTCCCTAAACTTTAATGTTTCTTGAAAATTGATCATTTTATTTATTGCCATCTATTGTATGCTCAATAAAATTATCATTATGACCAACTCTACAGAAATTTTAAAGTTTAAGGACTAAAATGACAAAAACAATTTTATCAAAAAAGAAAAAAAAGAAAGGACAAAAACAAAACTTAAGAATGAAAATGGCATTCACCTAAACTTAAAGGATTGGATGTAATTAATATTTTAGGCAAAAGAAAAGAAAGAAAAGAAATGATTGACATGAATTATTAAGAAAATGTTGATAAATAAAAATATGTGTGCTTCATACTTTTTTATTTTGTTGAGATTGTTACAATATGCTACATACTCCACAACTCGAATCATTTTCCTTAGACCCATAAGCACTTTATGCATGGAGATCTGTCAATTAAGCTTCAAGGCTCTAGACATGTGTACTTCATACTAAATATAATCTTCTTCAAAATTTTGGGAAAAAATGAATATGATATATTATATATTCATATATTTAAGGAAGCACACATATCCATGTCCAAGAGTAGGAAATGACCTTAAAATAGAAATAAGAGAATAATCTTAACTAAACATCCTTTAGCTTTTATTTCTTGATTTCCCTTTAATTTAATTATTAGTAAAAGATTCCTTATTTACTAAATGATTAAAGAGGCACAAAGCACTAAGAAAAAAGAACAAAAAAAGTTATGTGAGGCTTTTTTTTCGTTGAGAAAAAGCAAACGTCATGGCAAACCATTTATTCTCTCTTATTTTCTTTGTCCTCTTTGGATAATGATCCATTTTTGGCTAGATATAATTTTGGTTATTGAGAAAGGAAAGAAAAGAACCCAATGCTGAAATGCCTCGTGTTCATTGATTAACTGGTAATTGTATTTATACATCACTGAAATAAGAAACTAACTGACTGAATAACAACTAACTTGATTCTACTAACAACCTCACGTGTAACCATTACAATTTCTAAACTACCAAGTCATTTTCTAAAACTACGTGTAACATAAGCTACTTGTAGCTTTCTTCTATTCTTCTTGCACTGCACTCTCTGCTGCATTACTCCTCTGCACTCCCTGCTGCATTACTTAAGCACTCGTAATATTGGAAGACCAAACTTTCGTGTGCGTGTGTGAGAGAGAGGGGGGGAGGAGGAGGAGGGTGTCAAGGCCATTATAAAAACTTTTGTACTGGGGGGTTGATCCCAAGATAGGTTCGTCCTTGACAGCCATCCCTTATCAATTCACTACCAGCTTTTTATTTTTGAAAATTGATCATTCAAATATACTACCAAAGGATACTTTTGACCCTTTAAGTTTAGCAGTTCAAACATGTTGTCTTGTTTGTAACATAAATACATAATATGTGGTCACCATAATAACTTGAAGCTGCCTCTATGTAGCTTTTAGCCTTTTACAAAGACACTTGCCAACACGTTACAAAAGGCTGCAGTGTAGGGTCTTAAGTTTGGAAAAAATGTTGTGTTACATTCATTCACATTTACTATTTCACACACATCCATAATTGATGTGGAAATTGTCATATTTTAATGCAAAAAAGTGGATATGAAAATTGAAAAAGATGTGAATTAGTGGATGTATGAGAATCAAAATATTTCAAGTTTTATTACTTGACATTACCAAAATAAATTTCAAGTTTTAACAATGAAATGAAAACCTTAATAGCTTCATCATTTGCTTTAATATATATCTTTAGTAAACACAATTTGCTATTTGTCAACTAAAAAGAAGTTAGGGTGAACAACCATAATGAATAGGGAGGAAAAGGACCTTCTGTTTGTGCTACTATTTAAAGGAAGACTGGATATTGGACTTTCTAAAATAAAGCATGATCTAAAAAGAATGCTTAAAATCAATTGAAGGTACTAAGTAAATATGGTCAAGTTTAATTCAGGGCCTTTACCACTCTAATTATTACTCCATTACTAGCTAACAAAGCATAAGTATGGAACTCCATATCTTGTTCATGTACTGCACAAGTTTGCTATTCAGATCTTACCTATTCAGCAAGAATGAACTTGTCATAAGAAATATGCACAATTACAATCATGATATATGTTACAACAAGAAAAACAATCTCACTTAAGTTCACAACTTTACACAAAAAACACACAAAAATAAGGAAAATATGTATATAAATGACAAGCACTTGGAGAATTTCAGCTCACTGCAGAAACAACAAGAAATCCAATGAACAAAGCCACCAAGGATTTACCCATACGGACATTTGCAATCAAAGAAGCAGCACCGGAAAAGTTTCCGGTTGATGTGTTAGTGCTCAAAACAACCACCATCCAATTATCCTCAAAGCCAATCCCAGTCCCTGTGTAGTTTGAATCCTTAAGATATTTTGCATATTGAGGTGTTGTATAATTAGAAAGCACCAAAAATGGGTCTAATCTGGGCACACAGACAGGCAATATGACCCCTTGAACTGTGTGATTCTCTTTTATGTCACAACCATCCATGAGCTTGTCATATTCGGTGACATTAGGCTTAGTGCCTAGAGTAGAGCTGTAGCGAAAGGCGTTTTTACATGTTTCGTTCTTTAATTGGCTTGCAATATTATTAGCTAGGCAAGCTGCATTTCTGTTCTCAGTAAAGTTGGGGAGATTTAGTGACATCCTGTAAAGATTAAGGTCCTCCAAGAGATATTTTTCAGCTGTAGCTGTGAAGATGTAAAAATTGCATTAGTTTGAAGATTAAGTTATGAATGACCAAAGTCAATCTATTTAGCAGTAGTCTTCTCTATGTTCTAGAACTAGCTACCAATATTAATTGATAATTTTATACTATGATGGAATTAAGGGGTGAAGGAGGGGGGGCAAGCATCAGCCAAAACAGAGGGGAAAAAAAGAGAGTAGAAGACAACAAAATCACTTTAGTATATAAAGATATTTGATTTTTGCATCAAGGTTTATAATATGCCCTTGTTGGAGCTTGAGAAAGAAATGCTAGTCTATACTTTGTCAATTCCCTCTATTTTTTTTTTTTTTTTTCATCTTAACAGGATAGTAAAGTAAAGCTATAGAGAAAAGAAAAAGAAAAAGAAAAAGGCAAAGACTATTTAGCACCAAATACCAGTTACTCATCAACATATAAAATGGTTAAAAGTGTACCATTTTTCTTATACAGGCTATCCTATTCTACAGAAAAATACTTTAAGCACTGTTCCAATCACTTTGTCATACTTTCATGATTTTACAAAAGGTTGCCGCCTGATGGCTTTGGATTTTGATTGATTTAAATTCACAAACAGCTAGTCTAGCAACTTAATGAAATTCTATAAGAATCCTATTTAATCCTAAATACACAGGGCCCATTGATTGGAATTGAGCACATGCCTGTTCCAAAATTTTGTTTCTCCTACAACTCAAAACTGAAAATCAAATTGAATTTCATGTTTCAAGTCGAGGAACTAATTAATTGAAGTCATGATTTCAGTTAAAAATACGTGTATGTGTGTAATAACCATTGCTTAAAATACACACACACACATATATATATAGAGAGAGAGAGAGTACCATCATAATCACAAGATGCTTTTCCCTGCACAACAGGAAGAACAAGAAAAAGGAGGGAGAGTTTAAGTGTAAAGAAGGCCATGATTCAAACCTGAGTGCCATACAGAGCTGTACCTTGTGATGAGCAGTACATAAATATAGATAAGGGAAAGAAGAAAACAAGTGCTTGTAGCTTTTCTTAGCCATAATTGTCCTTCGAATCTCTTTCCTTATTGTAAGTTGCCGTGCATGTCAAGGTGCTCTAGGTGCCAATAACTTTGTCACTTGTACCAAAGTGAAGTGGTTTTGTAATGCTTTCAGCCTTTCAGTAAATGGTTACAAAGATATCCATCTAAGCGCAAAATTTTAGTCGTTGTTACAGTTACTTTGTCTTTCAAAATTTTAGTCTTTCAACTTTAATGTTTCTCACAAATTGATCATTCGTGTCTATTGCCATCTATCGTATGCCCAATAAAGTAATTCTTAAGACCAACTTTACTGAAATGTTAAACATTTAAGTTGTTTAACCAAAATGATAAAAATAATTTTTCCAAAAGAAAAAAAGAAGACAAAAACAAAACTTCAGGAATAAAAATAACATTTCACGTAAACTTGTGTTTTAGCAAAAAAAAAAAAAAAAGATAGGTAAATAAATAAATATGTGATGTTAAGAGTTAATATCATCTCCTTCAAAATTTTGAAGAAAAAAACTAATATGAAATATATTGATTAAAAAAGTGGGAAGCACACATATGCATATCCAATAACAAGAAACTACCTAAAAAAAAAAAAAAAAACCCTTAACCTATTGTTTCTCAGTTTGCTTTTGTTTTCCTAATGATTCGGAAAAATGTTTTTTGTTTACTAAATGATTTTAGCTGATAAAATTCAAGATAAAGAAATCTGTGATCTTTGGAATAGATCAAGGTCGAAGCAAAGCAACTGAAAACACTGTAGAATCAAGAAGGAAATCTGTGGAGGACAGAGGTATGAGAAAGAAGAGAGAAGGGAGAGATATTTTCTATATGAAACTGAATAACGCTTCTTGATTAATTACTTTCGGTGTACAACTCTGATTATATGCTACAACTAACTCACACCAAATAACTAATACAAGGATTACACCATAATTAAACCTTTGTAACAAACTCTAACAAACCCAGAATTTTCTCGCATCTGTTATAGTTAGTTTGTAACTAACTCTCTGAGACTTCAACGGCTATTACAGAGACGACACCGTTGAGTAAGTAACACACGCGTGTCATTTTGGTTTTAAGTATTGTTACGTGTGACTTGTAGAACGACATCGTTAGTCTTTTCTTTGAAAGTAGGACTTGTGGAAACGACACTGTTATCTGCATCCACAACTGTTAACACAAAAAGCATAAGAATTAAAATAAAATAAAAAATTTAATATTAAAAAGTCTCTTTTTTCCCCCTTAGAATGACCTTATGTCATGGGCCAACCATCTAATCTTTTTTTTTTTTTTTTGACCTCTTTGTATAAATTAAATTCTGGAGGAGTAGTTGTAAATTGTGATTTTTGAAGACCAATAAGAATTTTGGGCAAATTACAACTTACCTACTTATGGTTTAGCCGAAATTTAAGTTACCTACCTGTGGTTTAAAATTTGACACTTTACCCACCTAAGTTATGCTCTATTAGGGTTTTGTAACCCACCTCCTCACTTCTCCGTTATAAGCATGAAAAACATAATAAAATCAAAGAAAAGAAAATCTAAAAGTAGCATTTATAAAAATTTCTAAAAATTTGGCTCAAGAACTTCAATAGAACTCAAATAACTAACAATTATGGGCAAAATCAGCCATTTTCCACTTATCACAGAAATTATTAGTAATATACCATTGTTTGCAAAATAAGTAGTGTAAGGACACGATTCTGAACGAACCGCAACGGTGTTGGGCTCGCTCATAAAAAGGCCCAAACAATATCATTTGTAGAGCGTGGGTTTGAAAGGCTAGGCCTTGATCACCAGACGGTGGGTTTTTCGTGGTGTTCATGCATGATTAAGTTGATTTCGCCCCTGGAGTCTTTCTCCTGGAGGCGGGCTGGGAAGTTCTGGTTTTTGGCCATTTTTCCCAGCCTCCCCTCTAGATTACTTACTTTTCCTTTTATACTAGCCTGCGTTCACTGTCCTTCGTCCACGTGTAGGGTCAACCTTTCCAAGACTGATACTTGTCCCATCAGCCCATACTCAAAGTCGTTGGGGGTGGTTGTAAAAGCCGAAGAATACGGTTCTATTAGGTGCAGAGTATTGAATGGCAGTAAGGGCAGCTTTTCCTGGATATTTTAGATTTTCTTTCAAGCTGGTCCTATACTGTTTTTGCCCCTCTTTCCGGTGGAACTTTGGGTCTGCCGATGACTGAATTGTCCTTAGCTGTATCCCAAGACTATCTTGTGCTTTATATTATTGAGTTTGGGCCATAGCCCTCCTTGGCTTGGGCCTTTGGACTCCCCACGAGTAAATGGGCCTGACCCATAAATTATTGGGCCCCACAATAGCCCCTCAAAACCCTGCTGTCCGACCTCTTGGTTGGAAAGGGGGGTTTTGGTAATACTGAGCCTTTATTATGGCTCATTTAATTCAGCCTTTCATTGATGTTGGCGGTTCTCCACCTGCCCAGGAAATGTACCGGTCTACGAGATGTTCCTCTTAATTTATTCACGACGCGCTCATGCCGTTTGGCTATCCAAAGCGTGTCTTTAATAGTTTCCCTTTACGAGACCTTTCAGATTTAATGGTTATTGATGGTGTGGGGAAGCGGAACGGGCATATTCTTGTTTGTAGATTTCCTTGGAGATCTGAACATATTAAGTACCTTCCGCTTCGCCCCTCATATAAAAAGAAAAGGCGAGAGTTGTTTCTCCCATACATGAACCCTTTTAATCCCCCCAAAATCTGAAACCCTTAGACTCCTTCCAGAGTTTACTTTTACCCTCTGGTTATACCTTAAATTGTGATACGTTCACCATAGTAATAAGCAATGAAGGAACCATACCCCTCCCAAAAACACCATGTTCTAATAAAGCTCGAAATGGCTCGGTCAGGGCAAGGATGGCGGAGACTCAAGATTTGTCTCACCTTCCTTTCAGCCAAAATCCGAAGCAGGAACTCGTCACGTCAAACTTTCGGTGTGACTGAGCCGAGGACACCCATTATCAGTACCAGCCGCTCTCTTATGAGCATATTTAACATGACAGCAGTGTGTTAGGAGTTAGGATTGAGGCAGGGACTAAGTGCCCCTGCTTCTTCCTCTCTTCGTTCACTGGTGTCTCCTTTTGCCTCTCTTTCTTCTTCTTTCCACCACCAGATCCATCCTGGTGCTTTTCCTTCTCCCTCTTTTGCTCCTCTTTCTTTCCTTTCATCTCATCCCTCTTCTTCTCCTCCTTCTTTTCATTCATCTCCTCCATCTTCTTCTGAAGAAGGTCCTTCTCTCAATATGGGCGCTACTGAGGCAAAATTTGGAAGGACTTCGAAGACGAGTTTAAAAAGGCATCTGACTGTTTATTTGTCTACATTGTTATTGTGTTTTTTTTTTTTTTATTGTTTTGGTGATCCACCTTTCGTATAGGCTTGTTTAAGCCCCTCTTTGTACGTTGTAATACATCTTTATATTAATAAAAATTGTTACTACTTTACTTCGCATGTTCTATCTCTATATTTCCGAAATGATAACGCGATGAATAGACGTACAGTCTGGTGAATTCTTTTTATTTTTAAACTTTGACCGACGTCTAGGACCAAAGTCCTAGTTAATAAAAAGATCTTGCTCTGTGTTTATAGAAACAATCCAGCTTAATAATACTGAATCGAATAAGTGATACTTAGAGCTGAAACTCCTATTAGGCATAAAAAGAAAGGACATTATGATGAGCTTACTGAGTCGGCCTGGAACAATACCGCCGACCTTAGAGTACAATACTTAGGGCCGTAATCCCTTATCAAAGAGAAATGCGCTATTATGAACTTGCAAGTACTGTTCGGCACAATAATATAGCATTGAATTAATGACACCTAGGGTCAAAATATTTGCTAAGGAAAAGATATTATCATAACTTTAATAGAGTTGTTTGGCGCAACAACGCCAACCTGCGAAAACAATACTTACCTCAAAAATAGCCGAGACGACAACTGAATGCTCCATACGGTGTAGGAAGTAACCATCCGAAGACATACTACCCGCAAAATGAACAGCCCCTGTAGGTTGTTGAATAGTGGGGCGTTTCACCATCTTGTTAACACTTTTAATAGCTTTAACCTTTTATAGTATTTGAGCCGAGGACTGAGTAACTTAGAAATTTTATTAAGTAGCCGACCTTACGAAACTCAGTTTTCTCATCCAAGTAGTTGGTTTCCCTATAGGCTTGAGTCCGAGGACCATACAATACCTTGATTCTGTCCAAAACTCAGTTTTCTCATCCAAGTAGTTGGTTTCCCCATAGGTTTGAGTCCGAGGACCATACAATACCTTGATTCTGTCCAAAACTCAGTTTTCTCATCCAAGTAGTTGGTTTCCCCATATGTTTGAGTCCGAAGACCATACAATACCTTGGTTCTGTCCAAAACTCAGTTTTCTCATCCAAGTAGTTGGTTTCCCCATAGGTTTGAGTCTGAGGACCATACAATACCTTGGTTCTGTCCAAAACTCAGTTTTCTCATCCAAGTAGTTGGTTTCCCCATAGGTTTGAGTCCGAGGACCATACAATACCTTGGTTCTGTCCAAAACTCAGTTTTCTCATCCAAGTAGTTGGTTTCCCCATAAGTTTGAGTCTGAGGACCATACAATACCTTGGTTCTGTCCAAAACTCAGTTTTCTCATCCAAGTAGTTGGTTTCCCCATAGGTTTGAGTCCGAGGACCATACAATATCTTAGTTCTGTCCAAAACTCAATTTTCTCATCTAAGTAGTTGGTTTCCTCATAGGTTTGAGTCCGAGGACCATACAATACCTTGGTTCTGTCCAAAACTCAGTTTTCTCATCCAAGTAGTTGGTTTCCCCATAGGTTTGAGTCCGAGGACCATACAATACCTTGGTTCTGTCCAAAACTCAGTTTTTGGTATGGGTCCTTGGCTTTAGGGGAGTTAGCTCCTCGGCCAAGCCCTTAGAACCATCCAAGCGACTGACGCCATCGAGCGTAGCCCCTAGTGAAGAATCGTATCCCCTAGCAGAACTTTACACTAGAACTCTATAACCAGTTGTTAGAAATGACAAAAGAACTCTCTCGACCTACCGCCTATGCCAACACACAAGCCTTTCCCACAGACGGTGCCAATTGTAAGGACACGATTCTGAACGAACCGCAACGGTGTTGGGCTCGCTCATAAAAAGGCCCAAACAATATCATTTGTAGAGCGTGGGTTTGAAAGGCTAGGCCTTGGTCACCAGGCGGTGGGTTTTTCGTGGTGTTCATGCATGATTAAGTTGATTTCGCCCCTGGAGTCTTTCTCCTGGAGGCGGGCTGGGAAGTTCTGGTTTTTGTCCATTTTTCCCAACCTCCCCTCTAGATTACTTACTTTTCCTTTTATACTAGCCTGCGTTCACTGTCCTTCGTCCACGTGTAGGGTCAACCTTTCCAAGACTGATACTTGTCCCATCAGCCCATACCCAAAGTCGTTAGGGGTGGTTGTAAAAGACGAAGAATACGGCTTTGTCAGGTGCAAAGTATTGAATGACAGTAACGGCAGCTTTCCTTGGATATTTTAGATTTTCTTTCAAGCTGGTTCTATACCCTTTTTGCCCCTCTTTCCGGTGGGACTTTGGGTCTGCCGAGGACTGAATTGTCCTCGGTTGTATCCCAAGGCTATCTTGTACTTTATATTATTGAGCTTGGGCCATAGCCCTCCTCGGCTTGGGCCTTTGGACTCCCCACGAGTAAATGGGCCTGGCCCAAAAATTATTGGGCCCCACAAGTAGCAAAATACCACTTTTTTGAAACTCGAGTTCATGAAACTCGAGTTTGTTGTGTAAATCGAGTTTTAAACACTCGAGTTTCATAAAAAAAAACTTGTATTGATGTTGATTTTTTTATTGAAAAAATGCCACATGGAACTCAAGCTTATTAAACTCGAGTTCCATGCAACACAATACTCCAGTTTACCAAGCTCGAGTTCTTTGTAAATACAAAACTTGAGCGTAATGATTTCTTGTATTTTTTTTTTTTTTTTTTTGATAATCAACAAATAAACATAAACATAAAAATAAGTAATTTTTTTTCATTTGAATGCACAAACATATGTTTTATTTATTTAAATAGAAGTATTATAAAATATAGCAATTTTAATTTCAAAATATTAATTTTTAGGCCACTCATACCCCTTGTTCATTCATTTTTAACACACTCATAAATTAGATTTTTTTTTCCGAGAAAGGGATTTTATTTTAGACTTATTATTAATTAATAAAATTATTAGTATTAAATTTAATTTTCTAGAGTAACAAGTCAATAATTAGGCTTCGGCCCAAGTCAATTAGGATTAGAGTATATTCATTATGGACTATACATAATAAATACATTATTGCAGTCCAGTGAGGACAAATTCAATACTTTGCAAGGAGGGCACATCTCTCACTGTCTTGAAGTAACAAAACGACACATCGTCTGGACCTAACTAACGCATTCCAACACATCGTTGTTTTTTTTAACACAACGACAAGTTTTTTTTTTTTTTTTTTAAAAAGACACTCATTTCACATGGCTTTCCCGGTCCCACCTCCTTTTTTATATTACCAAAAATACCCTTACTCCCTTTCCCTTCTCTCTCGCACCAACACACAAACAGAATCACACACAGACACAGTCACTCTCTCTCTCTCATACCAACGTAAGCCTTGTCTGCTTATAAGATTGAGCTCTCAAATTTGCGTATTTGGGTAAGTGTTTTTATTGCCTAGAGTTCATTTTTTTTACCATATTTGGCATTAATTTTACAAGGGTTGGATTCTAGTGATGCTTGTAATTTGCAAAAGTTTGGTCTTGATATTTCATTCATTGAAATTCATTAAAATTTGTAAATCCTGCCAATTTAAACAAAAAAAAAAAAAGTAAATGGTTATGTTATAGCTGCTAAGGGAATTTTGGGGCAGAAAAAGAAAAATGAAAGTTGTATTTTTCAATCAGTGGGGGCTAGTGGTGATTTGATTGACAGTGTTTTGGCAACCTTGGTAGAGACACAAAGTTGTTCCTGATCCTTCTTTCTATGAGCTGCAAAATGAGAGACAATTGTAGATATTGCTGATTCTGGTTTTTACAACTTTTTAGAGTAAGCTGGTATGCAAACATAAGATATGATCTTGAGATTTTATACTTCTTGAAATGATTTTCATGCTAATTTTTAAGAAATTGGAAGGTTTTTCTTTGGTTGCATTCCCTATAAATTTCACTTGACACTGTTTTTTCCTGTCAACCTTGTGTGAACTATTTTCTTGTAATTTGTCAGTACTTGGGTAGTTGGTCACTGTTATTGGGTCAGATTTTAACCAAAACATGGTCTGAAAATTTTTATTTTTCTGGAAATTGCCAATGTTCTTTGGGCCAAATTAATGGCACCTCCAAAACCCATATACGTATGGGTGGTGAGTGAGGTTGGGGGTCCAAATCCCTTTGGGTGTATGAGTAACTTACCAAGAAAAACAAATAGTAATAGAAACTAAAAAATAAAAAAAGATTGGAAATTTTTATCTGGTTTTCACATTTCAAATTGAATTGGAATTTATTAAACTTGTCTTGAAGCTGGAAGTTCCTGAGCCTTTCCACTTCTCAGTATCAAATTAAAATGGGAAAAAGAGAAAAGGGTCTAATTGCTTGTCCTTCTGCAGTTAGGAAAGCAGTACCTGGATCTGAATTATTGTGGAATCAGTTATTCTGTAGAAGTTTTAAATCGGCACAAAAAGCTCATGCCAAAGGGGATGGTTCAGAGGCATTCTCTCGATGTCATTGATATTCTGCATCCTGATGGTCAAAACTTGCTTGCCTTTAGAATTACATTTATGATTTTGGATCCCATGCGAGTGGAGTGATGGAGTAAAAATCTAAATTTTGATATGCTTGGAATACATACAATTTAACTTTAATTTGTTTTCATGGTAGATTGGAAAAGATGTTGCCACACAATACATTCTGGGTTGGGATTGGCTAGCTCCTATAAGGTGACTATGTTTTTTACCTTTGATCATGATTAATTTTTTTCCATAATGATATTGTTATCTCTAGTTTCTTGTTGGAAAATGAGAGACAGTAGATGTGTATTGATAAGAAATTATTTGAAATTTCTTGTCAGAACCAAAACGAGACAGGTTTCTACAGATATTTGAAACATATTTTTAGTGAATAGTGTCGGTGTGATAAATCATTGAGAGATCAGTTATACAGTGGAGAATTATTTGGTTGAAAATTGGTCACAGCTATAAGAATAATTCTTATGTAGTTTTTTTTTTGATAAGTAATGCAATTCTTATTGATATAACAAATAGGGTTGCCCAAGTATACATGGAATATACAATAGGGGACTGAACAATCAATTATACAAAGTACATGAGTCTATCAAATCAATAACAGAACATAAGATAGACTAGGCAAAATTGACATCCAATCCAACAAAGTTCTAAAGATAATGAATTTTAAGGGACACAAAATCTTGTTAACTGAGTTTGACCTGGAAGAACAAAATATAGACATACATATACAGTGGATTCATCAAATACAGATAATGTTTTATCCTTCAAAATTCCAAGCTTTTTTTCATTTCATAGATCCTTATATGAGTGGATATCATCTTCAGGACAGTTTTCCATTTCTAATTAGATGCTTGATCTTTGTACTTTTCATTAATAATTGTTGTTGTATGTCTTGCATACTTCCCTTGTAAATGGGTTACACCTCTGCTATTTAATATATTATTTACTGGAAAAAAGGGTTTTGAAAGGGAAAGTCATGTGATGCCGGAACTTCTATATGCATCCTCCCATGATAAAGAAGGGAAATTCCACTGACATTCACTTCTTATTGTGTCTTTTGCATCTAAGAATATGCTTTTTTCTTATTGTAACCTATCCATATGTTCTCTTGACAGTTGAATGAACCATATATTCATAGAATATATCAAAGCATAATAATTTTGTTTCTAAGTACTTGACATTTGTACGATTACAGGGATAGGAACACTGGCATATGGGATGAGGTGTCTGTATCAATAATTGGGGTGAGCTGTATTGCATAGCTTCCTTCCATAACAATAAATATGTGATAAACCATCTTGTTAATGATATTTGGAACTTTTAAATGAATGCACTAGTGTAAGATTAATGGTACCATCATAAGCTGTCGATATGCATGGTTATGAAACATGTAGTATAGATTTCTTCTGTAGTTCCTTATAAACTTTTATTCGTAGTCATGCCATTCTTTCTGAATTAGAATTTCAATATTTAATGGTGCTATTGTTTCGTTGGGAGAATTGTTCTCTTTATTTTGTAATCATATAATTTTGATACTGATGCTTTATTATTTGATGCAGCAAGTGAAAATAATTGATCCCCACTTGGTTTCATCGTTTTTTGACGATTACAAGAGGGTGTATTTGCATGCTACAACAGAGTTAGAAAATAGAAGTGCCTGGGTTGTTGAGTGTTCTTTGAATATCCAAGTAACAATAGGAGTTGAGGGAAACTTTTGTTTAGTACAGCATCTTCAAACTCAAAACTTGTCATTCCCTGCTAGATCACATATGCAATATACATTTCCTGAGGTCAATGATAGCATTCATTTTTATGAGAATTTTGAGAAGAATAGTCTTCTTTCAGCTTGCCTCTTTCTTAAGCAATTCAAAATTTAAGATACTCTTCTTTTGCTAAGAAGTTACCAACCATTAAGAGCAAACTTCATAGTATCTCTAGCACAATATTAAGTCTTTGCCCCCATTGGATTGCCCCCACATGGAAAATCTAAAAAAAAAGATTAGACCGGCTTGGAAATAAAGTTTAGGAACTAGGCTATGTGAGCTATCTAGATCCTTCTTCCCAATTGAGGTGAAGAAGACTTGTCGACTTATTCTAGCATCTTATGCGACCTTTAATATTTATCATAGAAGTCTGATTATTAATAACACCGTCTCTTTTGGTGTTAATACATTCCCCCTAATGCTTTTGACACTTGGTATACCCTCTCTTTTTTACTCAAGTACTTGTTGCCGCAGGACAACCAAAACAAAATTGAAACAACAAGAAAATAAAGGGATATGACCTAGGAGTTAGCTCCTAGGCCTGGCTTGGAGTCAGCACCAAGCAGGAAACCACTAGGAGTTGGCACCTAGCGTAGACCTGGATTCAGCACCAGACCAAAAGAGACTAAACGGCCATTTTTTTCATTCATCAAAATATCAACTATCTCCTCAAGGAGTACAATAGGTTGCTTATAAAGGATTGCTAAACCCTAGTTCTAATTGGCTAGGAAACCCTAATTGCCTTATTACAAAAATAACCTTGCTTCCAAATTAAAATACTAATAGCCTAATAAACTACTAGGACCTAAAACACAAAAATACAATTGACTTGCAAACATAAATAATACAAAATAATAATCTTCTTGCATCTCCCGCATCACTTGTTCTTCTTTTTTCAGCTAAAGGATTGCTTTTGTTTCTACTCATTAAATATGCTCTTGGGTCTTATCTATTTGGTGTATAGAATTTATTGTGGTGATGGTGGTTCACCTTGTTTTATATATGTATATATATATAGAGAGAGAGAGAGAGAGGTGTTCAAGTTACACTTGTTGTAATTCCACAAGAATTACACCTTTTTATAGTAATTGATTTTCATAAGATCTAAGTGTGAAAAAGACACCACTTAACTTGTCATTAATATAGAGTTATTAATTGCCACATTAGCTAACTTTCCTAAAAAGACCCACCCACACTCACTGTACCTAACACTTAATCTTTTTCCATTTAAAAAAAAAAAATTAATGAAGGAAAATGATATTTTCATAATATTGTTCATACTTCCATAACTATCTCTCACATATTGAATTTCTCATAGATTTTTCGATTGAGGGAGGTTATTACACAAATAATAAAAAGAAATTAGAAAATTAGTTATTATTTAGTAATCCATTAATGATGATCCCTCCCCCTGTCTTTGATCATAATAGTACCAGTTAGTCAATCTCATTCTATGGAATTGTAACGTGGGATCCTTACTAAGGCAGAGCACTTTTGCACATTTAATATTGCATGTGAATGTAGTAAATCGTGTAAATATATAAAGGCAATGAGAGAGAAATTTATCAAAATTAAACACAGAATCACATCATCAACAAAGTCTTGACCAAGTAACAATGATTAGCTACAGTTTTCAGTATCCAAAGAGGATGAAACACAACAAAATTAAATAGGGACACAAGTGCAACTCAGGTTGAATTAAGGTTTTATTTTATTTTATTTGTGTAATAAGCTTCCTCAATAGCAAAATCTACCAGAAATTCAATATGTGAGAGATAGTTATTGATATTGTACATTACCATTAAAGAAAGGTGGAATCATAATGGACCCCCCCCCTCCCCCAAGTTAAAAAATTGCATACTGCGCCCAAGGAATATAGCCTTAATTACTTATCCGTGCCTTGAATTATCCAAAATGGTATCTAGAGATGGGTAATTTCTGATTACTGAGCATTTGGAGCATCCGATTATTATGGATTCAAATATCCTCAATTCTCATTAGGAGGTCGAACCAAGGACCTATGGAAGTTGGGGTAGCCCAGTCCCCCATGGGCGTTTTTATCTAGTTTTAGGCTCTCAATACTTCTGTTGTAGGTTATAATGGAATGAATTTGCAGCTTTTCTTCTACAATCCGGACTTATGGTGGCCGAATGGTTTGGGAAAACACTCCTTGTAAAATGTTCATATTACTGTTGATGTAAAGGGATATGGAGAATCTGATGCTTGGAGCCATCTATTTGACTACCGAAAAATTGAGAGCCATATTGATAGTGCCACGGGTGGAAGGTATTGCTTATATGCCTTCTAGAACATTTTACATAGGTTTTTATTTTGATATTATGATATGTAGTCTATAAATTTTTGAAATACAGGTTGTTCAAGGTCAATGGACAGCCTATCTTTATCCATGGTGGTAATTGGATATTGTCAGATGGGTTACTATGTCTTTCAAGGGAACATTATGAAACAGACATCAAGTTTCATGCTAATATGAATTTTAATATGATCCGCTATTGGGGTGATGGATTGGCTGAGAGGCCAGAATGTTATCATTATTGTGATATATATGGACTTTGGTGATCTCTCTCTCTCTCCTGTGTGTGTGATCAATTATAGAGGGTATATGGAAAATAGAAATAGAAATTTAGAACAAACAACCACACAGGGAACATAGAGATAGAGATTTACATGGCTTGGATTTGGACATATGTCCAAAGATGGGCATTGAGGAGAAAAATTTACTAACAAAGGTGACTACAATAATTGCACAAAACTAAACTCCAAATACACCTACTTATAAATTATAAAAAAATAAAAATAATAATAATAATAAAAAAAAACTCCAAATACACCCAACGAGCTCTTTCTTAATAATAACAAATATTATGGCTACAAAGTCGGTTTGGTGACTTTTTGTGGAGACTACCCAACCAAATAGGACTGGCAATACTATTTGCTTTCTCGTACACAACAAGAAGATGAAAAACAAACCATACCATAGTCAGCAACTGTTCTTAGTGCACATGTAAGGGTCAGTTCCACATCAAGAGAAAAAGTAAGGAAAGTGAGAAGTTGATGGACATAGTTGGGTCTAAACCATTTGGCTTAAGCTTTTAGGTTTGAGTGGTACCCCAATATATATCAACAGGTACCTCAATATATTTCTATAGGCTCTTGGTGGACCTCAGGGGCACTTCTCAACCCAAAAAATTGGTATTAGAGTTATGGTTCAAATTTTGGTTCGAAATTTTGGCCAAGTGTTATTTATAAAAAAAAATTATGAATAAGTGTCTTGGTTTTGATGTGGTTGGTGTGAATTTGTTTATTGCTGCATTTGATGCAACTCTTGTATGCACACTCTGGATTTGCTAAAGACTCACATGCAATGGGAAGCTAAGTTGATGTGGTAGGGGCTCACATGGGAGGGGGAGGTCTATTGTGAGTGCATGTGTGAGGGTTGAGTCCCATATTAAAAAAAGTAAAGAAAGTGAAGAGTTGATATATATAGTTGGGTGCAAAACCTATTGGATGAAGCTTTTCAGATAGAATGATGTCCCTATATGTATATCAATGGGAGGTTGGTGGGTTAGTAAAATTGGGACAAATCTTGGAACATCAAAGTTTTCAGATTCACCAAAATTTGTATGCTTTATACTGAGGGTATTGTCGTAGGATGCTTGCAGTGTAAGATGCTGGGAATGCCAAGAAAGTGTTGTAGAGAGTTTTATAACTAATAAAAGCTTTTTAAATTACAGATTCTCCCAAAAGATTAAGCTATTAGAAATAGTAAATTTAATCATTTAATCACATATTTCTAGTACTGTTACATGTGGGCTTAAACTCCTGTTTATAAGGGGAGGCCTAACACATGAGATTTTAATTGGGAGGTTGAGTGGTGGAGTAGGGATCAAACTCAAAACCTCCCACTCAGATACCATGTTAAATTACTGATTATCCTAAAAGTTCAAGCGATTGAGATATGGTAAATTTAATCATTTAACCATGTACTTCCAACAAAGCTAACAACTATAATCTGCAATTCTTTTCTAAGAATGATGGTGTTCTTGTAACCATATAAATTGATGATATGTTAATCACTAAAATCAGTCTGATTATGAAAGTTACCATAAATTGTGGCATTGTTGATTTTTATAATGCTTTTAAAAATTATTGGGGTATTTATTTTCTTTGACTTAAATTGTCCGCCGAGCTTTTGCCTTCAACTGTAGAGTACATAATGGCAATAGTGTGTCACAAGCAAAATTTATTTCCTTTCCTCTAAGTGTCAAAAGTTGATTTTAAAACAAGCATTACTTATGTTATAAGAACAAATTAAGACATGAGCAAGCCTATGCTTGTGAGAAAATTCTTTATTTTCTTTGGTACAACTCAACACTTCTTGATTTCTAATTTCCAGGTCAGCTACATGGATTATTACTACCATCATTATCATTTGACCTTGACCTCTATTTCAGGCTATACACTTTGTTAGACAATTGTCTATTTTATCTTTTCTGACTGCCTCTGCCTTAGACCTAATATATTTCTAGTCTCCTCTTGTTCTTGAATGATTTGAAATTTAAATAAAGGACTCCTTACTAGTCAGCTCAGCGGTTTTTGTTTGCAAAAATTGTCTTAATCAAATTTTCTATATCTTCTCCTCAAAGCTACATCTAGATTTTAGTGAATACATTCATTCTGTATTCTATCTTTTATTGCCAGTACCAATGATTTAACTAAATTACTTAGGATAATGGCTTTGTTGAGTTCAGTTGTATTTTTTAATTGCCATTAACCTATTTAAGCATTGTTTTTCTCAAAAAAGTTATTTGACATTGTCTGCTATTTGATATATTGCAGTAGGAGCCTTTGGTACTTTTAATTTTGTTTCACTTGGTTATTTAGTAACTGATGCTATAAAATGTTCCTATCGGAATGAATTCTGCATTGCATTATTTTGAATGATTTATTCTACTGAGACCCAAGCCTGTCTACAGGGTTAAATATGGCTGAAGGATAACCAAACCTAAGGATTCCAATATTCTAAGTTATTTCAGTATTAAATTACTCTACTATAACTTGGTCCATTGGGCTGATTTGATTTTTGTAGGTGTGGCAAGAGTTTTGGAGTACTGAAGACATTGAAATGGTGACCCGTTATCAAATCTGAATGGTCCCCTGGATCATGATCTTCTCTTGCTATGTGCAAGAGACGCTGTCAAGCTTCCAAGGAACCATCCAAGTCTTGCTCTTTGGGTAGGTGAAAATGAGCAAGTTCCACCAGATGACATCAACAGAGCTTTGAAAAATGACTTGGGACTCCATCCTTATTTCGAAAACTCCAATGAAATCAGTAAATCTTTGAAGCTTTATCTGCAGTGTCAAAAGATCCTAGCCAATATTTTGATGGTACACGTGTTTACATCCAAGGATCCTTGTGGGATGGATTTGCAAATGTAAGGGGGCTTCAATGATGGCCCTTATGAAATCCGAAATCCTGAAGCATTTTTTAAGAATGATTTTTACAGCCATGGATTCAATGCTGAGGTTGGTTCTGTCGGGATGGCTGTTGCAGATACTATCAGAGCAACAATGTCTCAAGAAGGCTGGCAGATTCCGTTGTTTAAGCAACTTCCTAGTGGGTACATGGAAGAAGTTCCAAACCCCATATGGGAATAACATAAATACATTCCCTATTCAAAGCCAAAAAAATGTGTTGATCAGATTGAACTTTATAGAACCCCAAAGGATCTTGATGATTTTTGTTTAGAGGTATATCAAAATTTTCTCTAGCTATTCTAGATGCCTATTGCTTTTCTTTTCTCTTTTTTTTTTTTTTTTTTTTTTTTTTTTTTTTTTTTTTGGTGACCTAACTTGAAATGATCATCAAGCTTAACTGGCTAACTACATTCAATTTAGAGCTCTATTGGAGGGCTGGACTTCCCATAAATACACTAGTCCTGATTTGGAAGGCACAGAACCTTGGACTGGTCTTAGTGATCAGTTAAATGATCATCTCCTACACCAATTGGCAGGTTTCTATGGCTGTCGCTGTGCTGTAGAACCATTCCATGTCCTGCTGAATCTGGCTACATATTTTATAGAGGTAATTTCTACACTAGTAAGAGTTATAATTTATGAGTTTGGATTGGATTTAGAAATTCAACGAATATTTGATATCTGATGAAATGCTTTCATAGGAGACATATTGAGCCTGAATAATCTTTTGAATTCAATAAATAAATTTGATATATTTTTTTTGACAGAACAAAATAAAACGTTAGTAAAAAAATCTAGCAAATATGCTCATAGCTGATTTTCTTTTTTGTTTTTGTATGTGTGGGTTGACAAGACCAAGGGGTGGCTGAAGTGCTTAAATTTGTGTTTCTTAAACCAAATAATATTTCAAAAGGGAGCACATATGAAACTAATGCATTTTACAGTTTACTCATTCTTCGTACTTGATGCTATTTAAAATGAAACCATGCATCCAGAGATTTCACAATTGTTTTCTGATCCTGCCATCAGCAAGTTGTCAATACTACGTCTAAGGAATTGTCTAACATAGCTATTGAAGCTTGGATCTAGAAGGTACATTTCCGTACTACAAAGTTTTTGAAAATCTCTCTGCTCCGACCAAATAACAGTACCCATAGTTGAGATGAAGTATCCAAAGTCTAACAACCCAAAGCTGGTCTACTTCCTTCTCCTCAAACTCTACCACACATCAGACTATGGTATTTTATCTAGGAACTTTTACTGGTTGCATCTATTTGGTGGAGATTACAAGCTGCTGGAGCCATACGGAATGAAAAAAATAACCCTCAAGATTACATCCAAGGTTTTCATCAAAGGGTTCACTTATAAAATTGAAATGCATGTTGAAAATGTGGCCAAGAAAGCTTACTCTAACAGATTAACCTATATGAACAAATAATGTTAGAACTTTTTATTACGTTATTCCCATTAAGATCACTTTTAAGGTTAGACTAAGCTCCATTCAAGGAGAGTATGAAAGAAAAATGGACTTTATATCAGGGATCAACCGTTAGAATTCTTCCTGTTCATTACTCAAACAACTATTTCTTGTGTGTGTCCAGCAAGGTTATTCCCATTAAGATCACTTTTAAGGTCCCTCTAGGTGTCATGCTTTGAGTTTCACTTCATGGCTGGAATGACCATGACTGTCCATTGAGCTGGGTAAAGAATACTCTTTTAATGTTTGTTTGCAACCTTGTGAAGTATAAAATCTATTGAGGTCAAGTTTTACAGTGGAAATCATTATCACAAGTTTCCGGAATACTGAAAATTAATTTCCAACTCTTACATACTTAATTGTCCTTTTTTGCACTGAGAAACATTTTTTACTTAAAGTTTCACCAGTAATACTAGGAATGAAGCAGCTAAATAAATTGAGAGAACCTTCTTTATTTTTGCCAATGTTATTTAGTTCTTCTTAGGTGAAATACCTTCAAATTTTTAATATATGGTGTTGACTCCATGTGTAAATAATTTGCAGATATGGACCTTTTTAACACTTGCTTGCTTTTTATGTGTGCGTTTTCTCAATACTTTATGTCTTGTTTAAGGGATTGATGGAATGAAAGAAAGATACAGAGAGGAAGGGTGTTTATTCAACTAAAAAAAAGGGTAAGGGATGAGTGAAAGAAATGCATATGAATTTAGTTTGTTTAGCAAACTAGGAATTGGGCTTTGAATTTGGATGCTTTGAAATCTAAAATATAAAATTCTATATAATTTTTGAATTTTCCTTTTTTGTTGACATAAACAATAGAAATCAATATTAGAAATTTCGAAAGTAAAATTTTGAGTTAATTCCAACTCAAAATTCATCATCTAAATGTAACACAAGAGACAAAGTTGGCAAGGAAATGTTACTATGAAGACTTAACTCCAAGTTGGCAAGGAAGCATAAATGCCTTGCTTCTTTTGTGTTGGAGAAAATATTTCAATAGTAAAATTTTGAGTAAATTCCAACTCAAAATTCATCATCTAAATGTGACATAGGAGATAAAATTTCATTTGTGTATAACCTAGATAGCATAAAGAAATCTCATAAATGAATGAGAAAATTTAATGTTAGTATGGACATGTTTGGAAACACAAAAGAAAGAGAGAAAAAAAGATGAAAAAAGAAGTTGGAAATGTTACTATGAAGATTTAAGTCTAAGTTGGCAAGGAAGCATAAATGCCATGCTTGCTTGCTTCTTTTGTTCTTTCTTTCTTTTGTTTTCTTTTATGTTGGAGAAAGTATTTCTTCTTTGACACAATGATATGATAATCTATTGAGTAGGACAAAGTATATCTTCATTGGCACAATAGCATGATAATCCTATAAATATAGTAGAAGCTATAAAGTGTTTTCATATGAACTTAGCCTTAAGAAAATCGATACATAAAATAATTTGGAAGCTTCCCAAGGTGTGTTTTGAAGCCTAAATTGGATTCTTCTTGGTGTAAGTTTTAATAGTTGCTTTTGTAAATTTGTTCATATGTATGTGTGTTTTTGTATTGATATTCATAAGTAGTAGGTTACTTTGCTTATTTAAAATTTGTCATATAAATGTTAAACGTAGTAAGATTATATTGCACTTGTTGCTGTATTTTTATGAGATATATTACTCTAAATGGTTTGGTTTATGTTTCATTTGATGCAATTTTGATAAATAGTATATCACTCAACTTTTTTGTATAAATCATTATTTTCTTCAATTACGTTTTTATTTAATATCTATTACAGGTTAATCACACACCAAAATTTCAAAATAATTAGTTGCCATTTATTGTTAAATTTATAAGGTAGCCGTTTACTATATTTAAGAATGCAAAAAACTATAATTGCTCTTCATAGATTAGTGAGCTGTTCATGTCTAATCACCTTGATATTCAAAAAGAATAATAGATCATCTTAATATTTGGTAAGCATGATGGTTGGAGAAAGAAATATAGTCTAACAATGGGATTAACAAACTATTATTATGGAAAAAAAGTATTGAGGAGTATAACGTCAGTAAAAGTTATCAAGAAGTCTAACTCGAACCAATCTCTATCAAATATTTGTTTTGTCCTTTATTAGTACTAAAATAGTTTACATTTGATCTCAAACATTACCAAACATTTTTCCACCATTTTTATCACATGTGGGGAAGATGGGACTTGAAAATAATTTCTTTTCATGAAGAACATCTGCCAGTGCCACCAAGCTAAAAAAACTCTTGGCAAAATATTATTATGCATAAATGTTAAGGGAGTGATAGACTCAGCATTAAAAAATATATATATATTTATTAAATGAAAAAAAAAAAAAAAAAAAAAACCATCATGTTGCAGAACCAAGCTCACATGAGGTTTACGTAAAGCTCTAAAAGACTTTACTCTTTCATTTTTGTATCCCCATACCACCTTTATGATGTTCAATTTTTCAATTAAAGTGTTTTCACCTATTAAAAAAAAAAAAAAAAAAAAATTCTCCCGGAGATTTTGTTGGATTAGCTTTGTTGTTATGAGTTGTAATGGGTAACCTAAGTTAAGTAAAAACTTGCATCAAGAAATAACAATATATAAATATGAAGGCAAACTTAGTTGTACTATTTACTTATATATTGAATAAAGGCAAACATAGATATATGTTAGATGATTTTAAATAAATGATAACGATTGATATAAACAAGAGAAAAAAAAAATTTAAAAGCAAATTATATTTTTCTAATAACAAGAATGGAGGATCAATTAAAAAAAATAGTTTGAATTTTTGTTGTGCAAGCATTCTTACTATTTTATTTTAAACCTTTAGATATATTCTGTTTATTTTTTAAAAAATCACGTTTATTTTTAACGAAATCAAGTAAAGTAATTCCTATTTATGGTACACAATACGTTTATGCTTTCCAAAAAAAAATTCACTTATATTTTTAATGGAAATTAATTAAAAGAATTCCAATCAATACAGTAGTTTTTACTTTTTACTCATTTCACTGTTCACATTAAAAAATTAAAAATAGCCAGTACCCAACAAAACTAAATAGCCACGGCCCACAACCAATGACCCAAGCCCAAGGCCTTTAAAGAACATTCACGATCAAACTCCAACCTTCTGTGCTGAGTCACGCACTCTCTCTCTTTCTTTTTTGCTGTCTCTCTGATTTTTATTTTATTTTTTATTTTTATTATTTGGATTCGCCTAGGCTCCCCAGCCTTTCTTTCTTTCTTTCTACTTATTATTATTTTATTTTATAAACAATAATGAAATTTGATGATGATGATGATAATGATATGTCTGTGATTGTTTGCATGTGGTCATACAATTAAATAAATATAGAAGATATATTAGATTAGATGGAGCCGCAGCACCACCAACTTCAACATTTTATCCATCCCTACCATCACCATCCCTTGCTCTTCAATCCTGACGACGACAGAGGAGGACGTTCTTGTTGGGGGTGTGACGAACCGGTACATGGACCTAGCTACAGTTGTAAAGAATGCGGAAAAGGAGAAGGGTGGTACAGGCATCATAGATCATGTGCGGAAGTACCCCTTGGGTTGCACCATCCCTTGCACCCAATCCATCCTCTTATTCTCTTTCCTCCATGGAGATATGATGATAGGGTAATTTACAAATGTGAACTCTGCAAAGAATATCGTTCCCAATACACTTACCGGTGTTCCCGCTGCGACTTCAACCTTCACATCACATGCGCTTCTTTAGAACCCATCAAGGAACCTGAGTTCCACGACCACTCATTGACCCGCTTTTGGAAGTGGATCATGTTCACTTGCGACCTTTGTGGCAAAGAAGACAAAGGAATGCCCATTCTGTGTAATACATGTGGTTTTTGGATTCATAAAACATGTGCTTATCAATACCCACGCAGAGTCAAAGTTGTGCGTCACAAGCACCTCCTCCACCTCACCCATTCTTCTCTTGAATTCCATCAACCCGACCCCCGATTTTGCCAACTCTGTGTTCAAAAGGTGGACACACGCTATGGGCTTTACTATTGCTCTAAATGCGATTTTGTTGCCCATCTTGATTGTGCTATATTCAAGGAAAACAGGGAGGATATAGATTTGCAAAAATTTGAAGATGAGGATGAAGTTCCAGAACTCGATGAATCAGTTGACTTAGTAACTTACAAAGTCAACAAATTCAATATGGGGGAGGACGAAACTCAAATAGCCATAGAAATCAAACACTTCAGTCATGAGCATGACTTAATGCTTACTGATGAGGTTTTAAATAACCAAAAATGCGATGGTTGTGTAAGAGACATTCTCCCTCCGTTTTATAGTTGTATAAAGTGCAGCTTTTCTCTTCATAAATCTTGTGTTAAATTACCCAAAAAAAAGAAACACCCACTTCATCAACACCCACTCACCCTCCTTCCAAAGGCACCTTATAGGAGTAAGTCGTTTAGGTGTAATGCTTGTGGCCAAGATTGCAATGGCTTCACCTACAATTGTTTTATATGCGAGTTTGATCTCGATGTTGAATGTAGTTTGAAATCGGACATCTTTACCCATGAAGGTCATAAGCATCAACTTATCCTCTCCAACACAACACTTGAGCAGAAATGCAATTGTTGTGATAGCAAAAGAAACCAAGTATTTCGTTGTACCACATGTGAATTTGCACTAGACTTTCCGTGTGCTACATTACCACATACCACAAGATATGGACAACATGAACATTGCTTCACTCTCTCTTATACTGCTGAAGATGACTCTGGTGAATATTACTGTGATATTTGTGAAGAAGAACGAGACCCAAAACATTGGTTTTACTATTGTGTAGATTGTAGTTATCCTGCTCATCCCAAATGTATTCTTGGGAAAAACCCAAATCGCAAGTAATACATATAATGGCCAACTGTTTGGAGGTACTTACACATTTGTCTGTCATCCACACCCCTTTTCTTTCATTGAGAAACTAAAGACCACCCTTAAATGTAATAGTTCTTGTGAAATATAGAGATATCAATGTGCCTAGTGTAATTTCTACATGCACAGATATTGTTTATAGGAAGGAAAAATGTGAGTGAAATTCTTCAAATAACAATGCAATATTTCCTTTTCATGTTCTTACCTTGTCTTTTTTCTCATTTCTGATCTTAGTTTGCTACAGGATTTTCCCTCTTGTCATTAGAGTTTATCACCTCTCTTTTGTTGCATTGTACTATTGTATTTATCATTCCTGATGTTTGTAGAGAATGTTGGCACCTTTATAATTGTAATTATGTATACCTAGCAAGGTAGAAATTGAGTTTGTGGAGAATGAAGAATTCATGCTTTAGTTATCAAAAAGAACTTCAATGATAACTTTTGTTAGCAAGGGACTTATAAACATGTACACCAAGTAATGGGGTTTTGGAGGATTTGATCAAAGACTTCAGTAGGGTGTCTTTTAAAGGAATTCTGTCTCATGCAAGGATGAAGAGATGAGGTTGGAAGGTATACAGCCACCAGATGTTATATTTCTGTCCTTGCTCACCCACGTTGGCTTATTTGAAAGGGGTATGGACTATGGAGTTGTTGGAATCCATGGAGAAAGATTAGGGTCTAAGTCCAAGATCAGAACATTATGCTTGTGTTGTTATCTTGTTGGGTTGGGTAGGACAGCTTAATGAGTCAAAATATTTTATGAATGGATTACCCAAGAATTTGGCAAGCATTGCTTGGTGGTTGTAGCATTCATGGTGATTCAGAGATGGAAAAATATGCTGCAAATTAGTTGTTTTCTGTAGCACCTGAAAGTCCAGTGCCATATGTTTTATTGGCCAATTTGTATTCTTTTGAAGGTAAATGAAAGAGAGAACAAGAACCATTAAGAGAATGAGGGAAATGGGGGTGGCAAAAGAAACAGGTATGAGTTGGATCGGATTGAAAAGAAAGTCCAAAACTTTGTTGTTGGGAACAGAATGCATGCACAATCTGTAAACCTATATGGGGTTTTGGCTGAGTTGTTTAGACACATGATAGATGAAGGATTTGCTCCATATAAGAGGTTCATCAACACCCACTCACCCTCCTCCCAAAGGCACCTTATAGGAAGAAGTTGTTATTGTGTAATGCTTGTGGCCAAGGTTGCAGTAGCTTCACCTACAATTGTATTAAATGCAATTTTGATCTCGACGTTGAATGTAGTTTGAAATCGGACATCTTTACCCATGAAGGTCATAAGCATCGACTTATCCTCTCCAACACAGCACATAGGCAGAAATGCAATTGTTGTGATAACAAAAGATACCAAGTATTTCGTTGTACCACTTTTGAATTTGAACTAGACTTTCAGTATGCTACATTACCACATACCACAAATAATGGACAACATTAGCATCCCTTCACTCTTCGTTATAGAGCTGAAGATGACTCTGGTGAATATTATTGCGATATCTATGAAGAAGAACGGCGGGACTCAAAGTATTGGTTTTACTACTATGAGGATTGCAGTTATGCTGCTCATCCAAATTGTATTATTGGGAAATACCCAAATTACAAGTTTGGAGGTGCTTACACATTTGACTATCACTCACACCCTCTTACTTTCGTTGAGGAAACTAAAGACCGCCCTCAATGTAACAAATGTAAAGGTTCTTGTGAAGAGTTGATCTATCAATGTGCTTAGTGTAATTTCTACATCCACAAGGGTTGTTTATAAAAAGGACAAATGTGATGTTAATTTTTATTTTATACTAGATGTAGTCCACGTAAGTTCTAGTGTTTGGAATTCATCAAATGACAATGCAGTAATTCTTTTCAATGCTCTTTCTTGGCATCATGGTTCAAAAACAATGTAAATACATTGTACCAACTCATGCTTGTTTGTGTATGGTTGTACCCTGCCTTGTCCACTTCTGTTAGAAACAATGAGCTTGTTGATAATAGGAATTTTCAGTTTTCAATGTTTTATGGTAGTACATTGTTTAGCAACAGAAGTTGGATTTCAGTGTGGAACATAAAGTTCAGAGTTGATGAACAAATTTTGGAACTAAAAGGCAAACTTCTGATATCTCTTATCAATTGTGTATGACTACTTTTCCCTCTATTTTCTATTTCTATGCAATTCTGATTGAATTCATTTTTCTTGAGCTCACATTAACTGTCTATGTCTTCTTCTGCATTAGGTGAGCATCCATTATTTTGAAGAGGGAAATGAGCAATTAGAGTCAAAACATGAATGCAAAGATTCAATAGCGTTTTAAGTTATTATAGATTTACATGTTTATCAACACCTTTAATGTCATTAGTTTTAGTCACTGATATTATTACTATTACTGTTATTTCTATGAAAGCTCAATTATGCATGATTTAGTTATCATTGATGGTGAGGTTCTTTTCTTTTGTGTTTTCTCAACATTAATTTTATACATCATCTTAGTAAAAATATTGGCCTGGTATTTTAATATGAAGGCACAACATGTACTTTGTAAATGTTGATGTTAAGAACATGGTGATTTGGGAGCAACAATTGTTAATAACATGGCTGGTTGAGTTATATAGTTTAATTGAATGTACTCCAAGTCCAAGGTAATCTTTAAAACCTTTTTGGGCAAAGAGACTACAAATCTTGTCTAATAAGTTCAGGGCTTAGTTTAGAAAATGTTGGTCAGGCCTTTCCTGGTTTGAAGGATCTCATTGTTACATAATACTTATAGTATCGATTCACTTAGCATCAAAGATGAAGTTCTTGAGCTTAGTAGTATCGATTCACTTAGTATTAGGTAAATGTTTCAAATTGAATGAAGTGGGTGTATATATTTTTCTGATTATTAAGAACTTTCCAAAGTGATACTATAGTTGTTTGACACATATAGTACTTGAAATTCAAAAGAGCTATGATTTTTCCTGTGTTATTCAAGGTCTGCAATTGAGGTGAGTTGAAGTGCTTAGCTTATTTTGTAACGATCAAGCACACATGCTATAAGATGCTACACTTATTTATATTGGGACCCTATCTTCCTCTATTTCGTTTTCTTTCAATTACTTCTATTTAATTGAACTTCTTCATGTAATGGTTTCCTGTGCTGTGTCATCTTGTAGGTCACTACTCTGGACATTAGTAGACACAACCTTATTATTAGCCATTGCAATTCTAATTTTTGGATTGAGTGTTAGTTTGATATGAATTTGAGGCACAAGTAAAATATATACATAATAAATTCCTTCTTTAGGTGCCGACAACTCATCCCTATTCTCATCACCAAGCACATGTGCTGTACTGTCCATCCTCCTTGCAAAAAACCTAGACATTGATGAACCAGGGAAGGAAAGTCGCATTTTCATATGCCATTGACAGGCCAAGTAATTTCGTATCTTCTTTAGCTTTTCCATTCTGACTCACAGCCACAACCTCAGCACGATTGTGATTTGTACCCAATGTACTACTTCTAATAATTGGGCTGGTTGTAATTAAATGTACTCCTGGGTAATTTTTAAAACCTTGATGGGTGACGACTCTTCTTGTTTAATATGTTCAGGGCTTAGTTTAGAAAAGGTTAGCCAACCCTATCCTGCTATGAAAAAAGTCATTGTTACAGAGTAATTCTAAAATTTCAAGGGGAAAAACATTTTTGTGACTTACTTGTGTAGTTGTGTTCAAAAACCATGCTTTTGTTTCTTTTACCTAAAGTAATTTTTTAAGCATTCCAGTACTACTCAATTGTTTTATTATTATTGTTTCTAAATGATGCTATATAGATATGCCTGTTGTGATCATCTAACTTTTGTCCTTTTTTTCCCTGCCCAATTCATGTGTTCATATTTATTTTAATCTCCTATTGACTTTAATTACCATAGCCAACAGTATTTGCCACCATGAGGAAGAGCACTTACATCTCTTGAGGTGCTCTATGAGTCTATATGCCTCTTCTTGCTGTTAAATGGCTTATATTCATTTTTTAAAAGTCTGTTACTAACAATTATAATTTATAAATGTCAGGAGTCCTATTCATTTTGCTGGATGCCACTTTCCAGGTACTATTTTCTCTCCTCACATTTAATGTTAGGTGAAGACCTCTTCTTTAGCACATACGCTTTTGGTGGGTGACCATTATTTTGGAGGGAAATGGTGCATTTATACGCAAAACTTGAATGCATAGATTCAACAGCATTTCAAGTTATTACATAATTACATGTTTATCAACATATTTTATATCATTATTTTAGTTATAATTATTATTATTGTTGCTTTTATTTCCACGAAAATGCTCAATTATGCATGATTAACAAGTGCCCTTCGTCTTATCATAGATGGTGAGGTTCTTTTTTTTTTTTTTATCTTTTCTTAACATAAATTTTATACATCATCTCTGTAAGAATATTGGTCTAGTATCTTAACTGAAGGTACACCATTTACTTTGTAAATGTTGATGTTAAGAACATGGTGATTTGGGAGCAATAATTGTTTATAACTTGGCTGGTTGAGTTATCTAGTATAATTGAATGTACTCCTAGCTAATCTTTTAAAACCTTGTTGGGCATAGAGACTACTTCAAATCTTGTTTGACAAGTTCAAGGCTTAGTTTGCAAAATGTTAGTCGGACCTTTTCTGCTTTGAAGAATGTCAATTACATAGGACTTCTAAAATTGGGCCTCTAATTATCATGCTTTTGAAGTTTTTGTAAAAATAAAATCCATTATTTATGCCCTTGTTTATCATACTTGTAGAAGTTTTTGTTTAATAATAGAGGTTGGCAGGTGTCATGTGTATAGTATAAACTCATGGTTATGTTACAGCTGTCGGGCTACTTTGGGGCCGAAAAAGAAAATGGAAGTTGTATTTTTCAATCGGCCAGGGCTAGCAGTGATTTAATTGACAGTGTTTTGGCAACCTTGGTGGGGAACAAAGTTGTTCCTGATCCTTTTTTTTAGGTTGCAAAACTAGGCAATAATAGATATTGCTGATTATGGCAAGAGTACACATTCTTGTTTCTTACAACTTTTAAGAGTTGGAATGCAATTCATTGACACGAAATATGATTTTTAAGATTTTATGGC
This sequence comes from Quercus alba, assembly GCA_036321655.1. Classification (NCBI taxonomy): domain Eukaryota; kingdom Viridiplantae; phylum Streptophyta; class Magnoliopsida; order Fagales; family Fagaceae; genus Quercus; species Quercus alba. The sequence continues at coordinate 13,544,574 of CM070300.1, forward strand.
AATTGAAATAATTTTCATGCCAAATTTTTAAGAAATTGTGAGATTTTCCTTTTGTTGTATTCCTTATAAATTTAACTTGACTACGCCTTTGCCTTTTCTTGCCAACCTTGTGTATTAGTATTAACTATTTTCTTGTTGGGTAGTTGGTCACTTTTTTTGGGTATGATTTTAACCAAAAGGTGATCTGATGAAAGTAATTTTTATTGAAATTGCCAATGGCCTTTGGACCAAATGGCACCTTCAGCACCCATATAAGTATGGGTAGTGGTTGAGGTTTGGGTGTGTGACTAACTTACCAAAAAAAAAAAAAAAAAGATAGTAATAGATAATGTGGGGACTGATAGTACTCCTTTCTCTTCAACTCACGCTTATAAGGCAGAGGGGGGAAGAAGATTTCTTCGATGTGGGACGCACGTAAAAAAGTGAAGTGGGAGTACAAGAGTTTCCCACTCCACAACAAAAAATGGCCCCCACAATAAAAGGAGCTCCTTTTATTGTGGGCTACTTTTTTGTTGTTCCAGGGAAACTGTTTGCGTACTCCTTGTGATACTTTTGCAATCCCACATCGAAGACAACTCCCCCCACTTGCTGCCTTATAAGCTATGAAGTTGAAGGAGTAGTGTACCATCAGTTTCATAGCTTATAAGGCAGCAAGTGGGGGAAGTTGTCTTCGATGTGGGACTGCAAAAGTATCACAGGGAGTACGCAAATAGTTTCCTTGGGACAACAAAAAAGTAGCCCACAGATAATAAATTTTTTTTTTTTTTAATATGGAAATTGTTATCTGATTTTTTTTCAAACCCAAAGTATTGTTATCTGATTTTGACATTTCAAATCTTAAATTATTTTTCCAATCAAAATGTGATATCTTTTTTTTTCCTCTCTTACTCATATCTATGTAATTTTTGAATCATCTGCAAGGTGTTCATATTCATGTGTAAAAAGGGCCCCTCATGCCTTCTCATATGAAAAAAGGCACAAGTTGCCAGTTTGGCTTTTTATTCATAAAAATTAAAAAAAAAAAAAAAAAATTCCAGTTTGGTAGTTCCAATAGTATTATAACAACTATTAACATGAATTTGATCCAATGATATTAATTAAATTTCAATTTTAAAACATCTGTGCATATGATTTGGTCATGGTGAAGACTACCAAGTTCAGTAGGTCAGTGTCCAAAAAGTTGTATCCATTACATTACACCTTCACGGAGAATTCTCTTAGAGGACCTACTAGACAGGTAGATAGTCATATCGCTTACCTTCCTGGAAATCACTGTTGACTGTTGTAGGTGCAAAATTGATACAAATGAACTGTATAGAATCACTTCACTGTAGCCACACTTGTGAAAGAAATGGAGCTAGCATGTTCTTAACTCAACTTGATTAGTATATAACTTGCATTCTCATCCTCCATATCTATTACAGCCAAAAGACCAAGATAAACATGCACTGGTTTGTGTCATGAATAACCTTGATGTGATCATATATCACTGACACATATACTATCTTACAATTTTGGGATATATCTTATAGCTTCTAACTATGATTCTATTTCTCGTTTATTTGATATCTTAGTATCTTAAGCACGCCCCGAGGCAGAATTGCTTTATTCTCTTATAGTTAGAGCCAGGCTTGAGAACAATCTGTACCAAAAGCTAAAGAAGCAACCCAAAACTTCAACCCAACATGTTTATTGGTTTTAACATTTGGATGGTGATGTTTGTGTGCTGCTTCAAATTCACGTGACCAATCTCACCATAATTATTGGAGAAAATGGAAGCTGATACTGCTTAAAGATGCCTCCAATCATCTATGTGAATACTGAATGTTGGTGATGTCAATTTAACTCATCATCTATCTGACTTGCTGCTTGGAGGTGCCTTCTTCTAAAGTGCATGCACATTGAAAAACAATCCTGTGAAATAATTATTTTGCTAAGGAGATGTGTAAAATCCTTTTTCTTCCCCCCACTCCCCGCCCCCCAGGCATGCAAGGAGGGGAGACAAAGGGTTTATTGCATTTATGTCAATGGCATGTGTATGTAGTTAGAAGTTTACATTTCATTTTTTTTTTTATTGTTACAGAATCTATCATATTTTTCTAAAGGAAGTTTAGTAAGTAAAAATTGATGTGATATCAATTGATGATGCTCTTATGCTCCACGAAATAGTTCTTTGCTTGCTAAACCTACCTTAATTAAGCTTCTAGTTGGTTAGCTCCTCATCTGCTACAGGAAGGGTAACACTAATTTGTTTCTATGAGTGAAGTTAACACTAATTTTTTTCTATGAGTGAAGTTCTTGTGGTTCCACCACCACATTCAGCACCATTTATGCAGGACAAATAAAATTAACAAGAAAAGTAAAGATAAACCCTAACTTAGGGGTCGCTTGGAATCAGCACAAAGCAAAACTTAGGCATCAGCACCTAAGGTGTTAGGAATCAACACCCAACTATTGGACAACCTCCAATCGGAATATCATTAATCAATCCATTGTCTCCTATCAAATATAAATAAACCAGGCTCTTATATAGACTTAGAGCTTCTAGGAAAGAAAGAGGTAAAAGATAACAACTAACAAAAACTAATTCTAACTGAACTCAAAATACTGATCCCTATCTAATCTCTATCTAAATAAAAGTTTACAATTATCCAACTTCCTATGAAATAAATACAAAATCTGAAAATATAAATTCTAAAATAAATTTTGTTTTGCTCCTGCATTATACTCCCCTCGTTGGAGAAAACTCAACCTTGAGTTTTTAAGCTTTGAAGGATGAAAAATCCAGTACATGACACTTGCTGCAGTTGAGGAATTGTCTTTGGGAGCATTGATATTGGATAAACTCTTCTAGAATCACAAACCCAACGTGTGGAATTGGAGTATCAACCTTTTTTACTTCATCAAACCATAGATCTTCATGCACCATGGATGATTCTTCAAGTAGAGAGGCTTCTACTTCCTGTCAAAACCAGGGTCTGGTAGTTCTTGATCTCCCTTCGTTACCGAGATTCCATTACCAACATTGTCTTCTATGTGGGAACTAGTAATCTCATTGTGATCTGTCATTTTTTACACCTTTAGTCAACATTGTCTTCATGCATCATGTTTCAGTGCCTTAAATAAACAAGGTCATGCTAAAAATATGCTTAAAATCATTTGAAGATACTAATAAAGGCCCTTTACCCCCTAATAATTCCTTGTTAGTTTAATAAAGCATAGTTATGGGACAACATTCAATCTTCATGTACTCCATAAAGTTTGTTATGCAGATCTTACGTATTAAGCAAGAATGAACTTGCCATAAGAAATATGCACAATCACAATCATAATATGTTATATAAAGAGAAACACTCTTTGCCAAGTTCATAACTTTACACATCAAACACACTGAAAAAAAAAGGAGGAAAATTTGCATAAATGGCAAGCACCTGAAGCATTTCAGCTCACTGAAATAACAAGCAATCCAAAGAACAAAGCCACCAGGTAGTTACTCATACTTATATTAGCAATCAAAGAAGCTGCACCGGAAAAGCTTCCAGTTGATGTGTTAGTGCTCAAAACGACCACCATCCAGTTTTCCTCAGAGCCAATCCCGGCCCCGGTGTAGCTGGAATCATTAAGATATTTTGCATATTGAGAATTTGTATAATTAGAAAGGACTGCAGTTGGGTCTAATTTGGGCACACAAACAGGCAGTATGACCCCATCAATTGTGTTGTTGCCATTTATGTCACACTTATCCAGGAGCTTGTCAAAGTCAGTGAAATTAGGCTTATTGCCAGGAGCAGAGCTGTAGTCGAAGGCATTTTCACAAGATAGGGCATCTAATTTGTCTGCAATTTTTTCAGCAAGGCAAGCTGCATTGCTGTTCTCTGTGAAGTTGGGGAGATTTGATGATGACCTGTAACCATTGAGTCCTTCGAAGAGATCGTCTTCTTCATCTGTAGATGTAAAAATTGCATTGGTAGCACTAAACAAATGAAGAATAAGAAGGTAATGCAGCAAGGTTGACCTATTTTAGTAGTAATTTTCTCTATGTTCTAAAACTATCTACCAATGTTGATTGATAATTTTATAATTTGCAAGGAGTGGGGTAGGGATTAACCAAAACAGGGAAAAAAATCACTCTAGTATATAACTTATTGGATTTGCATTCAAGTTTTATAATGTTCCATTTATCTTAAAATAAGATGCTAAAGTAAAGCTATAAAGAGAATAAAAAGAAAAGGAGAAAAAGCAAAAACTATTCTGCTGTGTTTTCCTGAAAGTACCAAATACTTCTGTAAAGCCAGCTACAAATATCATCAACAAATAAAAATGGTCAAATTGTTCCATTTTTCTTCTGCAGCTACACTATTTTACATCAAAATACTTTAAGCACTGTTCAATTCACTTTATCATAGTACCTTCATGATTTTACAAAAGGTGGCCGCCTGATGGTTTTTAGATTAAGTTCACAGATAATTGGTTTAGTAACCTAATCAAATTATATAAGAATTGTATCTAATTCTTTATATACGGTCCACTGATTCAAATTGAGTAAATGGATGTTCCAAAATTTTGTTTCTCATACCACTGAAACTGAAAATCAAATTGAATTTCGATTTTGTGCTTCAAGACTTCAAGTCACAATTAACATGCCTAAAAACACAAAGATTTACAATGGTAATGACATACAATTAAGATCAAACAACAGTTATTACAAGACACCTACCATTAGGAACACACAACAGTAACTACAAGGCCTAGTTCATAACAAGTGAGAAACTGAGAATGGGGACATGCATTCAAAGTTTTACAATTATACATGGGACCCGTACGAAAACACTCAGGTAGAACATCTGGAACGAAAAAGTTGATGATAATACTAACTATGTGGGCAGTAACAATTCAATATAATATTTTTAAACAATTAAACTCCAAAAAATCAAATTCACGCTATCAAAAAAAAAAAAAAAAAATCATGTTCACAATGTCACATTTACATGCACACATAAAGCAAAATCCATGGATGTTATCTCCTACTTTGGAGCAAAACTCACTTATTCACATGCGTATGCAGAGAAATAGAGTGTGTACCATTATTGTGATACATTGGTTTGCAGCGCACACCATGAAGAACAAGCATAAAGAGTAGGAGGAGGCTAAGTTTAAGGAAACCCATGGTTTTAGAGTCAAGAGCTGTGTCTTGTGATGACTAATGAGCAATATATAAGAATAGAAAAGAGAATAAAGAAAACAAGAGCTTGTAGCTTTTCTTTGCGTTATTTTTCCTTGGAATCTCTGCCTTTTGTAAGTTGCCGTGCATGCCAAGGTACTCTAGGTGCCATCTCTTTGTTTCTTGTACCATTAATAAGTGAAGTGTGACTTTTACGGCGACTGTTTTTAATTTAAGAACTTTGCATTGCTGCGTTTACAGATATCTTTGGTAATATTGCTTACAATTACATTATTAGTCATGTTAACGGATATCCTTAGGACAATTGTTAATAAACTATAATAGGAAAATTTTGACTCTATTTTCATGGAAAATATAAAAAGCTGTCAACAATATTTATTGTTTTATCATTCTCACAATATGTATTGGTTAACATTTCCCTTACATTATATAATTATATATATATATATATATATATATATATATATATCATTAGGAAGTAGGAAGATATCCATCTAAAAGCAAAAATTATTGCTTTGAAAATTCAAATCGTCGTTACAGTTACTTCACCAGTCAAGACTCATTTGGCAACACCATTTGCCTTGAAAACCACAAAGCACTGCATTAACAAATAGCAAAAGCATTTGCAAAATTTTTGGGAAATAATAACTTTTGGGAAATAATAACAGAAAATAATAATGGATAGAAATTAAAAAAAAAAAAAAATCTTTAGTAAATTTAAAAATTCATAAAAAATTGAAAAGAAAATGAATATGTAATTTTATATATGATTATATCTTTAATATTTTACCCCTCAAATAGAGACAATCAATATTTCAATTTTTTTTTCCTAAGGGGTATAAACTATTATACAGAAGATAATGGAAAGGAATATAAATTCTAATTCCTCCATTTTCAACAAACTATTTCAATTGTACATATTAGTTTGGATATTAGACATCCAAACATTTAAAGTTTGGATATCTCTAAGGAAAAAAATCAAATAGTATACATTTTATTACGAAATCATGCCTTAAAAACTCAATTTCAGTTCACATATGAGTTTGGATATCAGACATCCACCTCTAAAAAAATATATATACAATCTTACTCTTATCATGAAGAAATCATGTTTTTAAAACACGATTTCAACTCTATGTATTAGTTTGGACATCAAAAATCCAAACCTTTAAGGTTTGGACATCTTTAACGCAAAAACTCAACATTATTCATTTTATACTAAAATGATGTCTTAGAAACACTACTCAGTTCGCATATGAGTTTGGATATCAGACATCCCACCTTTAAGGCAAATATACAATCTTATTGTTATATAGAAATTATGTCTTAAAAATACGATTTCAAATTTACATATCACTTTGGATATCGGTCATCCAAACTTTAAGATTTAGATATCTCTAAAGCAAAAATTCATATAATTCACGTTATACAAAAATCATGTCTTAAAAACATAATTTTAGTTCTACAAATAAGTTTGAATATCAAACATATAAAACTAAGATTTGGATTGCTCTGAGGCAAAAATTCAATAGTATTCATATTATACTAAAATCGTGTCTTAGAAACAATATTTCAATTCAACATATTAGTTTGGATATTAGACATCCAAACATTTAAGGTTTGGATATCTTTAAGATAGTATTAATTTTATACTGAAATCATGTCTTAGAAACAATATTTCAATTTGCATATGATATGAGTTTGTATATTAAACATCCACTTTTAAGGCAAAAATACAATCTTATTCATGTTATGTAGAAATCATATCTTAAATACATGATTTTAGTTTGATATATTAGTTCTTCTCATAGCTCAACTGATTGGCAATTTGGCACATCTAGATCAAATCCCCTTCTTCCTTCTTTCAACTATCGAATTATCCACACAAAAATAAAAAATAAAAAATTCATTCCATTTCTCTTGAACTCAAATTCCTTCCATCCAAGCCGATTGTTGGTAAACTAATCTGTGGTCCCCCTTATAACTTGAAGCCGGGTCTAATTAAATTGCTTTTATTAAGATACTTGCAACATGTTACCAAAGGCTTCAGAAGGAGGTTTCAACTTTCAAGTTTTCCTCTCCCAAAAAATTATTACTTCATTACCGAAAGTGATGAAATCACTTTCAATGGTTTAATGAAAACCATAATAACTTCATCTTTTGCTTTAATTATCAGATATATTTGGTAATAACAGCTTGCTATTCATCACATGAAAAGAAGTTAAAGGCAAAGACAGAATATTGGGAAAAAATTGGCTTTTGCTCCTTTCAAAAAAACAATCCAGCATTTTGCCCTCTTTCCCAAATTAATTAGGGAAATGCCCCTCTTTTGAAACTCGATTTTCTTAAAATCAAGTTAAGCCCTATAGTGACGTTTTTAAGGATCCTATAGTGACGTTTTAAGGACCTATAGTGGCGTTTTGTAATCCGATTTCCATGAAGTTGAGTTATAGGTAAAAAAAAAAGAAAAAAAATTGCATGTAACTCGACTTCATGAAGATCGGATTACAAAACGCCACTATAGGGTTCCAGAATTTTTTTTTTTTTTTATAACTCGATTTTGAGAAAATCGAGTTTCAAAAGAAGGGCATTTCCCTAATTAGTTTGGGAAAGAGGGAAAAATGCTATATTTTTTTTTTGAAAGGGGCATTTGCCCATTTTCTCCCAGAATATTGTCTCAACAAATCCACGTGAGCAGCCTTTATTTTCTTTTTTGAAAAAAATTATATGTGCCTTCAAACTCGGCCATGTGACACTTTTTTATTTGTGGAGCATAGAGTGGGGAAGGAAGAGTGAGATAGAAAATTTGGACTCCAATTAGGGGGTATTTTTTTTCTGACTAAAATAAAAGACTAATAAAATTCATTAACTTTTTAAAAATTATGCCCATTTAAATAGATTCTTTTATGTCAAGACAAGTCAAAGATATTTTAAAAATGTTAAATACAAAGACATACTTTTGTATGTGAATTGCATTTCTCAAGTTAATATAATTGCACAGGAATTAGTTTTTGGTAAAACAGTTTTTTAGGTTAGTGTTGCAACTTGCAAGCTACCAGTTTCAAGAATGTCATGGTTAAACAACAATACTACCGGCACAATTTTTTTAACACTAGGTGACATATTATGATTAGTAGTGCATCATCACTTTCACTAAGAACATTACTTTATTGTACTTCCATTACAACCTGTCACCTCAGGTGTTAAAAAACTTTGTGAAATCCATTTGTTTTAATAGAAAACTTTATGTGAAAATAATTTTCTGCAATTTCTTATATTTAGTAGTATCAAAAAAAATTTTGGTTAAAGGAAAACTATAAGCTAAATATAGAAGACAGCTCTATCTCACGCGAAACTAAATAAAGAAAATCAAGAAATAATTTTCTAACTCATTTTAAAGTCGCTGACAAATATAGGAAATGAGATCTAGAAAATACTTTTTGAAAAAAAAAAATCATTTTCTAGAAAATATTAATGTCAAAACAAACATAGTAATGTTCAAATGTGTGCTTTTCACTTGAGTTTGGTGTTGAAATTGATGTCTAACTTTAGTAGGTCCAACCCACAATTTGTGCTCACTAGTAGGGTCCATTTGGTTGGGGTGAAAAAGTGAGGCAATAGAAAATGGAAAAGGGGAGGAAAAGTAGAGGATAAAAGAGAATTAATTCTCTCATGGTGTTTGGTTGGGATGATGGAAAAATAGGAGGATAGAAAACTCTTTTGTTTGATTAAGAAGAAATATGAGAGAATAAAAAATGTAGATTGTATAAATTTACTTCTATGCCTCTACTATGAAGAAAAAAATATTTAATATTATATAAGGGGGAAAAAAACCGAATGTAATATAGGGTGAAAAAAAAACATACAACATTGAATAGGGGGAAAGGATAGATGGGTAATTTTTCATCAAACAAACTCACCCCCTCCCTCCCATTTTCTCCCCAAATTGGAGAGAACTATTTCACCCAAATGGTGGGCCCAAGAGAAAACTCTTAGGCCCCACCATTTTCACTCTCCCGTTCCCTCTTCAACCAATTACTAGGGCTGTCCACGGGTCGGTCCGGGTCGGGTTTGTGCCCAACCCGGAACCAACCCGATTACTTCGGGTCTCCTAAACATGGACCCGCCGCCGACCCGCCGACAGCAACAGTTCGGGTGGTCAGACGTCAAAGTTTTCCGGTCGGTTTCCGGTCGGGCTCGGATTGTGAGAATCGCGCCGGATTTTTGCCAAAATCTGCTTATTTTTGCTAGATTTGACCGAATTTTGAAGAGAGTTTGGCTAATCTCAACGAGCTTAGGCCGAACTTGAAGAGATCTTGGCAGATCTCAACGAGATCAGGCCCGATCTCGAAGAGATCCGGCGAGATCTCGACGAGATCAGGCCCGATCTCGAAGAGATCAGGCCAGATCTCAACGAGATCTTGCCGGATCTCGACAAATCGGACAAAATCATACCGGTGAACTACTTCAATCGATGGAGAAAGCTTTTCCAGTGTGTTTTCCGGTCGAGTCGGTTGAAATCGGTTTTCCATGCTTTAACCTGTCAACCGACCCGCCAGACTCGGATTTTGGGATCGGGGATCCACCGCCGACCATCACCAGCGTCGGGTCGGCCGGTTATCGGGCCGGATCGACCGGGTTGGGCGGGTGGGTCGGGTACCGGGTCTGGTTGGACACCCCTACCAATTACACTTTTCTCTCCTATTTTCTCTTCTCCCGAACTAAACGAGGCCCTTAATTTAGTATTTCCACTTTTCAAAATGACACCATTTTAATGGATTTGATGTTGTGGATTTTGGGGGTGGATGTGGATCTAAATTCTAAAATGAGCTAGTTCTAGAATCATGGCACTAACTCCACTTTGCCATTATTAATGCCTCTCTAATTTCCAGACAATAAGCCACCAGTTCCTCTTCTTGTATCCTCCACGGCTCCACCTAAAGAAGCCTGCCCTCAGTTTCTTTAACCAAAAATAGGCGACCATCCCATATCATCGATTCTCAAACTCCCTGTTACAAGGATAGTCGCACAGTCAGGAAAAATTAGAGCACCACCATCTAGTCTGCTCTCTACATTATTCCTTTACTTCACTCCGCATGCTTCCTTTTGCCAACACCTCATATGAGTTTACATAAGTACTTTGAAAACAAGCTCTGTTTCAAATATCCAAGTTGATTACACAACTCACAAAGTTAGCAGCCATCACAAGTTCACAACCATGAACTCCTCCAACCCTTCAGGAGACTATGCCTGCTGTATGTTTAATCACTTCCAAATCAATGTTGGATTGAGGTTCGAGCATTACATTCCGTGGCTTGCCCATTTAGCAACAACAATGAAACCTCACATGTGAACCCAGGAAAAGGCTCAAGTGTGCATAGGCCGGGTGTGTAATTGTGCCATCTGACATGTGCTACCAGTAACTTCAACCTTGTATGAAAATTTAGACATAAAGGAGGACATGAACTGATGAAAGTTAATAAAGAACACACACACACACACAAACACACAAAAGTTTAACATCTCACACGCTCCATTCCTACCTATTTGAATCCTAACTTGACATCAATCCCGCCCACATTATAAATAATTATCCCAATACCAGACCTCTATGCTTTGAACTTGTTCTCTTAACCAAGTCACAGATTAATGTAAGGGGAAAGTGACGTGAATGTTTAGGTTATACTTATACTGGGGTTTGTAAATATCTGCTGGCAAGTAAATGTTATCAATGACCATTAACATTAAGAAATGCAGCCTTCACCACTTTTTAAATGATCTTTTGCAACAACTGCCTGATCAAGATTATTAGTGTATTGAACAGAACCAAAAAAATCAGAAAAATTTTATGATAATTACAAAACTTCTACACAGAAAATTTAAAATCTTGAATTCTGCTTATATAACTACTCCAGTTTGCAGAGAACTTAGTTAACCAATCTAATCATCCACAATCCCAGCCTCAATGGATGAGGTTTTAACAACAATAAAAATTTAGTAGAAATGTGTATTGATGCAAAACAGAACACGGTCAACATAACTGCATTCCTACAAGAAAGATGCTATATAAATTCCAACTACTTCATGAAAGCTTGTTGAAACCGAAAATTTAAAATTCTAGGAGTCCACCAAGGTTTGATACTTCATATCTGAGAATTTGATTATCTGGATGAATCGTTTTGCTCACTGACACCTTCCCTCTTTCCGCTGCAACAGTATAAGTGTGGCAGCTTGACCCGACCACAGCTCCTGTGACAGAAAATAGTAAAGCCAAAAGTTATGTATTGATTCTACCAATATATTGGACACCTTGCATCATTGTAGAAAATAAAGCATTCATATAATGAGAAAGAAAAAGGGAGGGAAAGGGTGACTGAGAGTCAATTACAATGCTCAACCACAAGACAGAAAATCAAAAATCCCTCACACAAATATTGCACCAACGAAATCGGATGTCGCCCAAAAATATTGCCACGAGCTTTTATTTAGCAAACATTAAACAGCCTAAAAACAGGAACTTAAGTCTTTAAAAACCAACTCTTGCCTAAAAACTCACAATGGGGGGAGTGATAGAGGAATTGAAGACAAAGCAGATAACGGCTAGTTTAACGGCAATATTTCAACTCAAGTTAGTAGCACAAAATGGAATCGCTTTACTTAAATATAAACAGTGACGTTTTTGTTCTACTGAAGGATCCTTTTAAGTTGACAATGGACGACATCATTTCAAGCTGTTTGCCTTATATTCAGAACTGCTCAGAAGCTTCAGTCTTCAGTGTTAATGTCCAAGAGATCTTATGGCACCACAGATATTTTCCGATATCAGATATTTCTCTCTATTGTTAATGCACATTAATCACGTGTGTATATAGTGTAACTAATCCCAATCTTTACAGGATTATTGTTAGTTTGTTAGATTAGAGGCTAAGCTATTTTGGGCTCTATATATAAAGAGCTATTCACAATGTATTATTTTAGTTAGTGTTGCAGATCTACAAACACACAGTTTTTCTCTCAATTCTCTCTGCTCTCTCTATTCCGCCATTGTTACTTTATTTCAAAATTTTACATGTTCGAAGGGTTTAAAAGTTTTCAAACACCAATAGTTGCCCAAACAGTCACTAGATATGATTATCTACTGTGAGCCAACATTTTCGAACATACTGAAGTCATATAACAGCACTACGCAATACAATTGTTGCTGTTAGGACACAAAGAAGTGTGAACTGTGAAGTCATACAACAGCACTACATAACAAAATTGTGGCTCTTAAAACACAAAGAAGTGGATGGGACAGCCAACAGGAAAATGAAACTCCTGACCAAAGTTATGGAAAAGAAACTATACCCTTGTTCACAAAAGCTCCTCACAACTACACCCAGCAATAACAATTCATAGACTAATAATTCAGACCACAAAAAGTAATCCCACACTCCAAAGATTTTTTTAAAAAAAAAAAACCCTCAAGATATTTGTAATAAGCGACATTAGCACAATACTAGCAATACCCAGAATCCCAAACACAACCATACTCAACATAAAATTCAATCCAACAAACCCAGATTGATATATTACTCATTGAAATGAAAAAGAAAAAGAAAATGAAGTGAGAAGTAAGAAGGTACCTTCCTCTTGGGGACAGCCATAAGCTCCATAGAAAAACTTGGGAACTCAAATCCGAATCCTATGGTGTTGTTGCTATCTGGGTTTTGATTGGTCTCGGGGCAAAACGGACGGTGGAGATGTCAGCTCACGGTGGATGGGAGCATCCAACGGCGGAGGGAGGGCCATGAAGTGACTCAACCTCCGACCAAGCAACGTGGTGAAACCCATGTTCCCCCAGGTGGTGCTGGTGCTCCTCAGCATCTTCGCCATTTGCTGTAGTGTAAGCCGAAGAATGAAGCTTTTGAAGAAGACCATCAGTCTCAGATACGCTGGACTTTGGTTCCGTTTTGGGCTTTTGGTTTTGGGACGAAAGCACAGAAATCATTGAGAACCTGCCCTTTAAACCCTTCAAACAAGTATAATTTTGAAAATTTATTGGTTTGGATTGCATTTATTTATGATCTTTAACATGCTATCAAATTTTATCTAGGAAAAATGCTAACGAGTGTCCTTAGAACATTTTATTTAAACTGAATGTTAATTACTATTTAATTCATAAATATTTTTATGTATAATTTATTATTACTATAAAAATTTGAAATTTAAATATATGATTAATGACATAGCTATAGATTTTTGATTTTCTTGAAATTTTGTTAGTACGGAAGATATAATAAAAAAAATACAATCTAATAATGGATTTATGAAAATATACATCTAATAAAAAAAAATTATAAAAAGAGTTTGAAGGGTTTTGAGAAAAACCTTGTACTTCTTTTATTTAAAATTCCTTTCATCCAGTTTATAGAATTTCCATGCAAAATATGAAATTGCTAAGTAGGTTGAGAACTTTTGACTTTTGAGAGAGTTCACCAATTTGATTTGAGGTGTTTGACAATAGGATAAAGAATACAATGATTTATTTATTTATTTAATAATTTGATAGTTTAGGACAGAAAATTTGAATTATAAATGTTTTTATTGGAAACACTAAAATGTGGCATTTGAGTTACAAAAGTCTTTCACAAAAATATATTGCTTCAATGAGACTGTAAATTTTCTGTATATTGAGATCGTAGTCACCAGTGTTCTAAATATTGATAGTGATGGATGAGTACAAAGAATGCATGTGACAGCTCCCTTTTATCAAGGCCATGGGGCAAAACTCACTTATTCAGACGCGTACAAGAGAAAGAGAGTGTGTACCATTATTGTGATACATTGGTTTGCAGTCCACATCATGAAGAACAAGCATAAAGAGTAGGAGGAGGCTAAGTTTAAGAAAAGCCATGGTTTCAGAGTCAAGAGCTGTGTCTTGTGATGACTGATGAGCAATATATATCAATACAAAAGAGAATAAAGAAAACAAGAGCTTGCAGCTTTTTTTTGCGATATTTTTCCTTAGAATCTCTGCTTTTTGTAAGCTGCCGTGCATGGCAAGGTACTCTGGGTGCTATCTCTATGTTTCTTGTACCATTAATAAATAATAAGTGAAGTTTGACTTTTATGAGGACAGTTTTTGACTTAAGAACTTTAAATTGCCGCCTTTACAAATATTTTTGGTAATGTAGGTTGTATTTGACATTTGAAAAAAAGTTAGTTTATTTTACTTTTTAGCTTATTTTTACTCCTAAAGTGGTTCTCATCACTGTTAAGTGAATCTCATAGCTCCAAAATTCAGGTTTTAGTTTTTTTTTTTTTATATACTTTCAACAAAATGTTTTCAATTTCAGCAAAATAAGTGATTCCAAATGAACCCATAATATTGCTTACAATTACATTGTCCATCTAAATGCAAAAATTATTGCCTGGAAAATTCAAATGGTCGTTACAGTTACTTTACCAGTCAGACTCATTTGGCAACACCATTCACCTTTAAAACCACAAAGCACTGCATTAACAAATAGCAAAAGCATTTGCAAAATGTTTGGGATTTAATAACAAAACATACTAATGGAATAGAAATGAAAATTATTATTTTTCTTTAGTATATTTAAAAATTTATAGAAAAAACTAAAAAGAAAATGAATATATATTTTATATATGATTATATCTTTAATATTTTTCCTTGCAAATAGAGATAATCAATATTTCACTTTTATTTAATTGAGGCTTATAAACCATTATACAAAAGATAATGGAAAAGAGCAAAGGAATACAAATTCTAATTCCTCCATTTTCAAACACTATTTCAGTTGTACATATTAGTTTGGGTATTAGACATTCAAACATTTAAAGTTTGAATATCTTTAAGTTAAAAATTCAAATAGTATTCATTTTGTTACAAAATTTTGTCTTAGAGTTTGTTTGAGAACAGTTTATTTAGCTGAAACTGAAAACTTTTTACTGAAAGTACTGCAGATAAAGCTAAAATAATATTGTGAGGCCTATGAATAGTACCAAAAAGTGCAATGGGACTCATAAATAGTAGTAAAAATAAGCTGAATGGTAAAACAAGCTAGTTTCTTAAACAATCCCGAACACACACTTTAGAAACTCTATATTTCAGTTCACATATGAGTTTGGATATCAAATATTTACCTTTAAGGCAAAATGCAATCTTACTCTTATTATTAAGAAATCGTGTCTTAAAAATACAATTTCAATTCTACATATTAGTTTGGATATCAAAAATTCAAAATTTTATGATTTGGATATTTCTAACGCAAAAAAACAGTAGTATTCATTTTATACCGAAATAGTGTAATACTATTCAGGTCACATATGATTTGAATATCAGACATCCACACTTAAGGTAAAAATATAATTCTATTCATGTTATATAGAAATCATGTCTTAAAAACACAATTTTAGATCTACATATCAATGTGGATATATCTAAAATAAAAATTCATATAATTCATGTTATACAAAAATCGTGTCTTAAAAATATTATTTCAATTCTACCTATCAATTTGGATACATCCAAACCTAAGATTTAGATTTCTCTAAGGCAAAAATTCAATAGTATTCATATTATATCAAAATCATGTCTTAAAAATATTACTATATTTTAATTCTACATATCAGTTTGGATATCAGATATCCAAACCTTTAAAATTTGGATATTTTTAAGGGAAAAATTCAAATAGTATTTATTTTATACATAAATCGAGTTTTAGAAACACTATTTCAGATCGCATATGATATGAGTTCATATATAAACATCCACTTTTAAGGCAAAAATACAATCTTAATAATGTGATGTGTCTTAAAAACACGATTTTAGTTCCACATTAACATATATATATATATATCAGTTTTTCTCATAGCTCAACTGATTCGCGATCCGGATATTCTTATAGAGACATCCAGTTCAAATCCCTCTTCTTTCAGCATCAAATTATCGTCGACAGAAAAAAAAAAAAAAAAAAAAAAAAAGAAAAAAAAAAAGGAAGCTCGCAAAGAATGGTGACTCCCAACATTAATTGTGTTGCATTTCATTTCTCTTGAACTCAAATACCTTCCATCCAAGCCGATTGTTGGTAAACTAATCTGTGGCCCCCTTATAACTTGAAGCCGGGTTTAATTAAATTGCTTTTATAAAGATGCTTGCAACATGTTACCAAAGGCTTCAGCATGAGGTTTCAACTTTCAAGTTTTCCTCTCCCAAAAAATTAGTACTTCAATACCGATGTCACTTTCAATGGTTTAATGAAAACCATAATAACTTCATCTTTTGCTTTAATTATCGGATATCTTTGGTAACAAACTACTTTCTATTCGTCACATGAAAAGAAGTTAAGGCAAAGACAGAATATTGTCTCAACAGATCCATGTAAGCTCCTTAGGCTGCTGGGGCCTAGCAGCAGCTAACCTTTATTTTCTTTAAAAAAAAAAAAAAAAGAGTCATATGTGCCTTCAAACTCGGCCAATCATTCTTTTATGTCAACACAATTCAAAGATAAATATTTTTTTAAAAAAAGTTAAATACAAAGACATACTTTTGTATGCGAATTGCATATCTCAAGTTCATGCAATTGCGCAGGACTTCATATTGAGTAGAGACTATTGATTGAAAGTATGACCCAAACCGAAAGAAAAAACAACTTTAGCCATTTTTGTTTTGCTTAGAGAACCTTAGCTATGGCTTAAAGTTAGGCCCCCAATTTTATTTTATTTTGATTTCCAGATCCCAAAATAAACTTTAGTAGTTAACATTCAACAATGAACAACTATACGTGAGTGTGACTATCAACCCCAGACACCAGCATGACCAGTATCATATAATAATTGTTCCAAATATATCACATATCATAAGAAAAATAGTCAACTACAATTAGAAGATGTCAAAGAGAATGGAACAAGCCCAAATTCACAAAGCTTACACAACTAAATTCTACATAAACACACACAATATGAGAGAGACAGAACACCTTAGCTCACTACAATAAAGAACAACCCCAACAACAAAGACATTAGGCAATGACCCAAACCAACCTCTGAAACCAAAGAGATGGCACTAGAAAAACTTCCACCGGTGGTGTTTGTGCCCAAAACAGTCACCATCCAATCATCCTCACCACCAAACCCAGCTACGGTGTACTTTGAACTGTTTATGTACTTGGCATTTGCAGTTCGTGTATAGTTAGTAAGCACAAGAGTTGGAACCAATTTGGGCACACAAACTGGCAAGATGATCCCATCTACTGTGGTGTTGACATCAATTTTGCACTTCTTGAAGTGTTTGGGAAGGTCAGGAAGTTGAGTAGTGGAACTTGGCTTAATGGTGGCACCATTGGTGGGGCTGGTGCAGGGCTCATCCTCCAACTCATTAGCAATTTCATCGGCAAGGCAATCTGCTTTTTCGTTTTTAATGAGGGCTGGACGGTTTAATGAGTTCCGGTAACTGTTAATGCCCTGAAGAAGATTGTCTTCGTCCTCTGTGCACAAAAAAAATGATATAGGAATTAGGAAGAACTCAAAGTAAGAAGCCATGGATTACAAGTAATGCCACATAAAAAAAATAGTCTAAAAGTACTATTTTTTGTGATTCTATTTTAAGAAATGGTTATTACACAAACTTGTTTTTAATTGTAATCATGACTTCAATCATTAGTCTAGCCAAACTTCTATTATTAGAACGTCTTCAGTCTACACATCCAATTGCGAGTAATACACCACAGTAGATTCCCACTACATTTTACAATTCTTCAACCGCAATTCTACAAAGGGAGAAAACGGCCAAGTTCCATGATCATGTAGAGCAAGGGAAGGCAAGGCGTGATGGTAACAAAGCTTTATGCTAAGAAATAATTTCCATAATAATTAAATTCATCATAATAAAATATCGAATCTAAAATGGAGTTGGTAAATATTCACTAATTTAACAGTATGGGTATAAATGTACATGTTCCTCAAAGAAAAAAAGTATAAATGTACATCACTTTGCTTTGCTCCAAAAAATCGTGGCGAGTCTTGTGACTCTTGTCATCTCCAAAGAATCAATATTTTAGAATCATAGCATTTATAAATTCTTGAGAAGAATTTGAGTGTACAAACCTATAATAACTTTTTCTCTCAAGTTACAACAAAGTGGGAGGGAATGGGGATACCAACCCATGGGAAGAACCAAGCATATCATTGAGTAATACAAGCACTTACACTTGTAGTTTATCACATAATAGATATGCATGCAACAAAGAAAAGGAAAGGAAAAGGCTTCAATCTAAATTACCATAAAAAGTAAAGTAAAAAAAAAAAAATTATCTTATGTTAATATTATTGTGTTAAAAGGAAATTGATAAATGCATTTATGTAGTGATAGTGTTACAGGTTTACATATCCAAGTACTACTGCATTAGCCCTAACATATAAAGTATTATTATATGAAAAAAAAAAAAAACAATAAAACAAAATACTTCAATTCAAAACACCACAAGTAAGGGAGAGAGTGAGTGTACCATCACAGTAAACTGGGTGAGAAAGCAAAACAATGGCATGGAAAAGTACAAACAGGAACAGGCTAAGATTGATCAGAGAAGCCATGGATTCAATTTGAAAGAGAGTGTGAACTTTGCAAAAGAAAGATAAGAATGCACTCGACAAGAAAGAGAGAGAATTGATGGATTAGTAGTTTTGGGTTAATAGCAGTAGCAGTTTCCAAAGCGGTTGCCTGGTGCCGCTTTGTGAGTTCGGTTAGAAAATAGAAAACTGTTGCCGAATGGACATTTATAAATTGCACGTGGAAGACATGCAAAGTGGCAATAGAGCTCTGGTTTTTGTGTCGTGTGGGCTAACATTTCGGCAAAATATTGTCCTATAAAAGGACCGTTGTGTAAGACAGTTTCTTAATTAAATTCTAACATGTGTAATTGTGTTGAATTAATTTAACTAATTTTCTGCCTTAATCCTATCTGTTCTTCGTGTTGGTAGTTGTTTTTGACATATTGAGATCTAGTGCAATAATTAAAGCAATTGCACAATGTAATACTTTATTAACAGTTTAAATCAAAAGTTTTTTATTTTTATTTTTTGGAGCGAAATACGATAGAAATTTCATTAAAGATAAAGATAAAATGGTATACAAATATAACTAGACTCTAGTTTTGGGGGACAACAACAAGTATGCAAATTGTGATGTCCTAGTGAAGTAACAACTAGCCTCCGAGCACGCACTCACACGTGTGCTTAGAGGCTTTTTTTTTTTTTTTTTTAATTTTTTGGATAAGAATTAATTTAAAGCATTTATTATATTTTGGGATTACAATATTTTTCAATCACAAAAAAAAACCCTAAAGGTGTGATAAAAACTTATACTTGGATTGTAGTGGGCAGTTCTTTTTCTATTTCAATTGAGAAGTACTTTTTTTTATGAGAAGTTCTGATGAAAATTATTTAAACTGACACTTTGTTTTTTTTTTTTTTTTTTTTAACGTGGGATAGTTTTTGCTTATTGTATTGGAGGGGTAGTTATTTTCTTACAAACGTACTGACACAATTTTTTTTTTTTTTTTTTTTATACGTGGGATAGTTTTTGCTTATTGTATTGGAGGGGTAGTTATTTTCTTACAAACGTGAATAGTGGGAAGTTCTTTTTTTAAGAAGAAAAGTGGGGAAGTTTTGTACACGTTTTTTTTTTTGACAACACGTGGGGAGTTTTTTATACTATTCAATATAAGTAGGCATACATTTTAACGTAAAAGTAGGAATTTATTATTTTTGTTAATTTACTATTTTAATCTCATTTTTAAGTTTTAGGTAGGGGTATTTTTTATAGTAAAAAAAAGCAATAATTAACTTTCTTTTGGCAATTTACTATTTTAACCCTATTTTTAAGTTGTTGGTTAATTAATTTAGGGGTATTTCTGACAGGAAAAAAAGCAATAACTAACTTTCTGAATCCTCTTAATATATACATTTTTTTTTTTTTAACGTGGGATAGTTTTTGCTTATTGGACTGGAGGGGTAGTTATTTTCTTACAAACGTACTGACACAATTTTTTTTTTTTTATTTACGTGGGATAGTTTTTGCTTATTGTATTGGAGGGGTAGTTATTTTCTTACAAACGTGAGTAGTGGGAAGTTCTTTTTTTGAGAAGAAAAGTGGGGAAGTTTTGTACATGTTTTTTTTTTTTTTCTTGACAACACGTGGAGAGTTTTTTATGCTATTCAATATAAGTAGGCATACATTTCAACGTAAAAGTAGGAATTTATTATTTTTGTTAATTTACTATTTTAACTTCATTTTTAAGTTTTAGGTAGGGGTATTTTTTATAGTAAAAAAAGCAATAATTAACTTTCTTTTGGCAATTTACTATTTTAACCATTTTTTTTAAGTTGTTGGTTAATTAATTTAGGGGTATTTCTAACAGGAAAAAAAGTAATAACTAACTTTCTAAATCCTCTTAATATATACAGAAGATAACATGGTTTTCTTTTTTCTTTTTTTTTTGATAGGACTGAACGTGGGTTGGGTTAGGATGTGGTATTTGAAATTTTTTGGATTTGTTTTTAACTTCAATTTTTTTTAGTAGAGTAGTTATTCGAAACTCTTGTCAAAGATAACCTTTTTTTTAAGAATCTAAACATGGGTTGGGTTTAGACGTGGTATTTGAAATTTTTTGGAATTTTTATTTTTATTTTTTAACTTTCAATTTTTTTAGTAGAGTAGTTATCCGAAACTTTAATTTGTTATAGAATTGAAAGTGGTTTTTTTTTTTTTAAATAAAAATATATTTGAACGTGGGGTTTTTTTAGGGAAAATTTTACTGTGATTTTTATTTTTTATCCGAAACTTTTTTTTGGGGGGGGGGAGTTATCCGAAACTTTTGTTATAGAATTGAAAGTGGGTTTTTTTTTTTTTTTTTTTTTTTTTTTTAAATTGAACGTGGGGTTTTGTTAGGGAAAATTTGAACGTGGTTTTTATTTTGTATCTGAAACTTTTTATTTTTATGGGAGTTATCCGAAACATTTGTTATAGACTTGAAAGTGGTTTAAAAAAAAATTCGAAAGTGGGTTTTTTTTTTTTTTTTACATTTATAATCCTATCATTTAAGTTTTATAAACTGATAAATTTGAGAGTATTTTGGACATCAAAATTGAAGAATCCAAACAGGAAAAGCCCATTAAATAGTAGTATAGATATAGATGACCAATACACATGCACAGTACCAGGAAAAACTCATTCCCTCACACTTTGCGCTGCACTTAGGCGTTGATACTCCTCCAATAAGCCCATTGCGCTGTAAAAGATACACCTCGGGTGCAGTTGTGTCTGCTCAAAATAGAACCTATTCCTGGCATTCCAAATCATCCAAGCCGTGATTGCCCACTTTTCCAACTCAGAAGAGCAAAGCTTCTGTTGCAACATTTTGAACAAAAGGAAGAAGTCACCTGCTTCATTGCTGCACTTTTGGATTGTCCCTTTAAAAAGAGCCCATACATTTCGTGCCATTGGGCATTCCCACAACACATGACTCGTTGTCTCACTATGGTGGTAGCACAGCTCACATCGTTCTTCTTCGCTGATCCCTTTTTTGTGGAGGTTCTCCCTTGTGGGTAAGCATCCTATACAAGCCCTCCACAGGAAAGTACGGACCTTAGGTGGCACCTTCAGCTTCCATAACCCCCTCCAAGTGGACTCGTGTGCATGTGCTGATGAGTGTTCAGCCTGGTTTGGGTGTTTTAAACGGAGAGCTACCTGATATGCCGAGCAGACCGTAAATCTTTGTGATTTGTTTTCCTTCCATATCAGCTGATCCTGGGAATTCTGTTGAGTAAGGGGCAGCGCTAAAATAGTCTCACATGTTCTCCTATTTGTTTTTAAAAAATAAATTAATAATTTTAAAAAAAATAAAAATAATGTAAAAGGAATTGCATGGTATAATAGCACACAGATCCCAATCCTGATTTGAGAGGACCAATTTTGTGCAAAGTTTGACATAGAAGCCTAGTCAGTAAAATAGTCCAACCAAGATCAGGCCCATGATTTTTCTACTCTATCTCATTCTCTGAAAGCCCACTTAAAGTTGGAAGGCCCAGGAGAGGATTTTGATGCTTTTTTAAGCCCAAAGGAAGAAGAATCATGTGAGCTCGGAGTACATGCATTTTCATGACCTTCAGGGAGTGTTTGGTATATGTTTTCAAACAATAATTTTTAGTTTTTAAACAACATTACACGTATTTTTACACACTTTTTCACCCACGCGTATTTTCACACATGTTTTCAAGAAGAGAGGTGCTACGTCCACAACATTTTCACAACAAATCATAAGTGGCTAGTTGTTATTGGTTAAAATTTGAACCTAACACTAAAATTATTTTTTTGCCCCAACAATAACAACCAGTAACAACCTGCCATTTAAGATTTGTTGTAAAAATATTGTGAATATATCATTTCTCTTTCAAGAAACATATGCCTATACTGCAAATTCCTTATTTGACTCCCATATTTACACTGTAAGTTTCATGCAAAAATAGCATTAAATGCTCAGAAGCATAATCCCTTATATCCAGCAGCTTCATTAGGCTAAAACCTTCAAGGAGAGTCAAGTAAGCACTAAGCACTAAGCAGCCTTTCTACTAATCCAATTACCCAAGTTTTCTCATGAAACACACGGCCCAAAATTACTAGAACCCAAAAGACCCATCAAATTAAGAGCAGTGAGATTTTAGACACCCTTAAAAGACCTCTATAAAAGCTAAGTGCATGGGAACATGAAAAAGGCAAGGGAAGAGGAAAAAACTTCACAGAAGATTAGAAAAAGGTTCATAAAACCTTAACTTTCATTATATCATCCCACAAAAACATAACGTTCTTGTGTCAAATACAGCGAAGGCCAAAATGAGTTTCTTGGATCCTTGATCGTTTGTGAAGAATCCTCATTGTATTTGCTTGCTCGTTGTTGTAGTCTTTCCCTTTTAACTATTTTATTTTCAAGTTATTGCTTTTGTGTGGAATTCTTGCAACACTGCCGCTAGCCTTCACCACAATACATGTTTATGAGAGTAGTGTACTCAACCCCTGTCTCGAATCTGGGGCTAAAAGCAGAGTCCAAGAGCATTAGCATGAGCTCTTGTAAAAAATTTACCATTTAACACATCAAAAAGTTACTATATCTATTTTAACACACTATTTTATAATACACTCCACATTACATTTTCTATTTTAAGATTACAACATATTAAAATAATTTAAAACAAACCTCATCTATATTAAAAAATTAACAAAACAAATATATTTTATCATGTGGCCCAATCTAAGAGAGAGAGAGAGAGAGGACTTGGGGTGTGACTCGTGGGAGAGAGAAAGTGGAAAAAAAAAAAAACACCAAAATACCAAAATATGTTTAGCACATATAACATTTTCTACCCATTCTAAAAACATATAGCATTGTACTATTTATCAATGCTAAATTTTTTAGTATTTAGAACATTTGATGTGGGAGTTTTTTGGTGTACCATTGGCATTTGACACATCTATTGCTAGTGCTCTAATCCAAATACAACATCATGATACTAGTGTTCTAATCCAATTACAACATGTGGCAAGGTAAAGAAAAAGACCCCCAACACTAGGGAAGGGAATTTAGCTGCTAATGTTAGTTGTTGCTAACTATGTAAAGGATTGTGTTGATACAAGATTTGCCTTGATTTCTTTCTCCCAAAAAAAAAAAAAAATTTTGCCTTCGTATTTTTCCGCCTTATTTAGCTAATGATGTACTCTAATTATAAATAAATAAAGCTTTCAAATTTTGTCTTTACAAGAAATTATTTATTAATGATTGAAAAAAGTGAAATATAAAAAATGGAATATTTAATTTAACAATAAGCTAAAGCAGCTAGGTAAATTTTTTTTTCGTGAACTCTAATTAATTGACGAGAAAATGAAGAAGTGGGAAAGTCTATATCATGCATATTTAATTGTAAAAATTAAAAGATAGGGCTCTTTATGACTAAGTTTTTTTTTTTTTTTAATTAAAGTTATACATTATGAAAAGGTTATTTTCAGTTTCTTGAATAGAAGGAAATATTCTTCTTAATATTTTTTTTGTCGTTGCTTTAACAATTCAATTTTTAGTATATTAAAAATGTATTAGTTTATTACAGAAAAAGTATATATTAGTATGAGGGTCCCATAAATAGGGGAGGTCTAAGATTAACTTCCTTTTTCTTTTTTCTTTTTTTGAGAAATAGATTAACTTCCTTTCATTTGTTGATAATAGTTTTTTTTTTTTTTTTTAATGTCACGCCCTAAGGGAAGAATGTTAACATATTCTTAATCTATTGAGTTTACGGGAAGGATTTTAAAACCGAAATTCAATATTGACAAGATTCTTACTTTCACTTCAAACTACATTAGCCTCCCAAATTTTATATATATGGGTACTAATTTTAGCAATTTTGTTTTATAAAATTACATTTTCCCCCCTTAAAATATCATTGATTCTTGTATCAAAACAAAAAAAACAAAAAAAAAAATCATTGATTCTTCTAAGAGTATTGTTATGGTCACAAATTTTTCAATAATATTTTTACAAATTGTTAAAGTAACAAAGTCTTATTGATTCGCATTTGGGCTCATCACTTACATTATCAGCAATTTGTAAAAAAGTTTATAGTTCAAACACTTTTCTCATTTTAAAGACCATTAAAAATTATAAGTCTAAAATCTAAAAAAGAAATACACAAGCCCAAAAAAATTAGTACAATAACAAAAATTACCGATAGTAAAACTTAAAAATATAAAAAATTAAGTCTAGTTAAACAATTTTACCTCAAACAAACAATCTGACCCTTTAAAAAATATTAAACAACTAGCAGCTATGGCAACTAAGTAGCAACAAAGTCGGAGGCTGAAGTCACTGCATACAACCAACAGGAAAGCCGCCCCCTTAACTCTAAGTTCCAGCTCCGTCTCTACTTAAGATTTAGCCATGTGGTAGCACTTAACTAAAAATACACTTTCATCCTATAAGAAAAAAGCCACATGGTTGAATTTTAGAGAAAAGAACCTAAGAAAAAGCATCTAATTAAATACTGTACCTAAGTTTTGTGCTAGAGTATATGTCAATATGTGCTTATTGATACTGTCTTTGGTGACAAGGAGAAGGAACAAAACTTTCTTAGAGATAAAGAGCGAGTATGGAGCCAATTAAAGGGTTCTCCCTAGGCAATCCCTACACATGCCATGACCTACTTCAAGCTTCCAGATAGTTAATTTATGCAAGGAGTTAAATTCCATAATGAGTTATTTCTGGTGATGAGGGCAATGGAAAATGGAGCAAGTTACCTTTGGATGAACTTTGGAGAAGGTTTGCACAGCAAAGAAAGCATGGCTATATGGGGTTTTGAGACTTTAACGCTCTGTTTGTTTCGCTGGAAAACTTTCTGTAAAGATAGTTTTCCACATTTTCCAGTGTTTGGTAGCACAAAAAAAACCTGGTCAATGGAAAACTATCTTTGGTCAACAAAAAACTCTAATAAAAATAAGGCTTATTTTCTATAGGTTGTTTTCCAAAAAAAAATTTTGAAAAACAATCTCTCTCTCACTCGTTGCATCTCCTATAAATATTATCTTCGTCTATAGCCGTGGGAAACATAATTTTTTGGCACCTTCTTTCTCTCATGGTAAGTTTTCTCACTTTTTCTCTCTTTCCTTTGCTTTTTCTCTCCTCACACCCTCACTGTCACTAACTCTATTCTCTCCTTTTCCCATAGATCTCTCTCTCTCTGTCTCTCTTCTCTCTTTTCTCCATATTTCTCTTCCCCTCTGTAATGCAATTCTCTAATTAGATTTTTTTTTTCCTTCACTAATCGGTCAATAGCTCCAACTTGCAAAAAAGAACAAATTTGCAGTGATAATTATTTCATTCCTCTCTACCAAAATCCCAATTCTTTGCTTTGAATTTCAAGCTCGATTTTCTTTTTTCTCTAAGAAATTTTCGGTTTGATGGATTCTAGGCAAAAGTTACTTCTTTTTTGTACATAAAGTGCAAAAAAATAAAAAATAAAATAAAAAGAAGAAGAAAAAGAAAGAAAGAATGAAGTAAAAGATGAAAATTTTAAACATAGTACCTATATTGCTCTAAATTGCTTTTACAAGGAACAATCTTTACCGTGGACTAATAATATTGTTATATAATGAATGATAATTGTTTAGGAGAATTGGATTTGTTGACAAATATTTTTTTTTGTTAGCAGATACTATGTAGTGATGATATATTATACAGTACATTATGTAAATACATAATTTAGAATAATATTGGAGACTTGTGGTTGACCATAGTAGATGTGGGGCCAGAGAAGTTGTGACCCCGGCCCACTTTGTTTTAGGGGCCAAGGCCCGAGCCGAGGAGGGATATAGCGAGGACATACAGTGAAAGTCTAAATGGCCTAGAGATATAGCCGAGGATGATTCTATCATCGGCATCCCCACTCGCTCCTAAAAAAAAGTGCAAGGACGGCATAAGAACAGTTTAAGGAAAAGCTAAACACCTCCACATTGATGGAGAAAGGACCCCTGGACAATATGGCGACAAAGGACAAAGGAAAGGCTGCCATTACTGCAATTAAATACTCTGCGCCAGATAAAGCAATGCTTTTCAGCTTTTACAACCACCCCCAACCACTTTGGGTATGGGCTGATGGGACAAGTATCAGCTCTGGAAAGCTGAACCTACACGTGGACGTTGGAGGAAGAGTAAAGGCTAATATAAAAAGAGAAGTAAGCAATCCAGAAAAGGAGACTGGGAAAAAAGGTCAAGAACCAGAGCCTCCCAGGCCATGCCGAGGAGAAAGACTTCTCGAGCAAACATGGTTCACCTCTGTATGAGTATCATGATTAACCACTGTCCGGTGACCAAGGCCTAGCCTTTCAAGCCCACGCTCTACAAATTATATTGTTTGGACCCTTAACATACGAACCCAATACCATTTTTGGGGTCGTTACAAATTGAGTCCTTACAGTAGATAATTAGTATACCAACAAAAAGAGTAGACAATTAAAAGTTATTGTTATTTATACGTATTGAAAATGTATTCCCCTGTCAAATTTATATATATATATATATATATATCGACAAATGGTTGATATATATGTGTGTGTAAGTACGTTACTGTCTATATATATGAGCAAAATGAGTGGTAGAGATCTTGAAAATTTGACAACTAATTAATTTTGATTGTATCTATTATCAAAATTTTAGTATGAAAACCAAATTCATTCTTGGTTTTTTTTATTTGTAATGATTACATTAGTTAGTTTACATAATATAAATGTTTTAAATTATAAAAGAAATATTTTTAAAAAAATTGCATACCAAACACTAGAAAACATTCTTAAGCTCATTTTCAAAGTCGTTACCAAACACTGGAAACTGAGATAGTTTTCTAGAAAATGCTCTTTGGAAAATGAGCAATTTTCCAGAAAATGTTAATGCTGAAACAAACAGAGCGTAAAACTTTTGTAATTTGACAGTAGTGGTAAAACAAATGTTGGTGACTAGTGCATAATAAGCATTAATTGTTAAGCGTAGCCATTCCTTATATGCTTTGCAAGATGCCTTACATGGGTTAGGTTTGGTTGGTATGTTGTGTTTATCTATTTTATGTCTTGTAAAAATTATTTTATCAACTATTTAAGTTTTTTTTTTTTCAATAAATCATTAAAATTCACATAATACACCCGTATTATATTCCAAATTATTGAAAACTAATTCTCAAAATACCAGAGTAAATTAAACTAAAATAAAATAAAATAAGGGTAACAATATAAACCTAATGGAAAAAAAAATATCAACCCAAACCTATCATGACATCCAAACATTGGCTGTATAAACCTATTAAAAACAGCAAATGAATAAGAGTTTTTATTCTCTCACATCTACTTTTATGTTTTAAACGTGAACATTATCTTTTTGCCTTTTAAAATGAGTACATGAGGTAAATATTTGTGTAAATGAGTGAATACAATCATGTAAATAAGTATGGCCAACTAAAAAACCTATTAAGAACTCAAACCAAGGGACCTAGATAGATCAAAACAATCAATCATCCTACTACATTGTCTTCATTTCCCCCCCCCCCCCCCCCCCCCAAAAAGAAGGATCAAATTCTAACTAAGGCCTATACATATTGGGCTTTCCTGGATCAGTTCTGGACCTTGACCTCCAAATTCAGGTGAAAGATAATGACACTGATCAGTTAGTAGTATCTTAATAAAAAGAGTACTTCCACAGATCCACAATAAAGTACCCAGTAGATCACCCAGATTCATCCTAGAAACTCCCCAATAACCCATCCCACCTCTTGCCTCTTACATTGAGTCCTTATTTTCAAACCAAAATGTCCGATTCCACAGACGTGTCCTCTGCATGCGGACTCACCTGACACGTTGACACTTCCTCACTTCACGTATCCACACGTGCCCACATTCCACACGCCTATATATAACTCAACTATTTGAACCATTTCCACCATATATGCATTTCCAAAGCCTCGATCTTTGTAAGCTTTCCGTCTTTTGTCTCTGTCTCTAGGGCCTTAGCAACTAGACCTTCTTGTTTTCCTCCCAAAACCCACCTCAAAACTCACCGGAATACTCTCTTTCCGGCAACATTTCCGGTAACTCAGAGACCCTTTAGAGTAGTGTTTGCAAGAATGGCTTCAGGTGGTCAGAAGTTTCCACCACAAAGGCAGGAGAGGCAGCCTGGGCAAGAGCATGTCATGGAACCTTCCCCTGAATTTACGAGCTCAGACTACTCGCCATCCAATAAGCTTCGAGTAGGATTTTTTCCCGTTTCAAAATCACATGCATACAAATAATTCATGCACACGTATATACTTAGGTAACTCCACATGGAGTTTATAAACAGTTGCTTTCTTAATTTTTCTTTATCACAGCTGATAAAAATAGTTGATTTGGATGATACATATGATACGTAGAAAGCCTATAACATATGTATCATCCAAAACAACTATTTTAGTTGGAGGTCATTGCCATCCTTGAAATATTTTTACTTTCCTGAGGCTCAGTAGGTTAATTTTAGTTTCCAATGAAGAAAATTTATTGCCAAATTATAAGTACTGCAATTCTTTTCTTTGTGATAACTTTCTTTTAACTAGAGAGAGTTAAATCTCATGTGGAACCAAGAATTTCATTTAAAGAGTACAATCATGATTTCTAGCTATTCATTTCAGGCTGGCTTATATTGCACAACACATTTTGTGATGGTATTTCTAGCATTGCATGCATGCACAATAGAAGTAAAACTAACGTGAAAGTTTTGCAGGGAAAGGTAGCGCTAGTGACTGGTGGCGACTCTGGGATTGGACGAGCCGTGTGCCACTGCTTTGCGTGAAGGCTCAGGAGGACAAGGATGCGCAAATACGTGAAGGCTCAGGAGGACAGGGATGCGCAAGACAGGCTCCACATGCTCAAGAAGGCAAAGACTTCTGATGCCAAAGAGCCTATGGCAATAGCAGCAGACTTGGGATATGACAACAATTGCAAAAAGGGTGGTTGATGAGGTTGTGAATGCCTATGGCCGGATTGATATACTGATCAACAATGCTGCCGAGCAGTACAAATCATGTTCAGTGGAGGAGATTGATGAGGAAAGGCTTGAGAGGGTGTTTAGGACCAATATCTTCTCTTACTTTTTCACAGTGAGGTAATATACAAATTCATATATCTGGCTTAAAAAATGTCAAAATTGCTTAGGCTAGGGAGGACCAGGATTTCCAGTTTTGTTCTTGACTTCTTGGTTTTCTTCTGGATATCTACCGTAAATAAGTGTTATAAGCTTTTAGTATTGCACAAAGCATGATTGTAACTCTACTAGTCTATTTGATGTCTTATTAAAATGTTAAAACTTAAAAGTTGATTATTGTCGCCTAGAAATAAAAGGTTGAGTTCTCAGAAGTGAAGGCCTAAGTGAATAGAGTGAAAGACTGACGAGTATTATGTGTGCTTGACGATTTTGATATTGGTTTTTGGTGATAGGCATGCTTTGAAGCATATGAAGCAAGGGAGCTCCATAATCAACACGACATCTGTGAATGCATACAAGGGAAATAAAAAGCTGATAGAATACACAGCAACCAAAGGTGCAATCGTGGCTTACACTAGAGTTCTAGCCCTCCAGCTTGTAGAGAGAGGCATAAGGGTCAATGGTGTGGCCCCTGGACCCATTTGGACCCCATTGATATCATCATCATTCAGTGAGGAAGAGTGTGCTAAGTTCGGGTCTGAAGTGCCTATGGGCAGGGCTGGTCAGCCTATTGAGGTTGCTCCATGCTATGTCTTCCTTGCTTGTAATCATTGCTCCTCTTACATAACTGGCCAGGTTCTTCATCCTAATGGTAAGTTCAATTTTAAGCTGCAATTTGTGTATGTTCTAGTACTTATAGGTAGATGATTGATAACCCTTTATTGTTACTTTTTTGGGGGGAAATCTGTTTTACAGGTGGAACTGCAGTGAATGCTTGAAGGGACTGTGGAAGAGTGTGTTTGGTGCTTCCTGTTGGTGGCTTTTTATAGTAAGTTTTTTGTGTTGTATGGAAGAAAGAGTGGTAATTAGTGTCTGCAGGTTCTTTTGTATGCTCTAACCCCAAGAGAGCAGTATGGTGTTAAATGGGTACTTGGCAAGTTGTTAATCTGCTGTATGAAAATTAAGAAGCAATAGAAGTCTTAGTAAATCAAGCTTTGTTTAAGTTGTAAGTGATCTACTTGTTGTAAGAGGTTGTCACCGTGTTTCTCTTCTAGTTTAATTTCTTAAGCTATGAGAGCCAAAATATAATGGACTATCAATTAGTATTTGAAATGGTCAATGTTTCTCTTCTAGTTTAATTTCTTAAGCTATGAGAGTCGAAATATAATGGACTATCAATTTAGTATTTGACAAATGGCCAAAGTATGGTTTATGGTTTATGGTTTATGGTTTTAACTCTTAAGAGGTTACTACTTGAAATGGCCAAAGTATGGTTTATGGTTTATGGTTTTAACTCTTAAGAGGTTACTACTAGGCTTGCCTGCAGCAGAGCAAGGCTGACCTATCATCAATAACACTAATTACAAGCACTTGGCCAGGACATCAAAGCCGAAAGATAAATGGAGAATTCTAACTTAGAAATGAAGGTCACGGAAAATATGGATCCTATATGGACTTTATACGATACTGCACTGGCAATATTCAGCTTAAGATCAATACAATCCTATATGGACTTTATACAATACTGCACTAGCAATCAGCTTAAGATCAATACAATCACAAGAAGTTCACAACTATTGAAGTATCACTATGCAGTCTATGAGGTTTGTGAATCCCGTGAACAGTGCACGAGACCTACTACTACTAGAAAAGCAGAATAGTTGTTGAAACGCGCTTCTCAAAAAAAACTGAAAAACGCAAACGCTGGAGCAGATCATCAGTATCCAAACGGTTACTTAGAGTGAATTTCAGAAAAAATAAAAATTATCACACTTTTATGATACGGCCAATGTTTTTAGCTCCTTCGATAGGGGTTCTGGGATTCAGTCTGACTTGGAAGGAGCCAGACTTGATCTTGACAAGTACCTTTCACTGTCGGTACTTGTCAGCCATTTCTTTTTTCAGTGTTTTAACATATTTCAAGGTTTCTATTCCAATAATAAATCAAGATTTGTAAAGCTTTAAGCCATGCACTTGCATTTGACTAACACTACTGAGTTGAAACTTGAAGTTAAATCAACAGATTGCATTATAAAACTTGTCACCAACTTTTGAGATTCAAAATGAAGGTACAGTTTGGGACAGCAAGATTCCATTACAAATCTTTAGTCTGGTTTGTGGACTATGACTAGAGGATATAACAAGTAAAAGAAGTAAATTTGATCCATTTTGTATTATTTTTGTTTAATTTGTATTTTCTTCGGAGTAGTGAAGAATGTGAAACACTCCTATGGTGGGGGGACTGGTAGAAAATTAATACACCAGAGAGCTAACATTCCTTGGTTGTTCAATCAGAATCTTGAATGTGACTTATAGAAGGTTCAAAATTTTCAAATTAAAATTTGAAAGTTTAGAACTGTTACAAATTTTACTAATTTCAAATTGAACTTACACTTTTATAATCATATAAATTTAAATCCTAAACATTTTGGGTTGATAAGGGGTCTAAATTGATATGATTTTTAAAATTCAGGTTTAATTTGACAGTTGAAACTATAAAGATAGGTTGTTATGATATGATATAACAATAATAACAAGAAGCTTTAATTTTTGTGTCAACTATGGATCCTTAGCATAATAGTTAGGGTCGGTTACATGTATTTTTTTCCTCCATTGCTATAACATGATGGAATGGGAAAATTATCCCATGGAGCAGCTCCATGAAGCCACTCTCTCTCTCTAATAGTATGTGGGACTCACATTTGTGGGTCTTGCATGCTGTGAGAGGATGGTCTCATATAACGGCTCCATATGATACCTGATGCAATGGGCTGATAAACAGTACACTATCCTGGGTTTAGGACTACCTTCACATTTCCAATACACCTATTAAAACTAAAATGTTAAACCAAATGGATTGTCCAAACTTCAAAGTATCCCCAACATTGATTGAACTTAGTTATTGTATTAAACTACACGATTTCTATCAAACATTCCAGGGAAAATCACATCAGCAGTTTGATGAAATAGAAAATTAGAGCAATTGGAATTAGTGGATGTCTATCCTTAATGGCTAGGCAGACAACACTACAATGAAGAACCTCTAATGGGACTTCATATAGTAATATTGCTAAACCTTAACCATGTAGGTTCTGTGAAGTGTATATAACAATGTTAATGACTTCATATAGAGCCTGTAAGCTGCATGATAATTATCAAGTATCTTTCCCAAAGGAAAAGAAAAAATCCATTTGTATAAAATTGGCTTACTTCATAAGTAGACAATCTAAGATCTACAGAGGAGAGAAAATTCATAAAACTTTTTTACAGTTGTCTTACCCGTGAAGCAACAAGGTGGATATTCCCGAGACTTCAAAAAAATCATAAATTAACTTAAATTAATCATTCTAAGGACACAATTATTGTACAGAAAAGATAGATCAAGAGGAAAACGTTACAGCAAAGCACACATTTTCATGCTTATTATTTGACATCAGGGATTTTACTCTTATTCATAAATAAGGAAGATCAGGATGAACCACTAAAGCTAACCTCAGCACCTTTCCCACCTATTGCTGCAATCAAACATTGGAAGCCGCATGACTCCAGCTCCGCAATTACCTTATCAACAACTGTTCCTGATAGCACTGATTCATGTGGTTAAGGAAGCATCTGAATATGAAATTTAAGATAAAGCATATCAATAATATAGCAGCATCCTGACATTATTCAGAAAATCCAAAAGTTTCTAATTTTGTTCGGATATAAAAGTTGAAAAGATGAAGTTTCTCCATGCTAACGTATTTTTATTTTTTACGAATAAAAGACTCATATAGAATTATATAGGTGTTACCAATGAGCTCTAGCTCGAATGACAAAACCTCCCTAGTAAGAATAAGGTGGAGGTGAAGTTGCAAGTTGAATTCCTATCTAGTGTGTGAAAGTTACCAAAAAAAAATAAAATAAAATAGAATTATTGCTTCTATGGGTAGTAAATTCTATTCAAAGTAAAAGTTTTAATGCATACAATGGCTATAATACATCCTCTCATCAGATTATAATAAGATTTCAAAAGAACAGTGAAATTCAAGAAAGAATAACTATGAGAATTTTCAAAAGCATGTAACTAGTCATACAGAGAACAAAAGGCCTGATGCAAAGCCAATTGAGATCCATGTGCAACTTACACAAAGGCCAGATGCAAAGCCAAATACTACGAATGCACTCTAGCTCAAATGACACCACCTTTCTCTATAAAGATAGGGTGGAGGGTGAAGTCATGGGTTCAAAACCCACCCAGACCCAAATCCCATTGGGCCCTCTCCTTTATATAATTAGCTCCTCATGGTGATAAAATAACTTCAATTTCTTATAAGACTGAAATGGTACAACATCCAAGTAATGCTTGACTCAAATGCTTTTGAAAGTAATGAGACCAAGCAGTTTCTGATTAACCTCTATTTGACAGTAATAAGGTTTCCACAGCCCCCACCCCCCATCCCCCCTCTCTTTTTTTCTCTTCTGCCCCCACCACCACAAAGAAAATCTTTTCCAAGTTCTCTGTTGATGAACTTGGTGCCATTCCTGGCACAGAAGGCCAATGACAACTCCAAATATATATGGGTGCAAGTTGAGAGCTACATAGGACAAGAGGATAACTGGAACACAAGAAAATATGAGGCATTGCTCTTGTAGTATATAACCCTCCCCCGCTGGAGAATTTCTAGTACAGAAATTCTTTTTCCTACAAAAGTTTATATTATTATATCATGGAAACTGATGAGGTCAAATCACCATAGCTATATATCTACACCAAGACTTCCACAGCCAACCAATAATATAATGGAAACTAAAACAAGCATTCACAATGTACTAAAAATAAGAACCTGTAGAAGAAAAAATAGGAAATTAAAATCCTTGAAATTAAAATATATAAAAAGCAAGAGGAAATGGATACGGGTTGGCAACAGCGTCAGAACACAGCCTCCACCCCCAGCTCCTGTCAATTTGGAAGCTAACTTGTACTTCAATGTTGTCCTAAGAACAGTTTCTATTGAAGCATGGCTGACTCCCATACACTGGAGAAGACCTTGATTCATTTCCATTAACTCTTCTATCTTCTCTTCCTTCTCTGTTATGGAGAGTTCATCAGGGGCTGGTGACTGCATAATGGTAGACAATTCGTTGCTGATAGAATCAACTGCATTAAACACCAAACTCATGGCATCTGGGTGCCTTATGGTCCTCTCTGAAACACCAGCAACTAATGCCTTTGTATTCCTCCCAACCTTGGTGTTGGTAATGAGCATTTTGAGTGGCATATTGGACTTGATGAGTGTCAAATTACCAGACCTAAATTTGATCATGTTGCCTGTTGCATTCAAATTTAAGGCAAATTCAAATGCAGTGACCTTCTTGCGTTTGGGAGATAAAGAAAACAGCATACTGTATGGTGAAGTTGACAAACATATTAACACAAAGTAGTTCTCCCTTTTCTTCCCTAATTTTATTTTTTAGCAGGAGGTGCATTCATGGAGGAAATGGATATGAAATGTACTAAATTATTGAAAATTTCTACACCGTGTACAAGTTTAATGCGTGTGTGCAGGTCATTAATATTGTGTAGATAACACATGATTTATTCAAGTAATTCGACAACAATTTCTGCATAGATTAGGTTATAATGATGAATATAATATGAGAATGTATGACTCCCATTCCACAAAACAGGCTGATTCACTTCCACTCATATTCAATATTGAATTCATTCTCCCTTCCACAAGTAGATTTTTCAAATTACCACCACTTTTACAACTCTTTCATATTACCATCAATAAAGTAAAATACTTACTTCTAAGCAGGCACAAAGTGAGATGTCAACACTACTCAGAATGATGAGCAACAGGGAAAAGACACTTCTTAGGCACAAAACGTTGATTAAAAAAGGATAGATTTGTCTAGCACAGCTCACAAGATCACATACCATATGTGCTGACTGTGTTGTCGAGTCCAGATGGCTTTCCATGGATTATCTTTTCACCTTCAAAAGCCCATTTATTTAGCAACTCGAGCTCACTTTCCCCAAATGCTGACCACCCCTGCTGGCTCATATCCAAACTCACTGAATCCGAGAAAGAAAGCAGAGCAGCTGAGAGTGCAACACATAATGCGGCAGATGAACCCAAGCCTGAACCCAAAGGAAGCTCAGAGGTGATAACCACCGTAGCAGGCTTAAATCTGATATGTAAAAAAAAATAAAATAAAATAAAAAGTCAGAATTAGATTTCTAAGAAAATAATATTGAAAAATGCAACCATTAATGGAAGTATACCCATGGATACAGGAGTACAGCCAGAGAAAAGCTGAAACTCCAGAAGCAAGTCCAATTTTTGCTTCTGGAATATTTTGCTCTTCAACTAGTGCTGCAATTGATTTCATGGTCTCTATTGAGCATGAGGCGGGTTTTGAGGAGAGCAAACTTCCCACTTCAGGTAGTGCATCTTTGATTCTAGCAACTGGCCATGAAAATTCTAATGCCAAATCCTTGAGTTGGAGTCTTAAAAATTCATCATTGTCTATAAATAAAAGCACAAAAAATCAGTGACAGATTCAACAGAGAACCTGAAGAGAAATGAACAAGAATTTTACCGGAATAAAAAGAAAAAAGAAGTGCAAATTTGCAGAAATCTCAAAAAGACCATAACATATTTCATAAATTTAATTTGGTCCCTAGCTCTTCAATGTATGTTGCGAGGATAAAATTCTTTTGAACTAGTGTATTAATAAACATTGAGCTGTTAACGTCCAGTGGTCCGTACCTTTCCTTCTCTCTGTAAAGATTTACCCTTTTTTTATTTTTATAAGTCTCTGTAAAGATTTACCTACTTTATTATTGTGTATCTTTTGCCTTCTAAAAGGAATACCATAACAAAACACTGTATCACGCACACACTGAGGGAGAGGAAAAACACAAATGCTCAGAAAGGTATACTGTAATCAACAATTCAACCCAAAAAAAAAAAAAAAAAACCTTAATAAATGGTAAGCAATTATAGTATGTCTATCCAAATCAACAATACATCAAAAACCCGTAACGTTTTTCACGTGGTCAACACAGTTGAAACATAGAATCACTCATCATCAGTTTCATCAAATCTGTTTCTCAGCGTTTGATTGGTGAAGACTTTCTTTTTTTTTAAAGAAAAAATCTTTCTTTCTTTCTTTTTTTTTTAAATAAAAACAAATTTTGTAGAATTTGTTGATAAGCTGAGAAAGTTGTATAGGTTGGAACTTGGAACAGACATCAATGAGCACTTTCCACAAACAAAGCAGTTTAACAAAACCCAATTTAACCCAAACCCCAAAATCACAAATCCTACGCACAGTAACACACAGAGAAAAAACACAAATGCTCAAAAGGGTATATTCCAATCAAGAAATTAAACCCAAAGTAAACAATCACAGCAACATAATGCAGCGCACACATCACAAAACCACAAAAGCTCAAAAGGGTATCCTGTAATCACCATTTCAACCAATACCCAATTCAACTCAGGCCCAAATCTCCCATCTTTGTGCCAATTCAGCACAACCCCACTTCACAAACATCCAAAACAAAACAACCACAGCAAATAAATAGCATCAAAAAGAGAAACCACAGAGAGAGAGAGAGTGTGTGTACCAGAGGGAGTGGGAAATCGAAGAGAAACATAGGTGTAGAGGTCAAGGGAAGCAGCCACCGCCGTGGATCCGTGCACCACAGCATGCTCTCCGGCCAGTATGATTTTCCCTGGAGCTCTAGCTTTTACTTCCATTGTTTTTTTTTTTTTTTAATTAATAAAAAAAAAACACTAAATTTTCACCAAATATTTTTCCGCCAAATTTTGGTGCTGCTCCTTAAATTCTTGTTACTCTCTCCGTATGTTTATTAAATGTTGAGAATGTACGTGGAAGTTGTTAATAACTTAATAGTGAGAGAGACTGACTGATAGAGCACTTTTTTTCATTAAATTGGCGGAGTGAACAATAATAGTATCAATTTTATATAAGTGCAAAAGTACTATAGACGAAAAAATGTTTGTTGTTGTTGTTGTTGTTTTTGTTGGTTTGGTGAATTGTCCACCTAAGTTATGGCGCGTGGAAAATGAGGTACCAATTCAGCTAACTAAAAGTTTGAAATACCTTTTTTTTTTGGTTGATAATCCTAAAAGTTTGAAATACACAATGTACTGAAGGATGATAAATCATGGGTGTCACGAAACCTAGATATTATAGTCCTTTATCCATCATTCAAAAAAAAAAAAAAAAATTAATTGTTAAACAGGCCCAGCAAATTATTCAGCAACTAAAAAAAAACTCAGTAAATTTAAATAAGTGCGAGTCTTTTTAGACAAAAAGTCTAAAAAAGATAATTTCTTAAAGAAAATGTCTTTTTTAGATGAGATGGATTCATGGAAGAATTATACAATCCTTATAGTGGATCACGTCACTTGTTTACCAATCTATTAAAAGACTCTTACTTGTTTAAAATTGTTGAGTCTAATTAACAATTTTTTTTATCATAAGTTAACTCAACAATTTTAAACAAATGAGAATCTTTTAATAAAATAGTGGACAAATGACGTGGTCTATTATGAGAACTGTATAATTCCTCTCATCCTTATCCTGAATAGCTACGAACTTCCACTTCCATCACATTAGTTTGGAGGATGATGCGAGATTTTAGCCTTGCCCCACCCTGCGTTAATAAAGGATATAATTCTAAATTTTGCATGCCCTAAATCTTTATTATTTAAATAAACAAATCAACAATAGCTTATTTAAATTTGTGGGATATTAAGATTTTTGTTTTTGTTGTAATATTGTCTTGTTAAACACTTGAATAATATTATTCAATTTTTGCTAAAAATTAGTTTAATTTAATGGGATAAATTTAATTGTAATTTCAAGTATATTTATATTAATGAAATAGAATTATTAAAAAAATTATAATAGTTGCGCGGAAAATTAACTCGAAATAGAATTTTACAGGACGAGAATGGAGCAAAGAAGTTTTTCTTGTCATATAAGGAGAGGCAGGACAACGATATGGTAAGACAAAACCATGCGGGGCGGGATGAAATCCCATCCTTAATCCCCGCGCCTCCCATTTCCATCCCTATCAATTCCCCATTACTATCAAATTATCAGGAAAAAAAATTCTCACTTGCTAACTCATAAGTGTGTATTTAAATGAGTTTATTTTAGTTACCTTATTTTTGTTTAATGTGTTTAGGGGGAAAAAATACTTTTGAATATGTACATGAACGGACACCTTGAAACTAAAACAAAAAAGCACTAAATCACATTATTCCCATCCTATCCCATAAACAAAATTTTGAATAAAAATTAATAATTTAACAAATATTCAAATTTTAGTGGGCAAGA
Organism: Quercus alba; assembly: GCA_036321655.1. Classification (NCBI taxonomy): domain Eukaryota; kingdom Viridiplantae; phylum Streptophyta; class Magnoliopsida; order Fagales; family Fagaceae; genus Quercus; species Quercus alba. Next base: position 13,583,880 of record CM070300.1, read on the forward strand.
AAATTATAGAATTAAAATTTTTTGGTGAAGAATATAGAATATAAATTTAATTGTAAAAAAAAAAAAAATTGAACTAGAGGATTCAAAAAAAAAATTTCTTATTGTTTTTTGTTTTTAATTTTCATGAGAGAGAGAGAGAGAGAGAGAGAGCATGTGCCCTTTTGATAGGTAGTCACCCTCATATGGATCAGTGAATGTGAGCATGAGAACCTAGAAGCAAATTATAATTAATTTAATTGGTAAAGTTCTTTGTTATCGAATAAGGCTTGAATCTGCCTATACTAAAAATAAATTAGTATATTAACTTGATAATATAGAAAGAATAATCATGAAATTGATTTGATTGATATGATCAAATCTCATATTAAAAAAAGAAAAAAGATTACTATCAAAATCAATCTACCTATAAACTTATGACATCTTGCATAACAATTTTGGCACCATAATAATATAATACAATTGAAAAAAAAAAAAAAAAAAACTCTAAATTAGAAATTAGGGTAGCCTTGTTGGAAAAATGGTTTATTAACCTCATGGACACTTTCCCAAAACCATTAAGGTTAATGAGAAATTGATTTTGTAAGTGTTGGCCCAAAAGTTGCGCTTATTTCAATGTCTGTTTGTGTGCACTTTACTTAATGCCAAACCAATATGTTTATTGGCTATTGCACTTTTTTGAACTGGTGCAAGTTTGTAACAATATTTCTATTCACTATTGCATTTTTTTTTGAACTAGTGCAAATGTGTAACAATAAGTCTATTTAGCATTGCACCTATTCTAAACTTTTGCCAGTATGTCTATAAATAGACATCCCTCATTTCATTTAAGTTAGTTTATTCATTCATTTCATTAGAGTCTTCAAAGACAGAGAGAGAGAGAGAGAGAGAGAATTATGTTCATTGTGCAAGGAGATTGTAATGTTTTTTCTACGTGTTGTTGATCATTGTATCTTAAGAAGTAGATGTCTGAGAGACTTAAAGCATTGCTGAATAAATAGTGTGAGGAAGAAATCTGGCTTAAGGAGATAGTGTCAAACATTAGTCTTTATCAGTTTTGTATCAACCATTTTGCATTCATTTGATTTGTAAGTTTTACTATATTTTCTCTTGTACATTCACACATAAATTTGTGTATATATTGATTTTTTTTTTTTTTTTATCTTGTTCACAAAATCACAGAAGTAAATTATTTGTGAAATAATTCCACAAGCTCTACTAAAGAGTTTCAAAAAATTTATCTATTTATTTTAAAAATAGTGAATTTGATTTTATCACATAATTAATACTAATTTAAATAGATACCAAAATTTTAATTATCAATGTTTTGTTTAAATCTAAAGTCTAAATAGGGGGTATCCTTCTATTGTGCTTAAACAAAAAATTAAGTTAATCTAATAAAGGACGGAATGTTTATAAGAAATAAGGTTAGATGATCATTGAATAGTATGCAAGCTCATTTTTACTTTGTTGTGTCAATTGTGTGATTGGGTGTTTCCATTCGATCATCCTAAGTCAACTCACATTCATGATTCATGATTCATGATTCATGATTCAACTCCAGCACCTTAAAGATTCATGTTCCATTTGATTGGGTCGTGTTTTGCACAAGGTTGATAGGCGCTTGGGTTTCCTCCTTCTCCACCAATGTGGGTTTACTTCCATTATTTTTTAGAGGTCAAAAGCCCATCATATTTAGCAGTCCATCTTTGATCATATTTGTTTATTCAACTTTCAATGGAAGATGAGAGGGAGTCTACATTCTACAATACACACCTACCTACCTTCTTGTTGACCATGGGCCTCATTATTGTGAACAATATTTCATTCTGTTCTGTGAAACCAGGCCTAATGTTTTTCTTAAAATAAAAAGGAAAAAAAGTCAATATGAGTCCATACAACAAGAAATCAAACGTTGTCCTTTATACTCAAAAGATGATGTTTGTGGCACATCAATCAGGGGCGGCTGCATATACATTTCAGGGATTCAAATGACCCCCCTGACTTGAAGGGAAAAAAAAATATATTTATATATATATAATATTGCTTTACTAATTTAATACTTTTAAAAATATTTTTGCACACTTTATTTTAAATCTTACACACTCTAATCACATATCAACTTATTTCACAGTCAAACAACAACTTATTGTATTATTTATGGATGGATGAGTGTGGTTATGTGAGTTAGTAATTATACCGTGCAAGTGGAGTTAAGATTTTTCATTTAGTTTAAAATATTTTTATAAAAAAAATGACAAATATATACCCATAATTTGCATAAAAACAAAAATATTATACAAACTTAACAAAATAAAATGGTCATACTGAGACGATTTCAAAATATGAAAACTCGTAGAAAGAAATTGTAAAATTTCATGTATTTGTGTGTTTTTGTTTTCGATAACTCAATATATTCAAGTTTTTTTAATTAAATTTTTATTTAATTTAAGTTTATTAATGACCCCCTTAGAAAAAATTCCTAGAGCCGCCACTGACATCAATCATCATCCTAGAGCCGCCACTGACATCAATCATCGTCAACCTTTTCACTGTGCTTGCTTGTCTGGCTTGCCACTAGAGAAAACAAAAGGGAAAAAAAGGGTAAAATTTGAAGAGGATGTGTGAAGTTAGAATACTAATTTGTATTTTTCTTTCACTTTCTCTGCATAAGCAATAAACCAAACAAAAATTTTGTGTATGTTGCTTCATTTGATCGTTTGGAAGATGAAGATAACTCAAATCTAGACCTTACTACTTTTTTAAGGTTGAGATAATATTAATTGAACTTTTCTTCTTCTACTCTGGGAAAAATAATGAAGCATAACTGATCTTGCAGATCCCTTCTATGACTGTTTTATGTTTACATAAAACATGAGTTCATTTTTAGATACATCGACAGCATACAAAGTTGTCATTCTGCTAGCCATCTTATGCAATAGCTCCTATCTTTTTGTCCAAGTTATACTATCCAATCTCCAATATTAAATGATAAATTTAGATAAGTAAATTGTTCCAAACCTTAATCTGTTATCCCAAAGGAATATCTAGCACATCATTCTTGATTTTCTCAAAATGAAGATAAAACTGGAGAAAGTTCTGGCTACGTTAATCCATTAAGTTGGAAATAACACAATATATTGATGATCAAGTAGTTATTAATTAGTTACATTTCAGAGTGACTTAGAGAATTAAATGTTTCAAGAAGAATTACCTCTGTGGCACAAAAGTGCAAGCAGAAAGCCCTTTCCCCTTTTTTTTAATCTTTGAGTAGGATATAAGATTTACAATAAAACATAGGGACTGAAAGAATTCAGTAACCCTTTTGCTCAGCAATGCCAACCTCTTCTTGGAGAGTATCATAAAGAATCTCAACAAAATTAAGCAGGAATCCATCTGAACCATGTTTCGCCAACAAGGAAATTGCCACAGGAAGATTATCATACATTCCTAGTGGTATGCTCACCTGTAGATATGCAGAAACAAATTTATGTGGTTTTTCAAAGGTATTAAGATAAACAAGGAAAACGTAAAATTGTCATGTATTACAACAAACACAGAGAGAGAGAGAGAGAGAACTTGGCAGAATCCAGATACTCCAGCAATTGACTGCAAGCTAGAAGCCTTGGCACGAAAAGCTTCCAATGGAATTTGATCACTTTGTAGTTTTGGTGGAGGCCCTGGAACTGTGGGAATTGCCAGGACACCAAAATCCTGAATAATCTTCAGAAGTGTTACTCAAGCTAGTAGAGAAGTTGAATTCATAAATTAGAGATGGTGGCACTTTCTTTTGCTGCAATAGGTTGCTTGTGAGAGCAAAGAGAAGAGAGATGCAGATATGGAAAACTATAATTCCTAAAGTTACTCAATTTTGAAATACAAACATGAGGTCATAACTGTATGCTACTCTCACTACCCTTACCACTTTTCAAAAATTTTAAACTCCATTCAGTTCCTTTGGAAAGAAGATGATTACAACCATAGTGGAAAACAGAAATTAATATTGTTCTTGCAACGAACCAATATATGTAATTTTCTAAAAACAATATGTAATTCTTCAAGAAAAATATTACACTTGAAATAGGCAGGATATGCCATCTTCTTTTATATCAATAGCATGATAACACTTTTCCTTTGAATTCAAGAGAATATGATTGAGATGTGTGTATATGATAGAAGGAACAAATGTTTTAAGTGTAGAAATTCATTTTAAATGCATAGATATTATCTATGACTTTTTATTGTCTCTTTTGCCTTAAGGGTGTTTCTCTTTATGGAAGATGAGGGTGTGTCCTATTAAGAGGCATACCAGCATGCATACAAACACATAGTGGCATCTCATAGACAACCATTATCACATATTAAGCTCCAAACTTATTGTTTATAAAATTTAAATTGTGGGATCATGGGATCTCCACACAGCACAATCCTAGTTTTATGAAACATTCAGCGGACAAGAAAGAGAGTACCCCAAGAAGAACATTCAGAGCAGCACGTAGTTCAGTCTTCACAGAGTGACAAACATCCAAATTTTCATCTGTTGCCCTAAGGGCTTCCCGTACACGTTCTGATATTCCAGGACCTAAATCAGGTTTGACAGTACTAATCCACTCGCCATGGTTATTCTTGAATTCATACCTACGCTTTAAAAGATTAAGAATTTCAGGAACCACTGTTTATATAAGAACAATATTTTCATCTAAGCAAGTTCCACACCAACATCACAGTCATTCAAGTCATTTGAATTAGATGAGCTAGTGACCATCTGCACCTTAAAAGCAACTGTACTGCACTTGCAAGAGCTGCCAAAGATGGTATATTATACTCTTGATCGAAGTTTCCCTTGATCATAAATTGTTTTAAACTTGGAAGTTTTTCCTTGACATAGTCCCCAAGGACTGCATGCTTTACCAGATCACCTGCATTATATATAAAAATATGAAGTGACATCTCATATAGTGGAAAAAGGTATTTATCCAGATGTGTTTGATGCAGAATAACAATGAGATATTACTACATGACATAGAATTGATGATGAGCGAAGCTTTCTCTTTTCACAGCATTTGAGAGGTATCTTTTGCAGCATGGCTAAGGAGACAGTCTAGTTAATTACCATCACTTTCAGGGGGATACTGCAAAAATTCACTATAGACAGTGCTTTTGTTCTTAAAATTATAAGGAAGTAAAAACGGATTTATTTAGAATTTATATGACGTATGAATTCCTCCCATGTATAGAACTACACAAATAACAAATTTATGTGGTCAATGTACTAACCCCCAAATAACTTGTTCACTGATTTAAGAAGAGGTTCAGTAACTCGATCACTTGGAATGGTTGAAAGCTGGAAACAATCTTCAGCGATAATTATCTGAGAGGGTATGACAGGATCCACCTCAGGTAATTGCAGTAGTACTCGTCCAACTCTGTTCAAAATCATAGGATCTCTAGCAAACCATCCTGGATAAGAAATTGGTGTAGGAAAAAAAAAATCTTTTCCATTAAAAGGACAAAAATAGAGCAGGAATTACTAATCACACTATTAAACAAAATAGAAGCGATTCACTGTTTTATCATGTAAAGAATAGCTGAAGATATGATTTGAGTACATCACTAAGCTTCTAGACAAACTACTACTGATAGCTTAAACTATATTATTCAAAAGTATTTGAGGTTATATGAATGCATGCATACACACAAACAGACACAAATTCTAAGGTAAGCACAGGATAATTTGCAAGAATGTAAAACAAGAAAACTTTGGTCATGAGACATTGAGTAAAAATGCAAACAACACAAGTTCTTGTTGCATCGTTTTCTAAACTAATGTGCCAATGTCAACAATATCATTGCCATTTGGCATACTTTTCAGGTGCAGAGTTGAATTTTTTTTAGATATATCTAAATATTTAGTTAGACATTTCAAATCAAGCCATCAAATACTTGGTTCCTTACCCACACTATCAAAACTCTGTGCCATAGGAATTACTCCAATTGTAGAAATGGCACCATGTGAAGGCCGAAAGCCAAGAATTCTACAATGCGATGCAGGTATTCTTACACTTCCTCCAGTGTCAGTTCCTATGATAGAGAGAACCTTTTGGTTAAATTTATTGAGGACAAGGAAAGAAACATAAAATTGTCCACAAAAGAAACTCACCTAAGGAGAAATCAACAAGCTTTGCACCTACTGCAACAGCAGATCCACTGGAAGATCCTCCAGGCACCCGATCAGGCGCACATGGATTTTTAGGTGTGCCATAATGTTTGTTTTCTCCATTCATACTGCCAAAACAATGTGGTCCTTCAATCATATGCCCAACAATAATTATGATGTGAATGTTCAAGGACATTCCTCTTCTTCTTTTTAAAGATGAATAACTAAGTGAGAGGCCTCAAGTATTTAGGAAGCAATTAGAAACCGCACAGATACGTACCGTGTGAAAAAAAAAAATGTTTAGACTAGGGATATGCCATACATAAAGAAGTGGTTATAATCAAGAATTGAAATTGTCATTATTTCCCCAAATAATATTAGTTTTACAGGAAATACAAACTCATTTCTAATTACTATTATGAATCATAAATTTCTTTCACCCCACGCCCCCTCATACCCCAAAAAAAAAAATGTTAATAGATGGTAATCAAGTTATTGATTTTTTTAATACTAACCTGTATGCCATTTCGTCCAAGACAGTTTTACCAACACATGTTGCACCTCCCCTTAAGACAGCCAAAACGGCTGGGGCTGTTGATGTGGCAGCCGGATGAGTCCTCGCCCAGTCAGGATTTCCGAACCCAGTCACATATCCATCCACATCAAATCTGTTTCCAAATAAAAAACTTCAAGAAAAATCTAATACCCACAACACACCCACAAATTATTCTGCAAAACAACAAATAAAAATACCCAATTGCTGATATTAATATCTGAAACTGATATTGACCGGGACTCACAAACACACATTAACACACAAATCTTCTAAACAACATAGATAATCACAAACAATAGCTGACATTGATGCATAGGCTTGCACACACACACACACACACACGAAGAATATAGATACAAACATAAAAATACACACAAAGACAGAAACTTTAAACTTCATTAGAGCATGGATTAAACCCAATAGTTAAATTCATAAAAAAAGTATCTCACTCTGAATTTCATTATTTCAACTGTACACGATTCTGCAAGCACTCAACACACTTCAAAAAAAAAATGGAGAAAACCCAGTTGTTAAAATGATGAATGAGTCCAAAAGCAGAAGAAAAAAAAGTACGAAAGCTTTGGATTTTTGGAGGATAAAGAAGAGAGATAGATAGTATAACTCTGAGCTAAGAGTGTAATTAGGACTGACATGTCTTTAACAGCAAAGGTGAGTGAATTCAAAGGAAGCTCACGGGCTGATGAGCTTTGTTGTAGAACGAACTTCTCCATGAAAGCTCCATAGTCAGTGTCTTTTGCCATGTCTGAGCTCTCTCTCTCTCTCTCTCTTTCATCTTTATGTTTAAAAATAGAGAAATATAATGTTGGTCTGTAATTTTTACGAACGGCGTCGTTTTCAGTCCATAAAATTTTTAGTCGATTTTTTTTTTTTTTTTTATAGAAATAAAATTTTTAATTGTTATCTATTTCTATAAGACTATATCTATAATTTTTTATAGATTTTAATTGGATTCTCAATTTTACGTCATATGTCCTATTTTAATTTTTAATTTTGGGTCAAGTGAATTATTGAGTATAAAAATTAAAAAGTCCAATTTCAATTATATTCTAAATTGGATTTCAATTGGAATCGAATTTTTTGCCACATGTGCATCTAAATTTTTTATTTTTGTGGCAAATGAATTATTAGGTGTAAAAACTAAAAGTCTAAATCCAATTAAATTCTAAATCATATGTGTGTGTGTGTATATATATATATATGAGAAATCATTACATATTTTAGAAATTTGTAGTTTAAAAAAAGTGTAAACTAATACCATATATAATTTGAATCTCTTCTAAAAAATTTAATTGTACATGTGCATATACACGATACACACTATTTTATATAAATATATATATATATATATATTAATAGCCAAAGATGAGAAAAAATCTAATTAGATTTCAAATTGGAATTCAATTAGAATATAATTTTGTACCAAATGTCTCATTTAATCTAAAATTTTAAATTTTTGTGCCAAGTTAGTTAATTAAGTGTAAATATTGGATTTCAATTAGGATTTAATTTTGCGTCATGTGTTCTATCTAATCTTAAGGTCTGTTTGTATTGGGCATCTGCATTTGCGCGTCCGCATTTCAGCCCCCCCCCCCTTTTTTTTTAAATCAGCGTGTTATGCATTGTTCATTGGCCATGAACAGTGTATTTAGGCCAATGAACAGTTCCAAATAGTAATAAACAATAAAAAAAATTATTGTTTTTAATTTTCAGCAAAATGAGTTGTATCCAAATGCACACTTAGTTTTTAAATTTTTGTGCTAAGTGAGCTAATTCAGTGTAAGTATTGGATTTCAATTGGGGTTTAATTTTGCACCATATGTCCTATTTATTAAGTTATTTTAATTTTTGTATCAAATGAATTAATTTAGTGTAGAAAATGAGGAGTTCAATATAAATAAACCATAAAAAAACCTAATCATATAACTAACTCTTTATATAAAATTAGAGGAAGAGAAAGTTTGAATGATTTTATATTTATGATACATTTTTTTGTGTAACTACAAATAATTCAAATTTATAAGTTATTTATGTAACATACATACATACATACACACACACACACACACATATATATATATATATATAACCAAAGCTTAGAGGAAAATTCAATTATAATCAAAATTGAATTTTGCTTTTGTTTGTTTTCCATACAAATTAAATTATTTAGATTTTTGCTATTGAGATAGATATGTTTGAATTTTCATTTTTTTTTAAAGTAATGCAATAAGACCTCGTCATGTTCATCCTTACTAACATTCTATACAAAAAATGAAATCTTTTTAATGATCTGGATTTTTTTCAATCACCTTAACGAAGAAGGTGGACTTCAACCAAGTCAGCCCTTCTTATGAAGTGATTATGGAGATTTCCAAAGGAAAAGAAAAGTCCATGGTGCTCATATTTGGCTACTAAGTACCTCTCTCATGGCAAAAATAAATGGACCAACCCACATCTAAAATATCCTACATCTAGAAAGGTATTGTTTGGTATAGAGAGACTTTTAGGCAAAACTTGGGTTAGACTTTGATTGGGTAATGGTAAGCATCCAAAGACTTTTGTAATGATGTTTCTGTTATTTTTTTCTCTGTACTAATGGGAATTTTTTTTAGAATTTTTTTTCTATTTAGATATTTTATATGTGAAGATTTTAAATGTAACAAATTGTAATTGAGTTGAGTGATCCCATACACCTAACCCCATTCAATTTAGAAGATATTGTTGGATCAATTTATTCTTTTATTTTGTATTGTATTTAGTAGAATTTCATAGAGAACAATTGTAAATTGATATTGTATATGTGTAGACACCTTATTTTGTACCCATTAATAAATTTTGGTCCCCGAACCCAATGATGAGCTTGACATATGTCAACCAAGGATAATTAAAGAGTTCACAATAATTTGAAAGTAATCACAACTTAAAAGTGCTCAAATCGCTTTGAAATCGACACTAAAAAATGACATTTGCTCATTATTTTGATCATAACTTTTGATTCACAAAGAATATTTGAGTGAGATTTATTTAATTGGAAAGAAGACATCCTGAGCTTCAATTTGAATATCAATTTTTCCTAATTGAGTAAGTTATGACCGTTTGAAATTGGGCCATCAGAACTGTTAGGAATTAGGGTATGCGTACACATGAATCAAGTGTGCGTGCGCACACCTGAAATATGCGTATGCCCACTCATTTTCTGGGTAGTGGAACTTCATTTTTAAGAGTCCAAAACATCATTTTTTGATATGGGCTGGCCCCTAGACCCTTGGGAACATCTAAAAAGCCTCAAAACCCCTAATTTTAACTTACAAATACTCACCTTATGTCTCCATTCAAAACCCTAGCTAAAGAGAGTTTATATTTTGCCTCCATTTTCTCTAAAACCATAGCTCTCTTTTCTAAAACTCATACACAACACCTAAGCACATTTTTTTTACAGATTCAAAACCCCTCTTTAGTTAGTTTTAAGACAAAAACTTGTTCTTAATTGAATTTTTTTAAACCTTTTTTAATTAAACTTTGTTCTTGAGTTGTGATTACTAAGTTCTATTGTGTTCTTTGATTATCATTATTCTCTCAATCTAATCTTAATATTGTAGGCATTGAGGGGTTGGCTAAACAATCTCAATTCTGTGATTCAAAAGCAAGGTGAGTCTTTTTCCCATGATTTCTCACTTTGTTACATAGGATTCACATGGTTCTTTGTTTGATGTTATCTTAAGTGTTCTTATCATATTTGATTGATGTTATGATCTTTTTATCCATATTTTAATATGATTTTAGGTTGTTTATAATTTGTTTTATTATTTTAGTTTCATGTAAAGTTTAACATGTTTATTTATTTGATATAGTTTACTATACTTATTGATTTGTTTCTTGATTATTTTTTTTATGTTGATGCTTTGTGCTATTTATTTTATGTTAGTTTAGTTTTTAGAGTTTCTAACATGCTTGTTTGATTTCTATGTTTATATCTTTGTTTGATTAAATCAATAAAGATGTGATTTTTCAGATTTATGTTAAAGGATGTGTACGCATCATTGAGTATGCGTGCGCATAGTTTCAACCATGCATACGATAGTTGAGTATGCGTATGTACCCCAAACCCAAATTAGAGAAAAATCTTGTTTATATTATTTTAATCATTTTTCACATGTTCTTTGATTTTGTTTGACTCTGTTTAGGTTAATATATTGTGTTTAATTATTTTTCCATTTTTATTTTGGTATTTTTGCCATGTATAGTTTATTTGTGATATTAAGGTGAAATGAACATTTAGTTATTCTCATTATAGGGTTCTTATGACCACCGTCCTAATCATTATCAACCATTTTATCATCTATTTAAACATTGTATATTTGTATACTAGAATTGCAAAAAAGATCAAGATACAACTTTACAATCAACTATTCAAGTTGTGCCGCTCAGCAACAATTACAAAGCGTGTTCAAAAAAATCAATTAATCAATATACAAATACAAGTACACTAATAAAATTATATATAAGGAAACATTTTAGTAATATTATAACACAAATTAGTATATTGATCAAACAAATTTAACAACATTATAACTTAAAAAGTAGCAAAGCCAATATAATTTCTTCATTCTGAAACGATGAAACATTTCTTCATTTTTATTACAAGTGAACTAAAAACTAGAAAACATTTGCTTAGGTTAATATAATTTTATAAAAAATAAAAATAAAAAGCCATACTATCACAACATTAAAAAAAAAAAAAAAAAAAAAAAAACCCTTAAAGCTTCATCAAAACCAAAAATTTAAACTTTAAAAAAAAAAAAAAAAAACACCAAAATCTGATGTTTTGGTAGGATCGGTAGAATCAGTAAGATTCTAAATGATTCTACCATTTTTACGACCCTAATGCGATTCTAAACGTTTTGGTGAAGTAGGATCGTAAAATCGTGTGATCTTATGATTTAGATCACGATTTTGACAACCATAGTATCAATATTTAATATCGGGTTGCTACATCTACAAGGACAGTGAGTTCAATTTTTTCTCTTTTTTTTTATCATAGAATTCTAAATTCTAATTGTTTAACTGACATGGTTTAGGAATATTTATAACTAGTGGAAAACCTGGAGTAGGAACAGATGATAGTCAAGCACTAAATAGCATTAAGATAGTTATAACTTACATGTACGAGTTTTTCTTGCAAATGCAAATTTCAGAGCAACTCTTAATCAAGTTCCAGAACAGAAAGGAACCACCAAACAAAAAATCATCAGCTATATAGCACAATATGATCAAATAAAACACAAATACTGTTGACAAGAACCACCTTGTATACATATAGCATTGACATAAAAGGTTGATCCTTCTTCATACTCATAAACTTGCCTAAATCATCCTGGACCAACTTTAGGAATGTCATAATGCTCACTCATGTTTGCAAGATACTGGTTGAAATCCTGAATCCTGTCACGGTGAGATTTATTAGCTACCTTAGCCAATCTATGAACATCAATTTGATCCCTCTGTTCAATATATCGCTTTTCTGCAGGAGTGAGATGATCGTCACAATGAACAGTCTTCCCATCGCCACTCATTTTTTTGGCATCATCTACATCTTCCTCGTTAGGATCAGTGGATAGCTCTGCACTTCCACCTGCACCAATTGATAAGAAAAATGAACAACATATACAGTCATGATGTTCAACAATTAGGATGGAATGTGGAAAAGATCTGGACCAAACAAAATGGTTATAGTGTTCAAACAATCTCTGGATTTTACAGCAGCCTCTGCTCCATTCTTTTCCCTCTTTGTCTTCTTTAGATAACATATATTGTCCAATTCATAGCAAATTTTAGTATTTTCAATCAAATCAAGTTAACAGTGAGAGTTTCCAGATCTCAGAACAAGACAAGAACGACCTTTCTTGGAAATATATAGAAATCAAAATTGCAGCAAATTTCAAGTCTGCCATTTTGAAGACTTCAATGCAGCAATACCAAGTAGTTGACCACTACCATTACCATGTACACAGTACAAAGAAAGTTACTTTCAGCACCAGAACCAGAGGTAGTAACTGAGCACATGGTTACCTATGGTTGTAGAGTTTAAAGCCTTGTAATCAAGGTCGTGACTAAGATTTACTGTAACTGGCTTTTATTTAAAAATGAACACCACATTTGTCTAATTTTATAGTTCCAATAATCTGGTTCCATGTGCTACTAGATGAATAGAATGGGCCAATGCCACTTAGCAATAGAACTATATGCCCATGCTACAATATGACTGAATTTGTGGAACTATCTTTGCTAAAATGATACATTTAACAGTTCTCCCATTCTATTATTAGCATAATTAGCATCAAATCCAATTACAGGAACTTCAGGTCACCAAACTCATTCTTCTAGTTATGCTAACAAGTAACAAAGTGCGTTTTTATAAACATTGGTCCAACAATAATCTATACTAATAACATGCAGCAAAACCTATATGCACTATTCATATATAGCAAACTAGCAATTACTCATGTAAATCTACCAATCAAAAAATAAATTTACTCATGTAAATCTGTTTGCTTTTAATATTCAAACTATCACATTTACTTATTTTTACATTTGTAACTATTAATTATTAAATTTGCTTTTAGGTACTTTTTTCCTTCAAATTTTCCGTCTTCATACAGGCATCACCCAGGGTTTCTGAAGTATTAAACAAGAAAGATTAGTGCACCCCCACCACTACAAATAAATGGAATAGAGAGTTAAAATCATAGACTATTCTCATGCAAATGGTAAGTATCAAATATAGAATCATGATCAGGGTCAGCGTATCATTGTTGTTGAACCAGAAGAAGTCTGTTCAATATTACCATAGTGAATCAAAAGCCTGGCACCTACAATTTCCAAAGATTTTTCACACAATCATCAAAGGCAAAATGAATGGAATCCCACTCTCTTGCTACACATGCACCTGATGGGAAGCAAGTGGTAATTGAGCCCTAGCTTATTCTCAAAAGGAATCCCAGTCACAAAATAAAATATTTTCTCAATTTGTCATTTACTTATCTTAAGCACAGAAACACATTTAGAGTAAATTAAAGATAATAATGGAAAGTTATTATCTTAATAACTATGACAATAGGTACATGCAATAAGACTGAAATGAGTTAAAGAGCTTCATTAAACAATTCCATGCCTTAATTGGAGATGAACAACCAACCTGCTGGAAGTTCATTTTCTGTAACCTCTGAAATTTGATCCTGACGTTTCTTATTTTTCTTTTTCTTCTTCACCCCACCAGCCTTGACATCCAGGGCTTTTCCCTTAAGCTTCAGCTTACCCCCAACGACATTCTCATAACCTGACATCTTCCCTGTCAAGAAATTTAAGAGCATAAAAAGTCATATCATGGATTTAAAACTTGAAAATGTAATAAATGTGTACATATTTGAAAAAGATGAGGGTAAAAAATGGAAGTTCAGTGCAGAAAGTTAGAAACAACCAGATCAATGGCCATAAACAGTCCCAACTACTTAAGAATCAACCAAGACTATTTGTATTGTGTCAAATTTTGGAAACACAATCCTCAATTTCACAATATAACCTATTATAATGCTGCTTACTACAGAACATAAAATAATTACAGTAGGCTTATACATACAAACTCACACACACACATACACACAAATGAATATTGCTTTTCTTATACTCCACTTGAATATGGGTAAAAGATCCATTTACATGCGTCATCCAAGGAAAAGCAAATTCTTTTCATTCAAAATTTTTTTTCTCATAATGAAATATAACAAATTTCACCAGATCACACTCAAATAAATTGATCATTTTAAAAGCACAAAACCAATTATCTCCCAATTGCCTTCCCTTGAAGAAGACGAACACTACAACAAAGAGAACAACTCACAAGAGAAAAAAACAAGCTTAAAAAGAAAGCTTTGATTGGGTTTTCACTTAGCATAACTAATTTGTGACTTAAATATTCTACTATACTTGAATAGCAGTGAAATGTAGTATCAAGCATCCTGCTCCAACAATGTTATATCACAACAAAGTTAATAAGTTATTATAAACAAATTACAAGACTCTAACCCTCGCTCACCCCAAGCTCAGTTGTAAAGATATGTACTTCATCCCATCTCTCATAAACTTATTGTAAAAACCAAACAACAAAAATCTGCTACATACATTTGATAATTGATAATCCCAAACTCAAACACATATATATTTGATAATTCAATTGTTGCAACAAGTGAAGAGTGGGGATTCGAAGCCTGGTTCTCCTCACAAAGGAGATCAAGCAATAGTATTGAGCTATACACACACGCATATATATAATTTCCACAGAAATATACACACCCAGTTGAATGAAATACTCAAAAAACTACATATAAGTGTTAATTTACATAGATAAACTAAAACCCAGATGAAAGAAATACTCAAAAACTGTAATATGTGTTAATTTACATAGATACATAAAAACCCAGATGAAAGAAATACTCAAAAACCGTAATATGTATGAATTTACATAGATACATAAAAACCCAGATGAAAGACACACTCAAAAACTGTAATAACGAGCTTCATAATCAATAACAAACCAGAGTAGCCACAATGTCGAAACCTTTGTTTGAAACAAAAACACACATATAATAAGAATAACAGTGAACGAGAATAAACATAAATAGAATGAAAAATTAGAACATGAAACTCCTAAAATCTTTGTACCTTTAAAACACACAGCCTGCTACTAACTAGTCTTGCTTGCCTCGCTCGCTTGCGAATCCAATATTCGGTCTTTGGGTTTGGTTGGATTCGTTTTCTAAATAGGAAGGGAAACTTGTAGATCGGGTCAAGTTTATCCGACCGGGACTTGGAGCTTGTATATTTTGAGTCCGACTCTAATTCTGAGTAACTAAGTTGTGTTATTTATTTATTTAATTATTATTATTATTATTTGATAAATTTTTATTATTTTTATTTGATAAGGAGCACAGTGAATTTGGTTTGGAAAACCTCTCATATTATATATATAAATTTAGGGGAAAAATGGAGAATTGATGATAGATTTTAAAAAAATTGTTACCTTCTCAAAAAAAAAAAAAATTGTTAATATAAATTACTCCCCTTTATATGAATTTAACAACACACGATATATTTGAGTTTTGAGGATTTTGCTGTAATAGAAATATTTTTGAAATTATGGATTTTATACATGATCATTTCAAATCAACATATTAATAAAGGATTTTTGTTAGTGAATGTCCTAAAGCATTGGTTAAGATGCATTTTATATATTTTTTTAAATTTTAAATATTTTTCAAAAATAAATTTAAATTATACATATACATCCAAAAAAAAAGACACACACACACAATGACAATGAATTTGTGTGTATAAGCCAATGAATTATTAACAAGTGTATTTTCTTTTTCGAAAAATGTGTATTACTACTTATTATTGGTGCAATCACAACTTTTAAGCCTAACTTTTTTTTTTTTTGAGAAAATTTAAGCCTAACTTAATTTGGTGCAATACCGATTTCTAAATCTAACTTTTATTATA
Source organism: Quercus alba (assembly GCA_036321655.1). NCBI lineage: Eukaryota > Viridiplantae > Streptophyta > Magnoliopsida > Fagales > Fagaceae > Quercus > Quercus alba. Next base: position 13,600,163 of record CM070300.1, read on the forward strand.
TAATATAGTATTATTATATAATATAGTATATGATGTAGTATATATAGATTTTTTTTTAAATTTTTTTTTAAAATCATATTTTTATTTAATAAAAAAAAGGTGTGATACTACAAAATAATAAGAAAAGTAAATAATTTATTAAAAAAAATTGTCTATTAATTCTTCGAAGTCATATATAATAATAAAAAATTTAGGGACTTTCTCATGCACAAATTTTTCAACAATCATGGGACATTATGGAAGTAGATCTAGCTAAATTTATCCAAACCATTTTTACCACTGCTAGAATTAATCTGGTCTTGATTCCAAAAGTTAAGCCAAGAAACTGTGCACCAACTGCGTCCTATTAGCTTGTGCAATCCGCTGTACTAATTGCTCTAAAAAATTCTTGTTTTTGCATCTAAGAAAATTTCTTCCAATCATTGTCCAAGAAACGATTCATCTTATTTAGAGGAAACAAGGGCAAAATGTGGCCGAATACTCTTCTCTTAGAATAAGCATAGGCACATCTACAACAAGACAGTTGACCTTGTCCCAAATGGCACCCACCACCCCAAGGATACACTAAGCTCAACGTTGATGCAAACCACAGCTGTGCTCTAGCAGTGATAGCCAGGGATGAACAAGGCCAAATCATTAAGGTATGGACCAGAATTCTTCCTCATTGCTCCCCCATCCGAGCCTAAGCTCACTCCATCCTTTGGGCAGTTCAACTCGCTCAAGCTGAAAAATTGAGTCATGTCATTTTTGAAGGTGACGCAAAAAACTGCTTTGATCCACTCCCCTCCACCCTATACACTCCTGACTGGACCATTAGCAATATCATCAGTGACATCTTAAATTTTAAAGAGTCTTTTGTTAGCTGTAGTTTTTGTTGGGTCAAAAGAGTTTGTAACAACGCTGCTCATACAGCTGCCAAACTCTCCCTTAATTCTCGTGAGTCCTTTTGTTCTTTTGTTTCAATAAACTCAGTCTTCCATTGGTCTTGAGGACCGCCTGTGAGGTTGATTGTAGGGCTTTGTAGTTTGCCTCTCTTTGAATAATATTGAAGATTACCAACAAACAAAAGGACAAAAGGGCCTCATAGCTGCCAAAATTGACTTAGAAATAGCTTACAATGACCTTGAGTGGCCCTTCATAAAATATACCTTACAATTCTTCCAATTCCCACAACAAACTATTGATCTTATCATGGCTTCTCTAACCTCTTCCTCCATCTCGGTGTTACGGAATGGTAAAGCTACCTCTCCCTTCACAACTTTCAGAGGAGTTTGTTACGGAATGGTAAAGCTAGCTCTATTACATACTATCATGTTACACACAATGTTGTGCAAATAAATTGTGTGTTAGGAAAATATTTAGGTCTACCCCTCATCACCTCCAGGAAACTTGGTACCTCATTCATCCCTTTATTAGACTGAATCACTGCTCGAATTCGGGTATGGCAACACAGACGCTTATCCATGGCTGGTAGACTAACACTCATCAAATCAGTCCTTTTGCCAAAGCTAAACTACCACATGCAAACCACCTTAATTCCTGCCAATGTAGTGGACCGCATTGCAACAAGCCCTTACAAATCATTTTTGGGGAGACACTGAGCTTCAAAAACACATACATCTCATCTCCTGGGAAACTATCACCAGATCAAAGCAACAGGGAGAAATCATTCTGGATGTGACTGCTTTATGTGTACATAAGCATGAGTTTGTTTTTAGATACATCAACAGCATACAAAGTTGTCATTACTGGCCGTCTTATTCAGTGGCTCCAATCTTTGTCCAAGTTATACTATCTAACCTCCAGCATTAAATTATAAACTGGGTTAAGTAATTGTTCCAAACCTAAATCTATTATCAAAAAGTATATCTAGTGCAAAATTCCTTGATTGTCTCAAACTGAAGATAATCTGGAGAAAGTTCTGGTTATGAAGTTTAATCCATTGAGTTGGAAATAGCACAATATATTGATGATGATCAAGTAGTTATTAGTTACATTTCAGAGTTACTTGGAGAATTAAAATGTTTTGGGATTAAATGGCCTGTGTGGCACAAAAGTGCAAGCAGAAAACCCTATCCCAATTTTATATTTTTGAGTAGGATCTAACACTTACAATAAAATATTAGGGAGAGAGAATTCAGTAACCCTTTTTCTCAGCAATGCCAACCTCTTCTTGGATATTTTTGTACAGAGACTCAACAAGATTAAGCAGGAACCCATCTGAACCATGTTTTGCCAACAAGGAAATTGCCACAGGAAGATTATCATAGAGCCCTAGTGGAATACTCACCTGTAGATATGCAGAAACAAACTTATGTGGTTTTTTAAAAGGTTTTAAAACAAACAAGGAAAAAGTAAGAACGTCATGCCTCACAACACACACACACACACACACACACATATATATATATATATAGAGAGAGAGAGAGAGAGAGAGAGAGAGAACTTGGCAGAATCCGGATACTCCAGCAATTGATAGCAAGCTAAAAGCCTTGGCACGAAAAGCTTCTAATGGAATTGGATCACATTGTAGTTTTGGTGGAGGCCCTGGAACTGTGGGAATTGCCAGGACACCACAATCCTGAAAAATCATCATCCAGAAGAGTAACTCAAGCTAGTGGAAAGTTGAATTCATTTATCAGAGATGATACCACTTTCTTTTGCTGCTATAGGTTGTTTGTGAGAGAAAAAGAAAAGAGATGCAGATATGGTGCTCTATACTTCCTAAAATTTACTCAATTTTGAAATGCAAACATGTCATAACTTTATGCAACTTTCACCATCCTCACCACTTTTCAAAAATTTTAAACTCCAGTTAGTACTTGTAGAAAGAATATGACTAAAACCGCAATGGAAAACACCATATATATATATATATATATTATTTTTTAATTTTTAAAAAGAAATATATGTAATTTGTTTCAAACAATCTGTAATTCTTGAAGAAAATAATTTCACTTTCACTTTGGGATGCATTTCCAAGAAATAGGCCTGATATACCATCTTGTTTTTGTCAATAGCATGAAAACACTTTCCTTTTTTTCTTTTTCAAATTGTGTTTCACACATAAATAAATTGAAGCTAAATAGACTGAACAACTGCAATCACATCACTCCTACTTCTAAAATTTGAATTAGAAAGAATTTGACTGAGATGTGTTTATAAGATAAAAAGAACAAATGTTTGCGTGTAGAACTTAATTTTTAATGCATACAAATTATCTTTGACTTTTTAGTGCCTCTTTTGCCTTAAGGGTGTTTCTCTTTATGGAAGATGAGGGTGTGTCCTATAGAGGCATACAAGCACATATTGTCATCTCATAGACACATCCACGATCACATATTAAGCTCCAAACTTATTTTAAAAAAAATAATTCTGGGATTATGGGATTTCCATGTAGACGATCCTAGTTTTGTTGAAGCATTCAATAGCATAGAAAGAGAGAGTACCCCAAGAAGAGCATTAAGAGCAGCACGTAGTTCAGTCTTTACAGAGTGACAGACATCCACATTTTCATCTGTTGTCCTAATGGCTTCCCATACCCTTTCTGATATTCCAGGACCCAAATCAGGTTTGACAGTACTGACCCATTCACCATGGTTTTTCTTGAATTCATACCTATGCTTTGCAAAATTAGCAAGTTCAGGAGCCAATGTTTATATAAGAACAGTATTTTCATCTAGAAAGATCCACACCAATATCACAGTTATCATTCAAGTCGTTTGAATCAATTGAGATAGTGAAAATCAGCACCTTTGAAGCAGCCGCATGGCACTTGAAAGGGCTGCCAAAGATGGTATATTGTACTCTTGATCTGCATTTTCCTTAGTCATAAATTGTTTTAAACTCGGAACTTTTTCCTTGACATAGTCCCCAAGGATTGCATGCTTTACAAGATCACCTGCATTATTTGTGAAAAGCATGATGCGATATCTCATTCAGTGAAAAAAAAAATACTTGTGCAACCATGGATGTGTTTGGAAACAGAAAAACAATGAAATATTACTCTATGACATAAAATTTATAAAGATCTAAGCTTTCTCTCTCTCTTTGTAGCATTTGAGAGGTCTCATTCACCACATGACTAAGGAGACACTCTAGTTAATTGCCATCTTTTTCAGGGTGATACTGCATAAATCCACTATAGACGGTGCTTTTGTAATTAAAATTCTAAGGAAACTAGATTGAATTATTTCAAATCTATATGATGCATGAACTCATCCCACATATAGAACTATACAAACAACAAATTTATATGGTCTATGCACTAACCTCCAAAGAGCTTGCTCACTGATTTAAAAAGTGGTTCAGTAACACGATCACTTGGAATGGCTGAAAGCTGGAAACAATCCTCAGCAATAATTATCTGAGAGGGGTTGACAGCATCCACATTAGGTAATTGCAGTAGTACTCGTCCAACTCTGTTCAAAATCACAGGATCCCTAGCAAACCATCCTGGATGAGAAATTGGTGTTAAAAAAAAAAGTGTATGCCATTAAAAGGACCAAATAGATAAGGAATCACTAATCACACTATTATACAAAATAGCAGCAATTTTGGTCTTGAGACATTAAGGAAAAACTCAAAAAACAGAAGTTTCTTGTTGCATCATTGTCTAAACCAATGTACCAATGTCAACAATATCATCACCATATGGCCATACCTTTCAGGTGCAGAGTTGAATTTGTTTCAGATATACACAATTTTAAGTTTAGACATTTCAAATCAAGCCATCGATTAGCTTCAGCTCCTTACCCATGCTATCAAAACTCTGTGCCATAGGAATAACTCCAGTTGTAGAAATGACATCATGTGAAGGCCGAAAGCCAAGAATTCCACAGTATGATGCAGGTACTCTTATACTTCCTCCAGTGTCAGTTCCTACGAAAGAAAGTACTTTTTGTTTAAATTTATTGAGGAAAATCCAAGAAACATAAAAATTATCCATGAAAGAAACTCGCCTAAGGCAAAATCAACAAGCTTTGCTCCTACAGCAACAGCAGATCCACTGGAAGATCCTCCGGGTACCCGATCAGGAGCACATGGATTTCTAGGTGTGCCATAATGTATATTTTCTCCATTTATACTGTGAAAAATATGCTGTCCTTCATTGATATGCCCAACAACTATGATGTGAATATTAAAGGGCCCTTTTTTTTTTTTTTTTTTTCAAGATGAATAACTAAGTGAGGCCTCAACTATTTAGTAAGCTATTAGAAACTAGGCAGACATGTATTTTTTCAGTATCATATTTCATGTCATCTTCCATGTGAAAAAATTTGTTTAGACTATATGTTATACATAGAGACACGTTGATATTGGATGGCAATGGGGCGGGGCGGGGCAGAAGGATGGGATCTTCGCCCCCGCCCCGCATGGATTTTTCTTCCCCCATCCCCGCCCCGCCCCGCATGACGGGGAAAATTTCTTGCCCCATCCCCGCCCCTTAAGGCTCCACGAAGACCCGCGAAGCCCCGCCTTATACTGTAAAACTCTATTTCTTGTTAATTTTCCCTTCAACTATTACCATTTTTTCAAATAAAATGACATGTTTCAATGATAAAAATATACTTGAAATTATAAATAAATTTATTCTATCGAATCAAACTAATTTTTAGTAAATACTAAATAATATTATCTAAATATTTAACAAGATAATATCACAATAAAAATCTCATAGTATGACATAATAAAATAATCCAAACTCCTAATACATAACAAAATAAAAATTGCCTAGTTCTTCAAAAAGAATCTCCACTTAAATAAAATAAGATGATATTTTTGTTTAAATAGTAAGGTTTTAGGGTATGAAAAAATTACCTTTTATCCCTTATTAATGCAGGACGGGGTGGGTCTAAGAAATGTAAACCCATCCCCGCCCCGCCCCGTGGTGCGGGTCTAAAATCTTGCCCCATCCCCGCCCCACCACCTTTGCGGGGTGGGGAAAACCCGCATGGGGGCGAAGCGGGGAGGGGCAGGTCAAGCGGGGCGGGGCAAAATTGCCATCCCTAGACTTGATAATCTTGAATTGAATTGTTATCAATTCCAAAAAAAAAAAAAAAAAAAAGTTAATAGATAGTAATCAAGTTATTGATATTTTCAATACTAACCTATATGCCATTTCATCCATGACAGTTTTACCAATACATGTAGCACCTGCCCTTAAGACTGCCAAAACGGCTGGGGCTGTCGACGTGGCAGCCGGATGAGTCCTTGCCCAGTCAGGATTTCCAAAGCCAGTCACATATCCATCAACATCATATCTGTTTCCAAATAAAAAACTTAAAAGACAAATCTAATACACACACAATCTGCAGACCAACACATTAAAAAAAAAAAATACCCAATTGCTGATATTGTTATCCTCCCCACACACACACACACACACACACACACACAAAATCACAAACAATAGATGACATTGATGCAGAAGCTTGCACACACAATTGAAGAATATAGATACACAAACTTCAAACTTCAAAAGAGCATGGCTTAAACCCAATAGTTGAAATTCAGAAAAGACTATCTCACTCTGAATTTTACAGCACATGATTTTCACGCACCAATACACTTCAAAATAAAAAATTGGAGAAAGCCCAGTAGTTAAAAGCAAAAGAAAACAAGTACGAAAGCTTTGAATTTTCGGAGGACAAAGATGATTGATAAATAATATAACTGAAAACTAATAAAAGTGAAAGAGTGTATATTAGAACTGACATGTCTTTAACAGCAAAGGTGAGCGAATTCAAAGGAAGCTCATGGGCTGATGGGCTTGGTTGTAGAACGAACTTCTCCATGAATGCACCATAGTCTGAATCTATTGCCATGTCTGAGCTCTCTCTCTCTCTCTCTCTCTCTCTCTCTCTCACATCTCTTTTTAAAGTGGAAAATGTTGCCACGTAATTATAATAGAATAGAATTTTTTATTTTAACTTATAGTATAAAATTAAGAGGGTAAAATATAGTAAACATTGTGAGGTTTGGACTAATATAGTCCAAAACTGATTGATTTAGTTCTTAAATTTTGTTTGAATACCGTTTATTTATTTGAAAATTGAAAATTTATTATTAAAAATATTATAACAAAATAAATTTTAAAATAAAAATACTGTAGCAAACTTTTTTTTGGGGACCGGAAAAATGTAGAATAGGTATATTTAAATGAACAAAAGTATAAAAGGTGTAGGCTATCTGTATGGCTTTGGATACTGTAGCAAATTTTACTACTGCAGCTACGTGAACATTACTATTGGGGCCACTAAAAACCGCAAACACAAACTTGGGGGAGAAATGTTGTATCAAAACGTATACTTAGAGCATTAGTATTGGGTCTCTCGTATGTCATATGTAGGTGAAATTTATCAACAAATCCTCCAAAACCCTCGTTATCCGGTCTTGTAATTGAAAAAAAAAAAAATTTGCAGTTGTGCTAAAGTGCCAACCTAAATGTAGGATGGCAATGTAGCAAAAATTTTATAATATTTATTATATTTTATTGGGTAGGATGACACTATAGCATTGTAGCAAGCTTGGAATTTATTATTTTAATGAGTTGAATAGGAAAATAAAAGTTAGGATATTGGGTGTGTTGTAAAATAGTATAGTATAAATGATAAATTAGCTCTTAAGATAGTAAAATGGAATTTTTTGTAGAAATCGGATGCGAATGCTCTTAGTCACTCAAACATTACTCATTTTCTCTTCTTTCTCACAGTGATTAGAGATCAAATTGGTCAATTTTTAAAAGTCTTAAACTTGATTGGCATTAACTAAAATACCAAAGATATTAACTGTATTTTACTATAATTAAATAGTTTGTTAAACTAAAATCTACCCCATTTCAAATCTTCTTCATTTAGTTATTTCCTTGTCAGATTGGATTTTACAAATATAATAGTGTACAGTCTTCAATACATACATGATACAACAGTCACACTTAAAAACATTGGGAAGGGTCATTTTAATACGTTAATAATTAGGGTTGGGGTGAATTGAAATCTAAATATTTTAATTGAAAATACAAAAAAGTATAAGCATGCCTCCGTAATTCATAATTTGATTGGCAACTATTTCGAAAATGTGTGGTAAGAAAAAGTTGAAAGATCTTACCCTTCGGAAAAACACACGATTTTAAGTGTATTTGGACATTGTTTATTTACACACGGTATGAGCAATAGAGACTGCCCTTACTACCCTTTCGCTATTTCGGACTGTAAACAATACCTTGGTATTTCAAAATGAAAAGAATGAGAGGGCAAAGATTGAGATGTGAACAAGGATTTTTTAGAGCAACCACATCCACAGTTTCAGATGTTTCAATCATGCAGGGATATCCTTCATCTATGATAAGGTGGCCACATAAAAATAAATATATAAATAAAACAAGGAGAAAACACTCACCGAATTCGGGTATGACAACACAGACTCTTATCCATGGATGGTAAGACAAAACGCTCATCAAATCAGTTCTTTTGCCAATGCAAAACTACCACATGGAAACCACTTAATTCCTACCAATGTAATGGACCGCATTGCAACAAGCCCTTAGAAATTATTTTTGGGGAGACATTGAGCATCAAAAACACATACATCTCATCTCCTGGGAAACTATCACCAGATCAAAGCAACAGGGAGGAATCATCCTGGATGTGACTGCTTTATGTTTACATAAACATGAGTTCGTTTTTAGATACATCAACAGCATACAAAGTTGTCAATACTAGCCATCTTATTCAATGCCTCCAATCTTTGTCCAAGTTATACCATCTAATCTCCAGTATTAAATTATAAACTGGAATAAGTAATTGTTTTAAACCTAAATCTATTATAGAACGGTATATCTAGCGCAAAATTCCTTGATTGTCTCAAACTGAAGATAAAACTGGAGAGAGGTTTGGCTATGAAGTATAATCCATTGAGTTGGAAATAGCACAATATATTGACGACGATGATCAAGTAGTAATTAGTTACAATTCAGAGTCACTTGGAGAATTAAGTGTTTTGGGATTAAATGGCCTTTGTGGCACCAAAGTGATGGAAAACACATGTTTGTATCGCATACAAAACATACGTAGCGGAAAATTAACGGATTTACTTCATTCGCAATTAATAACATGTACTATGTAAGTTTCAGAATATAAGAATAAGAGAGTATACCTTGATGCGGTGAAATTCAAAACCAAAGATCAGAAATTCTTAAGAACACTTTTAATCTTCACTCCAATTCCACTTGTACACAAGAAGTGTGGTCTCTCAATTAGTTTCTATGAATGTGTTCAAGGGAGAATTAGAGAGTGTCCAACACTCACAAACCATTTCATTCTCTTACAAGATTCTATATGTTTCTCTTTCTTTAACTGATTATCTAATTGAGCTAGCCTTTTGCGCCTTTCCAATTGGGCTTTAGTATGTAGCTTGAAGTGGGACCAAAAGAGAACAAATAAGACTCTAGCTCTAATGGGCCTTGGGCTTTTCTGTTAACTTTTTACAAATCTAAAGTTACTATTAATTATATTTAATACTACTATATAAATATAATTGCACTCTAAACCTTATTAATAAATTATATTCCAAGACTTTATTGTACATACAATCTCTTCATTAAATATTCGTAGTAATACAAAGTCATTAATGTAGATTGCCACTTTGTAGATTACTACATTTTAATCCTTGAGTACCCGATTTAATAAATATATACTTTAGTAACTTCTTACTAAAGTAGTTAGGCCTAACATTCTGAATAACCAAACTCATTAAACTTATTTTAAAAGAATATTTTATATTTCCGTTAAGAGACTATGAATTCTATCTTGAAAATATATGTTCCATCAACACTAAATGCGGTTGTCCAACATACTGAGGTTTTGATCATGACTTTAGATCTCACTCCTGATATATCGAAACAACCTACACTTCATGATCAGATCCATTATTCTCTCAGGATTAAGAGTTCATGTAAATAGAAGTTATGAGATTTATTATTCATTTGACAGTCGTTAGGAGAATCATAGCGGTCCAGTTCAGTATGTCTTAACTTTTAAAACATATCAACTAGAAATCTCCACTTCCATGCTCAAGACAAATCATCTTAGTCGATATGTTATAGTCTTCACAGATGAAATGCCCAATTTCATCACCGACTACAAATTAAAATTTTGAGTTTACAAAGAACTTGTGACTAAATCATATAAATCACATACTATGCATCTCATGGACTATATGATAATATCTAAATATTCAAGTTACCATTATTTTAGATAATAATAAAACAACTTTATTAATCACAACATTAAGTCATACATAATGTCATACATAATATCATATATAGAATCATACAATAAGATTTAAGGGCATTAATCCTAACACAAAGTGCAAGCAGAAAGCCCTATCCCAATTTATTATCTTTGAGTAGGATCTAACAATTACATTAAAACATTAGGGAGAGAGAATTCAGTAACCCTTTTTCTCAGCAATGCCAACCTCTTCTTGGATATTTTTGTATAGAGACTCAACAAGATTAAGCAGGAACCCATCTGAGCCATGTTTCGCCAACAAGGAAATTGCCACAGGAAGATTATCATACAGCCCTAGTGGTATGCTCACCTGTAGATATGCAAAAAAAAGTTTATGTGGTTTTTCAAAGGTCTTAAAACAAACAAGGAAAAAGTAGGAATGTCATGCCTCACAACACACACACACACATATATATATAGAGAGAGAGAGAGAGAGAGAGAGAGAGAACTTGGCAGAATCCGGATAATCCAGCAATTGACAGCAAGCTAAAAGTCTTGACAAAAAGAGCATCTAATGAAATTGGATCACATTGTAGTTTTGGTGGAGCCTCTAAAACCGTGGGAATTGCCAGGACACCACAATCCTGAAAAATCGTCATCCAGAAGAGTAACTCAAGATAGTGGAAAGTTGAATTCATTTACCAGAGATGATACCACTTTCTTTAGCTGCTACAAGTTGTTTGTGAGAGAAAAAGAAAAGAGGTGCAGATATGGTGTTCTATACTTCCTAAAATTTACTCAATTTTGAAATACAAACATGTCATAACTAAATGCAACTTTCACTACCCTCACCACTTTTCAAAATTTTTAAACTCCAGTTAGTACTTGTAGAAAGAATATGACTACAACTGTAATGGAAAACACCAGCCATTATATATATATATATATATATTTATATTTTTGACAAAGAAAAAAGAAAAAAAAAGCAACATATGTAATTTGTTTAAAACAATCTGTAATTCTTGAAGAAAATAATTTCACTTTCACTTTGGGATGCATTTCCAAGAAATAGGCCTGATATTCCATCTTGTTTGTGTCAATAGCATGAAAAAACTTTCCTTTTTTCCTTTTCAAATTGTGTTTCACACATAAATAAATTCAAGCTAAATGGACTGAACAACTGCAATCACATCACTCCTAGATCTAAAATTTGAATTAGAGAGAATTTGATTGAGATGTGTTTATAAGATAAAAAGATTAAAAGAACAAATGTCTAAGTGTAGAAATTAATTTTTAATGCATACAAATTATCTTTTACTTTTTAGTGCCTCTTTTGCCTCAAGGGTGTTTCTCTTTATGGAAGATGAGGGTGTGTCCTATAGAGGCATACAAGCACATATTGTCATCTCATAGACACATCCACGATCACATATTAAGCACCAAACTTATTTATAAAAAAAAAAAAATTGTGGGATTATGGGATTTCCACATAGACGATCCTAGTTTTGTTAAAACATTCAGCAGCATAGGAAAAGAGAGATTACCCCAAGAAGAGCATTAAGAGCAGCACGTAGTTCAGTCCTTAAAGAGTGATAGACATCCACATTTTCATCTGTTGTCCTAATGGCTGCCCATATCGTTTCTGATATTCCAGGACCCAAATCAGGTTTGACAGTACTGACCCATTCACCATGGTTTTTCTTGAATTCATACCTAAGCTTTGCAAAATTAGTAAGTTCAGGAACCAATGTTTATATAAGAACAGTATTTTCATCTAGAAAGATAAACACCAATATCACAGTTATCATTCAAGTCGTTTGAATCAATTAAGATAGTGAAAATCAGCACCTTTGAAGCAGCTGCCTGGCACTTGAAAGGGCTGCCAAAGATGGTATATTGTTCTCTTGATCTGCAGTTTCCTCAGTCATAAGTTGTTTTAAACTTGGAACTTTTTCCTTGACATAGTCCCCAAGGATTGCATGCTTTACAAGATCACCTGCATTATTTGTGAAAAGCATGATGCAACATCTCATTCAGTGAAAAAAATACTTGTGCAAACATGGATGTGTTTGGAAACAGAAAAACAATGAAATAATACTATATGGCATAAAATTGATAAAGATCTAAGCTTTCTCTCTTTCTCTTTGTAGCATTTGAGAGGTCTCATTTGCCACATGATTAAGGAGACACTCTAGTAAATTACCATCTTTTTTAGGGTGATACTGCATAAATCCACTCTAGACGGGGCTTTTGTAATTAAAATTCTAACGAAACAAGATTGAATTAAGTCAAATCTATATGATGTACGAACTCGTCCCACATATAGAACTATAAAACCAACAAATTTATATGGTCAAGACACTAACCTCCAAAGAGCTTGTTCACTGATTTCAAAAGCGGTTCAGTAAGACGATCACTTGGAATGGCTGAAAGCTGGAAACAATCTTCAGCAATAATTATCTGGGAGGGGTTGACAGGATCCACATCAGGTAATTGCATTAGTACTTGTCCAACTCTGTTCAAAATCACAGGATCCCTAGCAAACCATCCTATATGAGAAATTGGTGTTAGAAAAAAGTGTATGCGATTAAAAGGACCAAATAGATGAGGAATCACTAATCACACTATTAAACAAAATAGCAGCAATTTTGGTCATTAGACATTGAGGAAAAACTCAAAAAACAGAAGTTTCTTGTTGCATCATTGTCTAAACCAATGTACCAATGTTAACAATATCATCACCATATGGCCATACCTTTCAGGTGCAGAGTTGAATTTGTTTTAGATATACACAATATTAAGTTTATAAATTTCAATTTAAGCCATCAAATGGTCAGTTCCTTACCCATGCTATCCAAACTCTGTGCCATAGGAATAACTCCAGTTGTAGAAACGACATCATGTGAAGGCCGAAAGCCAAGAATTCCACAGTATGATGCAGGTACTCTTACACTTCCTCCAGTGTCACTTCCTATGATAGGAAGAACTTTTTGTTTAAATTTGTTGAGGAAAATCCAGGAAATGTAAAAATTGTCCACAAAAGAAACTTGCCTAAGGCAAAATCAACAAGCTTTGCGGCTACAGCAACAGCTGATCCACTGGAAGATCCTCCAGGTATCCGATCAGGCGCACATGGATTTCTAGGTGTGCCATAATGTATATTTTCTCCTTCTATACTGTGAAAAATATGCGGTCCCTTCATTGATATGCCCAACAACTATGATATGAATAGTAAAGGGCCCCTTTTTTTTTTCAAGTTGAATAACTAAGTGAGGCCTCAACTATTTAGTAAGCAATTAGAAACTAGGCAGACATGTGTTTTTTCAGTATCATATTTCATGTCATTTTCATGTGAAAAAATTTGTTATACATAGAGACATGTTGATAATCTTGAATTGAATTGTTATCAATTCCAAAAAAATAAAAAGTTAATAGATGGTAATCAAGTTATTGATATTTTCAATACTAACCCGTATGCCATTTCATCCATGACAGTTTTACCAATACATGTAGCACCTGCCCTCAAGAGTGACAAAACGGCTGGGGCTGTCGACCTGGCAGCCGGATGAGTCCTTGCCCAGTCAGGATTTCCAAAGCCAGTCACATATCCATCAACATCATATCTGTTTCCAAATAAAAAACTTAAAAGACAAATCTAATACACACACAATCTGCAGACCAACACATTAAAAAAAAATACCCAATTGCTGATATTGTTATCCTCCCCACACACACACACACACAAAATCACAAACAATAGATGACATTGATGCAGAAGCTTGCACACAATTGAAGAATATAGATACACAAACTTCAAACTTCAAACTTCAAAAGAGCATGGCTTAAACCCAATAGTTGAAATTCATAAAAGACTATCTCACTCTGAATTTTACAGCACATGATTTTCACGCACCAATACACTTCAAAATAAAAAATTGGAGAAAGCCCAGTAGTTAAAAGCAAAAGAAAACAAGTACGAAAGCTTTGAATTTTCGGAGGACAAAGATGATTGATAAATAGTATAACTGAAAACTAATAAAAGTGAAAGAGTGTATATTAGGACTGACATGTCTTTAACAGCAAAGGTGAGTGAATTCAAAGGAAGCTCATGGGCTGATGGGCTTGGTTGTAGAACGAACTTCTCCATGAATGCACCATAGTCTGAATCTATTGCCATGTCTGAGCTCTCTCTCTCTCTCTCTCTCTCTCTCTCTCACACATCTCTTTTTAAAGTGGAAAATGTTGCCACGTAATTATAATAGAATAGAATTTTTTATTTTTTATTTTAACTTAAAATATAAAATTAAAAGGGTAAAATATAGTAAATATTGTGAGGTTTGGACTAATGTAGTCCAAAACTGATTGATTTAGTTCTTAAACTCCGTTTAGATATCGCTTATTTATTTGAAAACTGAAAATTTATTATTGAAAATGTTATAACAAAATAATTTTTAAAATAAGCAAAATTTTTTTTTGGGACTGAAAAAAGGTAGAATAGGTATATTTAAATGAACAAAAGTATAAAAGGTGTAGACTATCTGTATGGCTCTGGACACTGTAGCAAATTTTAATAGTGCATTTTTCACAAGTTGCGGCTACGTGAACATTAATATGGGGCCACTAAATAACGCAAACGCAGACTTGGGGGAGAAATGTTGTATCAAAACAGATACTTAGGGTCTGTTTGGATACAATTTATTTTTACTGAAACTGAAAACTGAAAACTGAAAATACTGTAGCAAAATAATTTTTAAATGTGTGAATAGTACCGTGGGACCTATTTTTAATTAAAATTTAGATAAAAAAAGATGTTTGTGGATAATGTGAACAGTGCACGGGACCCACAAACAGTGTTATTTCAGACCAATATGTGGCCATCCAAGTGCTAGTGGGTCCCGTGCACTGTGCACGGGACCCACTGTGCACGTTGCGTTTTTCTCCTTCACGTTTTGTCCTTTTTTTTTTTTTTTTTTTTTTTACTTGAAGTTGGTTTCACGTGGGGGACAAACCTGCCAGTGGGTCCCGTGCACAGTGCACGGGACCCACTAGCACTTGGATGGCCACATATTGGTCTGAAATAGCACTGTTTGTGGGTCCCGTGCACTGTTCACATTATCCACAAACATCTTTTTTTATCTAAATTTTAATTAAAAATGGGTCCCACGGTACTATTCACACATTTAAAAATTATTTTGCTACAGTATTTTCAGTTTTCAGTTTTCAGTTTTCAATTTCAGCAAAAATAAGTTGTATCCAAACAGACCCTTAGAGCATTAGTATTGGGTCTATCGTATGTCATATGTAGGTGAAATTTAGCAACAAATCCCCCAAAACTCACGTTACCCGGTCTTGTAATTGAAAAAAAAAAAATTCAGTTGTGCTAAAGCGCCATCCTAAATGTAGGATGGCACTGTAGCAAAAATTTTATAATGTTTATTATATTTTATTGGGTAGGATGACACTATAGCATTGTAGCAAGTTTGGATTATATTATTGTAATGAGTTGAATAGGAAAATAAAAATTAGGATGTTGGTTGTATTGTAAAATAGTATGGTATAAATGATAAATTAGCTTTTAAGATAGCAAAATAGAATTTTTTGTAGAAATCGGATGTGAATGCTCTTAGTCACTCAAACGTTACTCATTTTCTCTTCTTTCTCAAAGTGATTAGGATCAAATTGGTCAGTTTTAAAAAGTCTTAAACTTGATTGGCATTAACTAAAATACCAAATATGTTAGCTGTATTTTACTATAATTAAATAGTTCGTTAAACTAAAATCTACCCCATTTCAAATCTTCTTCATTTAGTTATTTCCTTGTCAGATTGGATTTTACAAATATAATAGTGTACAGTCTTCAATACATACATGATACAACAGTTACACTTAAAAACATTGGTAAGGGTCATTTTAATACGTTAATAATTAGGGTTGGGGTGAATTGAAATCTAAATATTTTAATTGAAAATACAAAAAAGTATAAGCATGCCTCCATAATTCATAATTTAATTGGCGACTATTTCGAAAAATGTGTGGTAAGAAAAAGTTGAAAGATCTTACCCTTAGGAAAAACACACGATTTTAAGTGTATTTGGACATTGTTTATTTACACACCGTATGAACAATAGAGACTGCCCTTACTACCCTTTCGCTATTTCGGACTGTAAACAATACCTTGGTATTTCAAAATGAAAAGAATGAGAGGGCAAAGATTGAAATGTGAACAAGGATTTTTTAGAGCAACCATATCCACAGTTTCAGATGTTTCAACCATGCAGGGATATCCTCCATCTATGATAAGGTGGCCCACATAAAAATAAATAAAACAAGGAGAAAACACTCATCGAATTCGGGTATGACAACACAGACTCTTATCCATGGATGGTAAGACAAAACACTCATCAAATCAGTTCTTTTGCCAATGCAAAACTACCACATGGAAACCACTTAATTCCTGCCAATATAATGGACCGCATTGCAACAAGCCCTTAGAAATTATTTTTGGGGAGACACGGAGCATCAAAAACACATACATCTCATCTCCTGGGAAACTATCACCAGATCAAAGCAACAGGGAGGAATCATCCTGGATGTGACTGCTTTATGTTTACATAAACATGAGTTCGTTTTTAGATACATCAACAGCATACAAAGTTGTCAATACTAGCCATCTTATTCAATGCCTCCAATCTTTGTCCAAGTTATACTATCCAATCTCCAGTATTAAATTATAAACTGGGATAAGTATTGTTTTAAACCTAAATCTATTATCAAAAGGTATATGTAGCGCAAAATTCCTAGATTGTCTCAAACTGAATATAAAACTGGAGCAAGGTCTGGCTATGAAGTATAATCCATTGAGTTGGAAATAGCACAATATATTGACGATGATCAAGTAGTTATTAGTTACATTTCAGAGTCACTTGGAGAATTAAAACATTAGGGAGAGAATTCAGTAACCCTTTTTCTCAGCAATGCCAACCTCTTCTTGGATATTTTTGTACAGAGACTCAACAAGATTAAGCAGGAACCCATCCGAGCCATGTTTCGCCAACAAGGAAATTGCCACAGGAAGATTATCATACAGCCCTAGTGGTATGCTCACCTGTAGATATGCAGAAACAAATTTACGTAGTTTTTCAAAGGTCTTAAAACAAACAAGGAAAAAGTAAGAACGTCATGCCTCACAATACACACACACACACATAGAGAGAGAGAGAGAGAACTTGGCAGAATCCGGTTAATCCAGCATTTGACAGCAAGCTAAAAGTCTTGACTAAAAGAGCTTCTAATCGAATTGGATCACATTGTAGTTTTGGTGGAGGCTCTAAAACCGTGGGAATTGCCAGGACACCACAATCCTGAAAAATCGTCATCCAGAAGAGTAACTCAAGATAGTGGAAAGTTGAATTCATTTATCAGAGATGATACCACTTACTTTAGCTGCTACAGGTTGTTTGTGAGAGAAAAAGAAAAGAGATGCAGATATGGTGTTCTATACTTCCTGAAATTTACTCAATTTTGAAATACAAACATGTCATAACTATATGCAACTTTCACTACCCTCACCACTTTTCAAAAATTTTAAACTCCAGTTAGTACTTGTAGAAAGAATATGACTACAACTGTAATGGAAAACACCAGTCAAAATATATATATATATATATATATATCTTTTTTGACAAAGAAAAAAGAAAAAAAAAAAAGCAACATATGTAATTTGTTTAAAACAATCTGTAATTCTTGAAGAAAATTATTTCACTTTCACTTTGGGATGTAATTCCAAGAAATAGGCCTGATATTCCATCTTGTTTGTGTCAATAACATGAAAACAGTTTCCTTTTTTCTTTTTCAAATTGTGTTTCACACATAAATAAATTGAAGCTAAATAGACTGAACTGCAATCACATCACTCCTAGATCTAAAATTTGAATTAGAGAGAATTTGATTGAGATGTGTTTGTAAGATAAAAAGATTAAAAGAACAAATATCTAAGTGTAGAAATTAATATTTAATGCATACAAATTATCTTTTACTTTTTAGTGCCTCTTTTGCCTCAAGGGTGTTTCTCTTTATGGAAGATGAGGGTGTGTCCTATAGAGGCATACAAGCACATATTGTCATCTCATAGACACATCCACGATCACATATTAAGCACCAGACTTATTTATAAAAAAAACAATTGTTGGATTATGGGATTTCCACATAGACGATCCTAGTTTTGTTAAAACATTCAGCAGCATAGGAAAAGAGAGATTACCCCAAGAAGAGCATTAAGAGCAGCACGTAGTTCAGTCCTTACAGAGTGACAGACATCCACATTTTCATCTGTTGTCCTAACGGCTCTCCATATCCTTTCTGACATTCCAGGACCCAAATCAGGTTTGACAGTACTGACCCATTCACCATGGTGTTTCTTGAATTCATACCTAAACTTTGCAAAATTAGTAAGTTCAGGAGCCAATGTTTATATAAGAACAGTATTTTCATCTAGAAAGATAAACACCAATATCACAGTTATCATTCAAGTCGTTTGAATCAATTAAGATAGTGAAAATCAGCACCTTTGAAGCAGCCGCATGGCACTTGAAAGGGCTGCCAAAGATGGTATATTGTTCTCCTGATCTGCAGTTTCCTCAGTCATGAATTGTTTTAAACTTGGAACTTTTTCCTTGACATAGTCCCCAAGGATTGCATGCTTTACAAGATCACCTGCATTATTTGTGAAAAGCATGATGTGACATCTCATTCAGTGAAAAAAAAATTGTGCAAACATGGATGTGTTTGGAAACAGAAAAACAATGAAATAATACTATATGGCATAAAATAGATAAAGATCTAAGCTCTCTCTTTCTCTTTGTAGCATTTGAGAGGTCTCATTCGCCACATGATTAAGGAGACACTATAGTAAATTACCATCTTTTTTAGGGTGATACTGCACAAATCCACTCTAGACGGGGCTTTTGTAATTAAAATTCTAACGAAACAAGATTGAATTATTTCAAATCTATATGATGTATGAACTCGTCCCACATATAGAATTATACAACCAACAATTTATATGGTCAATGCACTAACCTCCAAAGAGCTTGTTCACTGATTTAAAAAGCGGTTCAGTAAGACGATCACTTGGAATGGCTGAAAGCTGGAAACAATCTTCAGCAATAATTATCTGGGAGGGGTTGACAGGATCCACATCAGGTAATTGCATTAGTACTCGTCCAACTCTGTTCAAAATCACAGGATCCCTAGCAAACCATCCTGGATGAGAAATTGGTGTTAGAAAAAGTGTATGCCATTAAAACGATCAAATAGATGAGGAATCACTAATCACACTATTAAACAAAATAGCAGCAATTTTGGTCATTAGACATTGAGGAAAAACTCAAAAAACAGAAGTTTCTTGTTGCATCATTGTCTAAACCAATGTACCAATGTCAACAATATCATCACCATATGGCCATACCTTTCAGGTGCAGAGTTGAATTTGTTTTAGATATACACAATATTAAGTTTAGAAATTTCAAATCAAGCCATCAAATGGTCAGTTCCTTACCCATGCTATCAAAACTCTGTGCCATAGGAATAACTCCAGTTGTAGAAACAACATCATGGGAAGGCCGAAAGCCAAGAATTCCACAGTATGATGCAGGTACTCTTACACTTCCTCCAGTGTCACTTCCTATGATAGAAAGAACTTTTTGTTTAAATTTGTTGAGGAAAATCCAAGAAACGTAAAAATTGTCCACAAAAGAAACTTGCCTAAGGCAAAATCAACAAGCTTTGCGGCTACAGCAACAGCTGATCCACTGGAAGATCCTCCAGGTATCCGATCAGGTGCACATGGATTTCTAGGTGTGCCATAATGTATATTTTCTCCTTCTATACTGTGAAAAATATGCGGTCCCTTCATTGATATGCCCAACAACTATGATATGAATATTAAAGGGCCCTTTTTTTTTCAAGATGAATAACTAAGTGAGGCCTCAACTATTTAGTAAGCAATTAGAAATTAGGCAGACATGTATTTTTTCAGTATCATATTTCATGTCATTTTCCATGTGAAAAAATTTGTTTAGACTATATGTTATACATAGAGACATGTTGATAATCTTGAATTGAATTGTTATCAATTCCCAAAAAAAAAAAAAGTTAATAGATGGTAATCAAGTTATTGATATTTTCAATACTAACCTGTATGCCATTTCATCCATGACAGTTTTACCAATACATGTAGCACCTGCCCTTAAGAGTGACAAAACGGCTGGGGCTGTCGACGTGGCAGCCGGATGAGTCCTTGCCCAGTCAGGATTTCCAAACCCAGTCACATATCCATCAACATCGTATCTGTTTCCAAATAAAAAAACTTAAAAGACAAATCTAATACACAAACACACAATCTGCAGTCTGCAGACCAACACCAAAAAAAAAAAAAAAAAAAAACCAATTGCTGATATTGTTATCCACACACAAAAAACACAAAATCACAAACAATAGATAACATTGATGCAGAAGCTTGCACACACAATTGAAGAATATAGATACACAAACTTCAAACTTCGAAAGAGTAGGGCTTAAACCCAATAGTTAAGATTCATAAAAGGCTATCTCACTCTGAATTTTACTGTGCATGATTTTTAACGCACCAACACACTTCAAAATAAAAAAATTGGAGAAAGCCCAGTGGTTAAAAGCAAAAGAAAAAAAGTACGAAAACTTTGAATTTTTGGAGGACAAAGATGAGTGATAGATAGTATAACTGAAAACTAATAAAAGTGAAAGAGTGTATATTAGGACTGACAAGTCTTTAACGGCAAAGGTGAGTCCACTCAAAGGAAGCTCATGGGCTGATGGGCTTGGTTGTAGAACGAACTTCTCCATGAACGCACCATAGTCTGAATCTTTTGCCATGTCTGAGCCCTCTCTGTCTCTCTCTCTTTCTTTCTCTCACGTGTTTTTAAAGTGGAAAATGTTGCTAAGTAATTATAATAGAATATAATTTTTTTATTTTAACTTAAAATATTTAATTAAAAGGGATAATGGTAGTAAACATTGTGAGGTTTGGACGAATGTGGTCCAAATCTGATTGATTTAGTTCCTAAACTCTGCTTAGAGCATTTGAGCACTCACAGCAGTGGAAACATATTATTATATTGCTAAAATTTAGTTCTATAAACACAAAAATCTTGCTGCCGCAATGGAGCTAAATCTAAAAATTTTAGTTCCATTGTTACAGTGCATATCTATCTTAATCCCTACCTGATTAAAATATTAACTCTCTCTCTCTCTCTCTCAACTTTGATCATCTCACCTCTCTCTCTCCCAACTCTCTCACCGCTACCAACCCACCCCCACACTACCGACCCATGCCACCAACTCACGCTGCAGACCCACACCGTCGATCAACGTCTCCGACCCATGCCTCCACCGGCCTCAATGTCACTGGCCCAAGCCGACCCAAGCCCCAAGCCGCCGATCCATGCCTCTGTCGGCCTCAACGTCACCGGCCCAAGCTGATGGTGGAGGTGGTTGTGGTTGGTGCTGTGGATGTGGGTTTGGTAGCTATGGTGGTGGAATGATGTTTGATTTTTTTTTTTTCCTTCTTCTGTGGGTTTGATGGTTGTAGTGGTGGCGATAGTGGTCGTTGTGGCTATGGTTTGGTGGTACAGTGTTTGATTTTTTTTTTTCCTGTGGGTTTGGTGGCTATGGTGGTGGAATGATGTTTGATTTTTTTTTTCTTCTGTGGGTTTGATAGCGATGATGGTTGTTGTGGCTATGGTTTGGTGGTACGGTGTTTGATTTTTTTTTTTCCTATGGGTTTGATGGCTGTGGTGGTGGTGGATTGGTGACTATGATGGTGGTTTGGTTTTTTATTTTGCTTGTGGGTTTGGTTGTGTCTGTGTTGGTGGTGGTGGTTGTGGTTGTGGGTGTGGCTGATGGTAGAGGTGGTTGTGATTGGTGCTGGGATGTTTTTTTAGGTAGTGAGATATATTATTTTATTGTGATGTTTATATTATTTTATTGTGTTGATAGATAAAATAGATCTACTGCTGCAAAATGTGTGTAGGTATAATAGATAAAGTAACTTTGGTGGAGTTAAAAAGCTAAATTTTTACCTCCACTGCTGTGGATGCTCTTAGTACTGGTTCTCTTATATGTTATATGTAGGTGAAATTTAGCAACAAAGCCCTCAAAACCCACGTTACCCAGTCTTGTAATTGCAAAAAAAAAGTGCAATTGTGCTACAGTGCCATCCTAAATATAGGATGACACTATAGCAAATATTGTATAATGTTTATTATATTTTATTGGGTAGGATGGCACTCTAGCATTATAGCAAGCTTGGATTATATTATTTTATTGAGTAGTATATATTATTTTAATGAGTTGAATAGGAAAATAAAAGTTAGGATGTTAAGTATATTGTAAAATAGTATGGTATACTATAAATGATAAATTAGCTTTTCAGATGGTAAAATGAAATTTTTTATAGAAATCGGATGTGAATGCTCTTAATCACTCAAACGTTACCCATTTTCTCTTCATTCTCACAGTGATTAGAGATCAAATTGGTCAATTTTAAAAAGTCTTAAATTTAACTGGCATTAACTCAAATATCAAAGGTGTTAACTATATTTTACTATCATTAAAAAGTTTTTTAGAGTAAAATTTACTCCATTTCAAATCTTCTTCATTTAGTTATTTCCTTGTCAGATTGGATTTTACAAATATAAAAGTGTACAATCTCCAAATCATACATGATACAACAGTTACACTTAAGAACATTGGTAACGGTCATTTTAATTAGTTAATAATTAGGGTTGGGGTGAATTGAACTCTAAATATTTTAGTTGAAAATACAAAAAAAATTAATTGATTAACAAAACTTTTGAAAGGATAAGCATGCATCCATCATTCATAATTTGATTAGCAATTTGATTAGCGACTATTTTGAAATATGTGTGGTAGGAAAAAGTTGAAAGATCTTATTCTTTGTAAAAACACACATTTTAAAGTATATTTGGACATTGTGTATTTACACACAGTATATGCAATAAATACTGGTGGTAGCAAAATCTGACACGACCTATAAACTTGACACGATTAACCCGTTTATAAACAGGTCATGGGTTGAGGCTAAACGTGTTCAGGTCATATTCAGGTTGACATTGCTACCCCGTTTAATAAACGGGTCATGTTCGTGTTCAACATGCGAACCCATCTAACCCATTTGGCCTGTTTAGTTTATAAAATTATTAGATATTTTGATATTATTGCTTAATTAATGGTTGTTTTTATATGTTCATTACTATATTTATAGTTATAATTGTATTTCAATTTTAAATATATGGGAATTGATAAAAATTATATACATTTGGTATGACCTATTAATCGAATAAATTATCAAAATGGTCATTTGTATTGACCTCTATATGACTTGTTAATTAAATGAATTAAACGTGTTGGGTTGGGTTGACCTGTTTAATAAACAGGTTGTGTTTGGGTTGAAGATTCCTAACACGTTTACTAAATAGGTCGGGTTTGAGTCAGCCCATATAGCCGAATACACATGGCTAGACACAACATGAACCTGACCCGTAAACATGAATTGCCACCCCTAATAAATACTGCCTTTACTACCCTTTAGTTATTTCAGACTGTAAACAATACCTTGGTATTTCAAATTGAAATAAACGAGAGGGCAAAAATTGAGATGTGAACAAGGATTTTTTTAGAGCAACCACATCCACAGCTTCATATGTTTCTTTCTTTTTTTTTGCTAGGTAATTACTGGGATAGAATTCCTGAGCTCATAGATACACATGATATTGGGTACCACCAAGCTACAAGGCCCAGTGGTTTTCAAATGTTTCAATCACGCAGGGATATCCACCATCTATGATAAGGTGGTCCACATAAAAATAAATAAATAAATAAATAAAACAAGGAGAAAAAGCTTTATAGTTGTGGGCCTTCCATAATACGAAATACCAAGTTAATAGGTACATCTATATATATATATATATATATATCTATCTATTAACTATATAAAAAGCGGCTATGCCACTACAGTGCTCTGTATTGTGCATTTTGGTTTCGTGAGTCCTTCTTTTTTGTCCATTTGTGGAGGGCTGAACTCTGCTATCTACACTCTATTGCTTTATGTTTATCTTATCATTGTCAGGGGCGGCTTGATGCATCTGGGGGCCTAAGGCGAAAATTGATAATCTTATTTAGATGTAAAATTACTACTAATTAACATGAATTACATAGAATTTTTTTTTTTTTTGAATTTTTAAGACAAAAAAATTTGACAAAATTTTTCATACTTGTTTATGTGGTAGATTGATAGTGGTAAGTAAAACAGTGGTGTTAGTGGTAGATTTAGATGAAAACTAGTAAAAGTTTGCTAATTAAACTCTTATTATTATTCTTTTTTTTTTTAGAAGTGCAACATTCACAATATTTTTTACAACAAATCCTAGATTTTAAACTGCTTTTTGTTTTTTATTTGAAAATATCACTATAATTATTTTTTTGCCATCAACAATAGGCTGTAATAACTTGCTACTTAGCATTAGTTGTAAAAGTGTTGTGAAAAATATTGTGGACGACGTTACATTTTTCTCTATTTTTTTATTTGTTTTTCATCTAATCAAAAAAATTATTTTATTTATTGGTTATAAATAATCCTATTGGTTAAAATTTAGGGGCCTTTTTTTTACTTGGGGCCTTAGGCGGTTGCATTTTTTGCTCCACCATAGAGCCGGCCCTGATCATTGTTTTATTGTTTTATTATTATTTGGGCTTATCATTGCTTTATTTGGGCATATATGGGCTTAAAAGAAAAGCTTTCATCTTACTATTTGGTTTCGTTAGCAATTTTTTTTTTCCCAAGTTTTGAACAGTAACTACAGTACCAAGTGGTACTGTAGCTATAATAGCGACAATTTTTTTTTTCCCAATAATCGGTTTATTTTTTTTAAAAAATATTTATGTAAGTTGGTATATATATAGTGTTATACTAACAAAAAAAATTTCACAATATTTTTAAAATTATTGATGTGCGTGAATGCGCTAAAACACTGTAGCTATAGGGTTTTGGTTTCGTGAGCCACTTTTTTTTTTTTTTGCTTTTAAATATTTATGTAAGCTGATATATATATTGTTATACTGACACAATGGTTTATTCAACTGGCATGGTAGCTATAGTGCCTAAAGTGGTTTTTTTTTTAAAAAAAAATATTTATGTAAGCTAGTATATATATTGTTATACTGACACAACAAATTTTACAATATTTTTACAATTATTGACATGTCAATTTCTTACAAGTTGAAATAAAATAATAAAATATGAGACTATGACCAACCACAACTAAAAATAAATGTTTTGAGAAAATGCTACAACATTTATTGTGTAGTGTTTTTGGTTTATTCAACTGGCACAATAGCTACAGTGCCTAATTTTTTTTTTTTTTTTTTTTTTAGTAATAGGTTTGTGTTTTTTTTTTTTTAATATTTATGTAAGCTGCTATATATATTGTTAGTTTGACACAACAAATTTCAGAATATTTTCACAATTATTGACGTGTCAATTTATTACAAGTCAAAATAAAATAATAAAATATGAGATTGTGACCGATCACAACTAAAAATAAATGTTTTGAGAAAATGTTGTAACACTTATTTTTATCACAATATTTTCATAATTGTTGAGATCTCAGTTTCTTATAGATCAAATAAAAAAATGCTAAATCCATAACATTTTAACATTAATTTCTATAGTGCCTAGAGTGTTTTTTTTTCTTTTAAATATTTGTGTAAGTTGGCATATCTATTAACTATATAAAAAGAGCCAAAGGCTTATGAATAATATTTTTTTGGTTTATTCAATTAGTGAGGTGCACTTTTTCTTTTCTTTTCTTTCTTTTTTTGCCCTTCAAGTATGCCAGTTGGTTTGAGCTTTGTTTTTGTATTTTGTTTTTTGTTTTTTTTTTTTTAAAGATCTTTATATGTTTACTTTGTACTTGCAATGCAAGTTTACATTGTAAATACACAAAAGTGGTTAATATTATATACATTTGCACAAAAAATGGTAAATAATGTACAAATTTTGTAAATGTGTACAAAATTTGCCAATTTTTTTGTGTTTACAATATAAATTTACATTGTAATTAAGTATAATGTATACATACATATATATATATATATATATTATATGAAAATGTTGTGACGCATGTGTCAATTCCTTATGGATCAAAATAAAATAAAATAATAAAATATCATACCGAGATCTACCACAGCTAAAAATGTCATGACATTTTGTTGTTATTATAATATATTCACAACTATTGAGGTGTTAGTTATAGGTCAAAATAAAATAATAAAATATAATACTAGGATCTGTCACGGTCTTATACAAATGAAATTAACTTTTTATGACATAATTATCAAAATTCTTAAAATTAATGTCTCTTTAGATTAATGTTAATCTCTATGTATTTTAAAAATCAAATGATTTATATCCTTATTTGGTTATACAAATAAAATCTAAAATTGATCCTATTCACTACTTTTTTTTCTTATAGCAAACACGTACCTTGCACGTAATGCCTTGACTAGTCTTTATATTATAAAAGCGCGAATACTGCTACAGTACTTTGGTACTGTACACTCAGGGTATTTGCACTGTATAAGTACTATAGTGGCAACAGTGCTTTGGTGAGGTATTTTTTTTTTTTTTTCAGTCTTCCGTTTGTATTTTTTTCCTTTTATTTATATTGTTGTATTGACACAATAAATTTCACAATATTTTCACAATTATTGAGGTATTAATTTCTTATAAGTTAAAATAAAATAATAAAATATGAAACTGTGACCAACCATAACTGAAAATAAATGTTTTGTGAAAGACGACAATGCCACTACAGTTTGCACTGTTCATCTATAGTGTTACTTTGGTGAGTCACTTTGTCTTTGTTTTTTAAGTTTTGAACAGTAACTACAATTCCAAATGGCACTATAGCTACAGTAGCTACAATTTTTTATTTATTTATTTTTTTTAGTCTTCCGTTTGTACTTTTTTTTTCCTTTTATATATATTGTTATATTAATATAATAAATTTCACAATATTTTCACAATTATTGAGATGTCAATTTCATTTTGCTACTTTAGTGTTTTAGCACTGTTCATCTACAGTGCCATTTTGGTGAGCCACTTTGTCTTTTTTTTTTTTTTTTTTTTTTAAGTTTTGAACAATAGCTACAGTACCAAGTGGCATTGCAGCTACAGTAGTAACAATTTTTTTTTTCCAGTCTTCTGTTTGTACTTTTTTTTTTCCCTTTTATATATATTGTTATACTGACACAACAAATTTCATAATATTTTCACAGGTGCCAATTTCTTATAAATCAAAATAAAATAATAAAATATGAAACTTTGACCAATCATAATTGAAAATAAATCTATATATATAAAAGCACGAATGCGCTAAATCACTGTAGCTACAGTGCTTTGGTTTCGTGAGTCACTTTTTTTTCCCAAGTTTTGAATAGTAACTGCAATGCCAAGTGGCACTGTAGCTACAATAGCTATAGTTTTTTTTTTTTTTTTTCATGTAATCGGTTTGTGTTTTTTTTTTTCTTTTAAATATTTATGTAAGCTGGTATATATATTGTTATATTGACACAACAAATTTCATAATATTTTCACAATTATTGACTTGCACGAATATGCTACAGTGCTTTGGTTTCATGAGCCATTTTTTTTTCCCAAGTTTTGAATAGTAACTACAGTGCCAAGTGGCACTGTAGCTACAGTAGCTACATTTTTTTTTCTAGTAATCGGTTTGTTTGTTTTTTTTTTCTTTTAAATATTTATGTAAGCTGGTATATATATTATTATACTGATACAACAAATATCACAATTATTGACGTGCTAATTTCTTACAAGTTGAAATAAAATAATAAAATATGAGACTGATCAATCACAACTAAAAATAAATGTTTTGACAAAATGTTATAACACTTATTGTGCAATGCTTTTGGTTTATTCAACTGGCACGGTAGCTACCGTGCCTAAAGTTTTTCTTTTTTTTAGTAATCGGTTTTTTTTTTTAATATTTATGTAAGCTGGTATATATATCGTTATACTAACACAAAAAATTTCACAATATTTTCACAATTATTGACACGTCAATTTCCTACAAGTCGAAATAAAATAATAAAATATGAGACAGTGACCAATCACAACTATAAATAAATGTTTTGAGAAAATGTTACAACGCTTATTGTGCAGTGCTTTTGGTTTATTCAACTGGCACGATAGCTACAGTGCCTAATTTTTTTTTTTTTTTTTAGTAATCGGCTTATTTTTTTTTTTTAATATTTATGTAAGCTGGTTTATATGTTATTATATTGACACAACAAATTTCACAATATTTTCACAATTATTGATGTGTCAATTTCTTACAGGTCGAAATAAAATAATAAAATATGAGATTGTGACTAACGACAATTAAATATAAATGTTTTGAGAAAATGTTACAACACTTATCGTGCAGTGCTTTTGGTTTATTTAACTGGCATGGTAGGCCTAAAGTTTTTATTTTTTTTATTTTTAGTAATCGGTTTGTGTTTTTTTTTTTCTTTTAAATATTTATGTAAGGTGATATATATATATTGTTATACACAACAAATTTCACAATATTTTCACAATTATTGACATGTCAATTTCTTACAAGCCGAAATAAAATAATAAAATATGAGACTGTGACTAATCACAACTAAAAATAAATGTTTTGAGAAAATGTTACAACACTTATTGTGTAGTGTTTTTGGTTTATTCAACTGGCACGATAGCTACAGTGCCTAAAGTTTTTTTTTTTTTTTAAATATTTATGTAAGCTGGTATATATATTGTTATACTGACACAACAAATTTCACAATTATTGACATGTCAATTTCTTACAAGTCGAAATAAAATAATAAAATATGAGACTGTAACTAACCACAGCTAAAAATAAATGTTTTGAGAAAATGTTACAACTCTTATGATTATCATAATATTTTTACAATTGTTGAGATCTCAGTTTCTTATACATCAAATAAAAAAATGCTAAATCCACAACATTTTAACATTAATTTATATAGTGCCTAATTTTTTTTTTTTTTTTTTTTTCAGTTATCAGTTTGTGTTTTTTTTCCCTTTTAAATATTTATGTAAGCTAGCATATCTATTAACTATATAAAATGAATAGTGTTTTTTTGGTTTATTCAATTAGTGAAGTGCACTTTTTCTTTTCTTTTTTCTTTTTCTTTCCCTTTCAAGTGTGCCAGTTGGTTTGAGCTTTGTTTTTGTTTTGTTTTGTTTTTGTTTTTTTTAAGATCTTTATATGTTTACTTTGTACTTGCAATGCAAGTTTACATTGTAAATACACAAAAGTTGTTAATATTATACACATTTGCACAAAAAATGGTAAATATTGCACAGAAATGTGTACAAAATTTGCCAATTTTTTTGTGTCCATAATATAAATTTACATTGTAATTAAGTACAATGTATACATAAAGATATTATAAAAATGTTGTAACGCATGTATCAATTCCTTATGAATCAAAATAAAATAAAATAAAATAATAAAATATTATATTGAGATCTAGCACAACTAAAAATGTCGTGACATTTTGTTGTTATTACAATATATTTACAACCATTAAGGTGTAAGTTATAGGTCAAAATAAAATAATAAAATATTGGACTACGATTTGTCACGGTCTTATACGATTGGAATTAACTTTTTATGACATAATTATCAAAATTCTTAAAATTAATATCTCTTTTGATTAATATAAATCTCTTTGTATTTTAAAAATCAAATGATTTATATTTATATTTTGTGATCCAAATAAAATCTAAAATTGATCCTAATCACTATTTTTTTCCCATGACTAGCACGTGCCTTGCACGTGCTGCCTTGACTAGTATATATATAAAAAGCCAATGGCTCTATCTACAGTCAAGTTTTGGTTTAGTCAAGTTTTGGACACTGGCTATTAAAAACGCCCTGTTTTAGTACTTTCGAAGAAAGCTTTTGTTTATATCCCAAAAAAAAAAAAAAGCTTTAGTTTTGTCAAATTTCAATGGAAAAACGCACCACTTCAATTTGGTGAGCTGACATATCTCTTTATATTTTTTTATCAGTACACCGGCCTTTTTTGTTTTGAGAACAATGAGAAGTAATTAGTACACCAGCTTGGCTTGATCTACATTTTTGTTTTTGTTTTTAATATGTATATATATATATATATATATATATATTAAATTGTCAAAATATTTTCACAATTGTTGTTAATTCCTTTCAAAATAAAATAATAAAATATCATACCGGAACTAACCACAACTAAAAATAAATATATTGTGAAAAAAAGTATTACTTCCACACTATTTTTTATAACATTTTCATAACAAATTTTAATAAATTGTTATTCTAATTTAAATTTAACAATGGAATTATTTTTTTGTCTACCAATAACAACTCGTAATAGCTTACTACTTATGATTTGTGATAAAAATGTTGTGAACATAACATTTCTCTTGTGAAAATGTTAAAACATCTTGTTGTCATCACAATATTTTCATAACTGCTGGGGTGTTAATTTTTTACAATTCAAACTAAAACATAACAAAGTTATAAAGGTATTATGAAAATATTGTGCCATTCTTTTTGTTTTCTAGAAATTATTTTTATTAGTCAATTTTTGTTGAACCAAAATTCACTATTTAACTTACAATTTTCTTGGGTTGAGTTTTTGTATTTTGTTTTGTATATATATTTTTTCTTTATGCACCATTTTAAGTAAAAATACATATTTGTACACACACACACACACAAAACAAAAACAAAAACTTAGGATTAAAACACTTTTCATCCTTTATGTTTGGGGTAGTTCACAATTCCTTCTTAAAACTTTAAAATCAAGAAATTTCCGCCTTAATATTTTGGAAAAAAGCAAATATTTCATATCGTTATTCTCTCAATTAAAACCGAATAAAAGCTTATGATTCTTAAAATATTCTATTGTGTAATATCTAAAAAAATACTCTCACTAAATTTTAACATCTCAATAATTTTCTTTACGTATTTTAAGTTTTAGATGGTAGTAATGCTTAGGAAGTTGGAATGGTAATATAAGGTGTTTTATTTGTTTCTTAGAGAACATTGATTTTCTAGATTTAAATCTTCGAAACTTATAATTTATCTAATGATAATTAGTTTTTGATGAGTGTTCATCAAAAACTAATCAAATTAAAGATTGCACCTTGACTCACGTAGAATGATAAAGAAGAAAGTATGAATGACAAAATTTTGATTGTGTATGTTTGAAAGTATTTGATGAAGAGTCAATTGTAACATATGACATCATACATTATGAAAATTTAAATATTGTGACAAGATTTTAGTAAAACTCAGTTGCTTATTGTTGGAAAATGATGATATTTGTTATTATTTTTAAAAGTTTTTATTGAGTGGATATTATTTTTAGCAAATAGATATCAAAATTCTTATACAAATAAAATTAATTTTGTATGACATACATTTTTTATGTATATAATTTCATACTTTTTCAAATAAAAATTTAATCTTAACTTTCTCACTCAAGAAGTAGCACGTGCTTTGCACATGCCACCCAGACTAATATTAAAAAAAAGACTTTAGAAGTTTATGGGCCATTTGGTAATGTTGTTTTAGTAATGTTATTTGTATTTTTTAAAAATACGTGTGGATAAAAAAGTATGTAAAAAAAAATGTATAATATTGTTTAAAAACTGAAAACATATTGTTAAACCACTATACCAAACGTGCCTTAACTTTTTTGACTTTTTTTTTTATTCTCAACATAAATTTCATTAAACCGAAATGGAAGTCATACAATTTACATCATTTAACACTTGGTCTACAATCATTGGAGGAGTATCCTCCACCCAAATGACACAGTCAATTACAAACTTAGCATATCTTGCTAGGAAATGAGCTGCAGTGTTGCAGCATCTTCACATATGGGACACCTGCCACGCATTAAACCAGCTTAAATCTAGTCTTGTGCCATCAATAACTTTGCGGACACAACTCTGAGTCAGGCCCGGGATGCGTAAGGAGTTAACCACCACTTGAGAGTCACTCTCAACTTCTATTTTACCAAGGTTAAGATCCGTTGCAAATTGGACCCCTTCTTCCATAGCTTTTGCCTCTACTTCCAACGCTCCCAGAGGCAACTCCAGTTTTCTGCATAGCGCCCCCATGATTTGACCCTTCTCATTCCTTACCACCACTCCTATGCCATAGCATCCCGCTTCCTTGAACACTACTCCATCCATATTAACCTTATACCAACCTTGTTTCGGTGGAGTCCATTTTTGTGCAACACCTGAGTGAACTCTCCTCTGTGTTGTCTTCTCACTTTTGATCTCTTCAACATAACCAGCCACTAACTTAATGAGCCCTTCCTTTCCTTAGCTATTTCCACCACGTATTACAGTATTTCTGTTATTCCATTAACTCCACGCAGTCACAGCAAAAAGCACCCAATTTCACATTTGGACAAGAATCCACAATTTCCCAAACTAGATTCAAGAACACATTCATAGGTTCAGGTAGAGCAGGGAGTTTTATTTTAGTTCCGCTCCAGACTTCCTTCGCAAAAGTGCAATCCCAAAGTATATGCCCCGATGTCTCACAGGCCCCACACAGAGCACAGCAGTCCTCACAATCAACTCCCTTCACCTTTAGCCTATTTCTAGTAGGAATGATGTTCTTACATGCCCTTCACATAAAGTGTTTTATTTTGCTTGGACATTCTAGTTGCCAAACCATCTTCCATATCGCTTTCATTTTCGAATTGTCAGAGCTGCTACCCATGTCAGGCCTTGAAGACACCTCTTTTAGGCAATTTTGCGCAACTCCGTAAGCACTCTTTACTGTAAAACTTCCATTTGAGGTCCCAGCCCAAATGACCAAATCATCAAGTAGCCTATAGCTGATTGGAATACCCAACATTATCTCAGCTTCATGCGGGATTAAAATGCTTCTAACCTTGGCTGCATCCCAACTCCTTCTATCTGTATCAATGAGGTCAGATACCATCACTTCCTTATACTGGGGTTTCCAGGGATTGAGAGCTTTGGACGAGCTTTGACTTGGAATCCATCTGTCGTTCCAAATGTGGATTCTTTGCCCATTGCCTATGCACCATCGAGAGCCCTTTTTAATTATATCTCTTGCTGCCAAAATACTACGCCACGCGTAAGAAGGCCTCCTTCCCACCTGAGCATTTAAGAACGACTCCTTTGCAAAATACTTGGCTTTGTAAACTATATGAACTAGTGAGTTTGGCTGCTGCAAAATTATCTAACCTTGTTTTGCTAAGAGTGCTAGGTTGAAGGCCTTAAGATCCCTAAATCCCATACCACCCTCGACCTTCGGTTTACATAATTTCTCCCAGGAAACCCATGCCAATTTCCTTTCCTTTCCTTTCTGATCCCACTAGAAATTACCCATCATTGAGTTCAAATCCTTGCACAATGAGTCCGGGAGCTTGAAAATACTCATAGTGTAAGTAGGTGTGGCTTGTGCGACAGCTTTTATAAGGATCTCCCTTTGCATGTATTGTTGTTCCGGCGAGACTAACGGACCTCCTTCAGCAAATTCTGTATAATCCCATGTGTTTCTTCTTACTTGCTGTGTGAATACTTCCTTCCCTCCCCTTCGTAATGGTTCCCCCCTTAGCCATGCTCCATACTGAAGCTGACTTTCTCCTTCCTTCTCACCTGGAGTCCGCCCTTCACTGCACTCTTTTAGGGAGTGACTAAGCAACCCACATCTGTAGCAAAAATTGGGTAATATCTCATATCTAAAATTAACCCATTTTGGCTTGCCACCTTCTAATGAGATTTTCTTCCCTCGCACCAATTTCTTAGTAACATCAATTTTCACTCTAACGTGGAGACACTTACCCTATTGAACTCCGGCCTCTGTTACATCCACATCTAGCACTGACCCTAAACACAACCCAATGGCCCATCCTGTCTCTTTTGTCCTGCTGTTCAAGGGTAAGTTATAGATCTGAACCCAGAAAGGAGCCCATTTAACTTCAATCTCCTTCGGAGTCAATTCTCCTACATATTCTTGGATGAGAATTAGTTGCTTCTCATAACTCCAAGGACACATATCCATCACTTTCTTCTTATCCTTCTCATCATCAAACTCCACCAAGAACAGTTCCTCTTCCATTTCAAAAATCTGGACCCCTTTATTTGGCTTCCACAGCATTCTTAAATTCTTTCTCAGAGTATCCATGTTTATGCTCCTTTGAGATAGGATCTTCATTATAGCACAATACTTCCCCACCTTCCTTGCAGTACTTGTGCTTTTGCTATCCAGCTCTATTCCCTTGTCTTCTTCCTCCGTAAACGTTAGTTTCTTCCACAACTCCTCTAACTCCTCTGCCATAGTTAGCAAGCTCGTTCTATGTCTACCTATGTAGGCCTTTTAGTAAACCCACATGGTTAGACACCAGCTAACTCACCCAGGGGAGGCACTCCACTTCTTGCAAGAAAACTGCAAGACTCCCACTCACTACCACGTGCCTAAGCACGAGAGCAACTTTTTTGACTTGAAAACAATAATTTGCGCTTATCATCTTTGATGATTTCACTTTTGATTCTCGACATGGCAATAGTGAGATAATGCAAAAGTGGTAGGCAACAACCAATAGGCAATGGCCAAGCCCACGTGATCACCATTGTTTTTTCCTTCTATAATTCTATATCTTCTCTTATCTGAAACACTATGGCATAATCACCTTTTTTTTGTCCTCTTCAATCGATATTCACTTTTTCCATTATTATCTTTCATTCATTGCCCATCAAATCAATCATGTTGCTTTTAGTTTGGCCAATTACTCAATAAAGGGGACTGCAAGGTTCCTAATCCTTCAAGGACCTTAGTTGATAAAGGGATTGCATAACAATTCTCAAATTTTCTTACATTGTATTTTCTCGTGTTTCCGTATCGTTGTTCTTTTTTTGGTTAAAAGAAAATTTTATTAAAACACAAAAGCTACAAAGCCATATTAGGCATAGTTCTGGCACAACGCCTTACATAATACACACTAGTAGCATTAGAGTTAACAAAAGAAGAAATTTCAAGCGTTGGGGGATTGTTAAACACTACAAAATTATCCTGCTGCAAGCACCCGTTTCAGAACCTGAGAACATCAACTTCTTTGTCTATTTAAAGAACCATGGTGTACAAAGTTCTTTGACTACCTAAGCTCTCCCTTCAAGCACAATCCCCAATTACCTGCTAAAGCTTGGATTGAGGAAAGAAATATTAATAGATAAGGACTATTTTGAATGATTGCATATTATTGAGAGACAATTTTTTCCACATGCCACATGTTTTAACCTTACTATATTTCACCTACCCAATTTGCTCTTTTTCCCAAAAAGAAAGAAGAAGAAAGACCTACTCAATCAACGAAAAAAATACTCCCTCCGTCCTATTTTGTTTGTCCTCTATTCTATTTTGGGATGTCCCAAAATATTGTCCTATTTTTAAAAATAAAAGTCATTAATTTACTAATGTTCCTATTATACCCCTATTAATTTACTAATTCAATTTTTTGATAAATTTATTTAAGGTTAGTTTTAGAAACTTATATATTTTTACAAGGTAGACAAGATAATAAATGATGTTCCATTAAAAAATTTGACTTTTCAAACAGGACAAACAAAGTGGGACGGAGGGAGTACACAAAATCACAAATATCCTTTACAAATTATTTTGGGCCTACCTCACCTCACTAAAGAATTGGGCCAAAAACTCACCATCACGTCGCCAAAGCAAAAGCCCAAGATCTGTCCCTATCTAAATAGTTGGTTTAAATCCTTTTATTGGTCGGCCAAATTCGTCAAAGTCGGGTTATTGATGGACGGTCCTAAGCATAGGCTAACCTAAGTGGTTCACCATAAAACTTATATTTGCCTCTTAAGAAAATGTAATCAAATTAGTTTTTTTTTTTTTTTTTTTTTTGGAGCAGATTTACATGATATTAAATCGGTTTGATGTAGAGGCAATCCTTAAAATTCCATTGAGCAGAAGGCAGGTGCAAGATAAAATGGATTGGATGCATTGTCGCAATGGAAAGTACACCGTCAAATCGGGGTATCATGTTGCTCGAATGCTAGCTAGAGACACCAATGGAAGAGAAGAGAGCCCAGAACAGAGGGCAAATCACCGGGTCTGGAATAGGCTTTGGCAACTCCGTGTTCCTAGCAAAATAAAAGTTTTTGGCTGGAGGGCTTGCCTTAATATTTTGCCATCAAAGGTGAACTTAGTTAGACGACAAATTCTGAAGGAGGACAGGGGTGGTTTATGTCAACGATGTCTGGAATCTGTGATTCATGCACTTTGGGAATGCAGTGCTGCACAAGATGTATGCGCTGGGTCTACTGCTTGAATACAGAAGTGTGGAGGCGTGAAGGAAGACTTTCTGCAACTATTTCAGTTTGTGATGTCGAAATTGTCGGAGGAGGAACTTGAGGCCTTTCTAGTTCAATAATACCAGTGTGTAGATTTTATAGTTTATTCAGTCCCTCCTGCTGAAGTTGTTTTGTACTTAATAAATCTGGATGCTTCTGGTTTTTTTGTTTTTTTTTGGATAAAAGGGGAAAGTATTATTTATATATAAAAGAGTTTATACAACTACAGGCTCAAAAACCTCCAAAGGATATAGTCTACTAGTCTCAAAGGTACTTCATATCTCGTACAAAAGCTGCATATACAAAAGATGAGCATGTATCATAAACTTCCAAAATGCTCTGTTGTTGACATCCCCTTTTAGTTAGTGCATCCTCACATTCGTTAGCCTCATGATATATGTGAAGTAGATGGACGGTCTATGCTTGTGCCATAAGGTTCTTGCAATTAGAGATTAACAGGACAACATCCAGTGATAAATCACCTCACGGTATATGGATGCTTCTGGTTTATGTTTAGGGTTTTAGACTGAGAAATTTAGCTAATAGTACTGTTGATTACTATTAGTAGTTACATATTCTATGAAATATATATAAAGAGAGATAATACCTAGGTTTGTAGCATTGCTCTGTTTGTTGGTAGTTTTAGGTATTATCTTTGTTTGTAGCATCTTTCACATAGAGAAATTAGGCTGATATAGAAGACAGTGGACATACTTAATTTTAGCTAACAACATCGTTGATTACTAATATCATCTCTTGCATGTCTATTGTTGCAAAATTTGCCCAAACTGAGACCCTGAGTTCTCCTGCATTTAAGGTATCGAGATACTATCCAGCTCACTCACTTAGTGGTACTATTTTAAGGGGAAATAGAAGTACATTTAAGACCTCACTACTATTTTAAGGGTGGGAGACTAGGAGTAAGACCACATAGGACTATTGGAGGGTTTTTATAAATTTCACTTCATTTTTTTTTTCTCCTAGGAAACCTAATGAGAATTTTACTTTTCTTTCATTTCTCTTAAGAAAATTTCATTTGTAATATGCACAAATTAAATTAAAATTTTAAATTTAGATTTCCAAAAAAAAAAAAAAAAAACATGTTTCGTCTAACCCTAGCACCCTAGGATATATAAACCCATAATTCTAATTTCTAGTAGAAACGCTAGAGCCCAATTCTCCCTCTTAGGAGGATCGTCATCGTAGAGTCACCGAAAAATGAAAAATTTTGATTAGAAAATTGTTTTTAACAACCAAAATGCCATCAATGAAGCATTTTTAGATCAAACCAAGAACTAACTAGTGTTAGTTGGCCTCTCTTGCCCCTAACCAACCCTTTCCCTGCTTTTCCTAGTGCCGTTGCTAGTAGCTTCTGACAAAGCTCGCCAAAATATTTTAAAAAAAGTTCATGTTTTTAACTAATTTTGGATCCTTCTTGTATTTCATTCAATCAAGCTTATCTTTCTATATTTGAGATCAATGTCACTTAAATCAGATTTCTTTAATTAAAATTGGAGAAATTTGAAAGTTAGGTTAGGTCTAAGACATGCTTTAGGGATTTCTATGTTCTAGTTATGTTTTCTTTCATTTGACTACGAAATCATAAAATTGAGGAGCCAAATTGAAGATTTAAACCACTAATTGATCAAAATAGTGGCTTGTTAACAAATTCTTAAAAATTGCATCTTAGGGTTAGTGTTTCATCATTCATGCATAAATTGGGGATTTTGTAATCCGTTTGTTAATTCATTAAATTGATCTCTCTATATTAAGAGTTCCAATACAATATTTAAACACCCAATTAGATCTGAGTTTGATCGAAATGAAATTATTTAACAAAAAAAGGGGGTTTAAATATTAGTTTTATTGATAAAATTAGTATTTTTCAATCAAATAAGGGTTTAATAAAATCGGATGAAATAATATGTAATTTTTACATCTAATTAGGGTTTTATAATGCCAATTGGGTGAAAACATTATAATTTTGAACATAATCAAATAATTAAAATTGTTAAGTTTAGGACTTAGGCCAAATTTGGGCTTTTGATGTTCTAAATACTTTAATGTCAAATTGAAGGTGAAATTATCGAAGTATGATACCTCATTATAATAGGTTTTGAACATCCAATTGGGTGAGGTGACCAAGGGCAAGGATAATTTAAATCTATATATATATCTTAAAGTTTGATTTAATAATCTTACTAATTGACAATGAATAAAATGAATATTTGGAATTTCTTGGTCCATAAAATCTCTCATGTTAATCATTTGGTCATTTTGGGAGATCAGATGACTTAACATGCAATTTGGTTTTTGAGACAATTTATTTGAAATACAAATGTCTTATCGCTGGTTAAATATGGATTTTCTTTTATTTTGCTGGGTGTCACACCACTTCTTTCTTTTCCTCTTGGTAACCAAATGAAGCATAACTGATCTTGCAGGTACTCTTTCTATACTAAAGTGTGATTGCTATACGTTTTACATAAACTTGAGTTTCTCAGCAAAAAAAAAAACATAAACTTGAGTTGGTTTTTCAGATACATCTGCAATATACCAAGTTATCATCATCCTATCCATCTTATTCAATGGCTAACATTTTGGTCCACATTATACAACATAATCCCCAGTATCAAATTATTATTTCAAATATTAAATCAGCAACTGTATCTGTTACCATAAAAGAATCTCTAATCTCTAATCTCTAATCTCCAATGTGAAACATGCTCTAATAATCTCAAATTGTAGTTAGAGCTGAGAAAGTCCAGGCCTTTGAAGTTAAGGCATTCAAGTGGAAATGGATTTGCATTATTTAATGAAATAAAATGATAATGAAGTAGTTATAAGAAACATTTCAGAGCCACTTCGAGTATCATTTGTTTCCAGAAGAAAGAGAGAGAGCCTATTTGGCATGCAAGAAAAAGAACATTAGGAAGAGACAAAATTCAGGAACCCATTTTCTCAACAATGCCAACCTCTTCTTTGAGAGTGTCATACAGAGTCTCAACAAGATTGAGCAGGAACCCATCTGAACCATGTGTCGCCAACAAGGAAATTGAGACAGGAAGATTATCATACAACCCTAGTGGTATGCTAACCTGTAGAAATGCAGAAAGAAATTACAAGTTTTTCCAAGGTGATCTTACATAAACAAACAAAGGAAAAAAAAAGATTGCTATGTCTCACAGAGAGAGAGAGAGAGAGAGAGAGAGAGAGAGAGAACCTGACAAAATCCAGATGCAGATGCAATCAACAGTAAGCTGAATGTCCTGTCACAAAAATTTTCTGATATAGTTGGATCTGTTTGTAACTTTGATGGAGGCCCCAGAACCGTGGGAATTGCTAGGACACCAAAATCCTGAATAATCATCATTGTTAGTCAAGCAAGTGTAAAAGACTAAAAGTTGAATTCATAAATGAGAGATGGTGTCACCATTTCTGCTACTATAGGATTTCTTGTGACTGGAAGGGGAGAGGAGAGGTAGTTAAGGTATTTACTTCCTAAAAGTTGCTCAGTTTTGAAAGCAAACATGAGTTATCATAATCATATGCGAATCTCACTACCCTGACCAGTCCTTAAATATTTAAAGCAAAACTTTCCAAACTCTTTTTGGTACTTGTGGAAGGAAGACAAAAACCACATTGGAAAATAACATTAATATTGCTTTTGCAGCAAAATAATATAAGGTAATTTTATTGAAAACAAATAGTAATTCTTAAAGAATATAGTTCCAATTTTATCTTGGGATCATTTCTCCAAGAAATAGGCTAGATATACTGGCATAATTATCATCAATAACGTAAATACAATTTTTCTGGGTTTTGTTTATGTCATCAATGAGATGAACCTAAAGAGATGTTGACAATAACATTACTCCTACATTTGAATTCTAATTCCTCGAGAATTTGAGTTAGAATGTTAGATGTGTGTATAAGTATAAATATAGAAAGGAAAGATCATTAAGTATATACATCTTTAATGCATAGATAAAATCTTTGACTTTCTAGCATCAATCGTGCCCTTATAAAATAGGGTGTTTGTCTTTATGAAAGATAATAACAAACTATTTAGATGAATACATGCATGCATACAAGCATATAAATGTGATTTTATAGACATATCCATTGTCACATATTAAGCTCCTACTTACTCAAAGGAAACATTTTCTTTTTATTTAAAAAATAAAAATAAAAATAATTTTTTTTTAGGAATATCAGATTTCCATATAGCCAAATCTTTGGTTTGTGAAACATTACAAGAAAGAGAAAGATAAAGAGTACCTCAATAAGATCAATAAGAGCTGCACGGGCTTCGCTCTTCACAGAGTGACAAATATCCAAATTTTCATCTGTTGTCATAAGGGCTTCCCATACCCGTTCTGATATCCCAGGACCCAAATCAGGTTTGACAGTATTGATCCATTCACCATGGTTGTTCTTGAACTCATGCCTGTTATTTGAATGGTTAATAAGTTCATCTGGCAATGTTTATATAAGAACAGTATTTCATCTAACAAGATTTTGACTAATATCAAAGTTATCATTCAATATTGTTGAATCAATTAAGAGGTGACAATCAGCACCCTATAATCAATCGCATGGCACTTGAAAGGGCTTCCAAAGATGGTATATGAGACTCTTGATCTGCATTTCCTTTATTGAAGAATTGTTTCAAACTTGGAACTTTGTCCTTGACATAGTCCTCAAGGATTGCAGGCGATACAAGATGACCTGCATTATTATTTGAAGCATAAAGTGAAATCTCACTGAATGAGAAACATATTGATCTAAACACATAAAACGTATTTTGACAAAGAAAATAATGAAAATTTTCTTTATGACGAAAGATTTCTAATGAGCAAAGGTTTTTCTTTTTGCTGCATTTGAGATGTATCTTTTGTTGTGTTCCTAAAAGGAGAATCTAGTTAATTAACATCTTTTTCAGGATTACAGCATTCTACTTCAATAAATCCACCCCAAATAATACCTTGAATTGCTATGAAATCCAAATAGAGCTTTTTAAAATTTATGAAGTGTTTGAATACTCCCATATGTAGAATTTAGACAAATAAATTAGGCATATGGTCAATGCTCTTACTCCCAAATAACTTGTCCACTGATTTGACGAGAGGTTGAATAACTCGATCCTTTGGAATGTCTGAAAGCTGGAAACAATCTTCTGCAATAATTATCCGACTGGGTCTGACAAGATCCACATCAGGTAATTGTAGAAGCACTCGTCCAACTCTATTAAAAATTACAGGGTCCCTAGCAAACCATCCTGTATGAGAAGTTGGTGTCAAAGAATCAGATCCTCCCCCAACCAATGCTGTAGAAATTTCTGTAGCATACTATTAAACAAGGAGCAGTAATTGGTTGGTTTGTTGTGTAAAAAAACTCATTGTTGGTATGATTTCATCATTTCAGTATGACCTTAAGTTTCTGGAAAAATCACTTCTGAATGCTTAAACTCTGTCATTCAAAAGTATCATAGGTTATTATGAATGTGTGTGTGCGTGCACACATGCCATACAGCAGACACGGATAGCTAGTGCACGAATATTTCATAACAACTTGGAACGATAAAAACATGGTCAAGAAATGTTAAGGAAAAACTGAAACGACTAAAGTTTTTTTGGCCGCATCACAGTATAAACTAATCTGCCAATCTGAACAATATCATCAGCATTTGCTATACTTTCAAGTGCAGAGTTGAACTTTTTCCCACTACATTTTAATATAACATACAACTTGACTCAAGCCATCAAACAGTTTGTTCCTTACCCACAGTATCAAAACTTTGCACCAAAGGAATAACTCCAGCAGTAGAAATGACATCATGTGAAGGCCGGAACCCAAGAACTCCACAGTATGATGCAGGTACTCTTACACTTCCTCCAGTGTCAGTTCCTATGATAGGAAAAACCTTTTCGTTAGATCTATTAAGGCAAGCCAAGAAACATAAAAAAATTTCTTTACAGAAACTCACCTAATGCAAAATCAACAAGCTTTGCGCCTACTGCTACAGCAGATCCACTAGAAGAGCCTCCAGGTACCCGATCAGGCACACATGGATTTGTAGGTGTGCCATAATGTTTGTTTTCTCCATTAATACTGCCAAAAACAGGTCATTCAATTACATCCCATCAACTATGATATGATCATTCGAAGGACCTATTTTTCCAAGATGGCTAATCCACTAAGTGACAGCCCCAGCCCATTTAGGAAGCAATTGGAAATCACAGAAAACAATTGATTGGACTAGAGATATTTCATACATGGAGATAAAATTGTATAAACACAATTGAATTGTTATCATTTCCCAAACTTATTATTTGGAATCAACCTACACATCTTCTACCCAACCCCCTTCCCAAAAAGAACTAATACTAAAATAGTGAAGTTATTGTTATTCTTAATACTAACCTGTATGCCAGTTCAGCCGTGACAGTTTTACCAACACACGTGGCACCTCCCCTTAAGACAGCCAAAATAGCCGGGGCTGTTGATGTGGCAGCCGGATGAGTCCTTGCCCAGTCAGGATTACCAAACCCAGTAACA
Organism: Quercus alba; assembly: GCA_036321655.1. NCBI lineage: Eukaryota > Viridiplantae > Streptophyta > Magnoliopsida > Fagales > Fagaceae > Quercus > Quercus alba. The sequence goes on from CM070300.1 coordinate 13,643,498, forward strand.
TATCCATCTACATCAAATCTAATTCCAAATAAAAAAACTTGTTAAAGAAAATGCGCAACACAAGCTTCTAAAGAACATACATAACCAGAAACAATAGCTTTATGCATATATAAGCTTGCAAGCCCACTTAAAGAACATAGATAAACTACTATTTGATATTAGTATACGAATTTGGGCACAGAACACATACTATCAAACATCGAAGAGCATGGATTAAAGGCAATAGTTAACTTGATGAATGAGTTCAATGGAACACACAAACAAGTAAGATACTTTTGTACTTTGGAATTTTCATGTATCCAACATGAAATTTGATGTATGACTTGCATGGTTAAAACCCATTAATTGATTTGATGCATAAGGTCATAAAAGAAATGAAAACAAGTACTATTCTTATAAGTTTCACGTATCCGCCAATACCATGGGGATTTTTCTTATTAAAAAAGAGTGATAGGACTCACATGTCTTTAAAAGCAAAGGTGAGGCCATGTAAGGGAAGCTGATGAAGTGAAGGGCTTGGTTGTAGAAGGAACTTCTCCATGAAAGCTCCATAGTCTGAGTCTCTTGCCATGTCCATTACTATTTACTACTGAGCTCTCTCAGACTGACTGAATCTCATCTATGCGTTTTAAAGTAGAGAAATGAATGTTGCCAAGGAAAATTTTGAAAGGTTAAAACGCTGTCGTAGCAAGCTTACGAATAATTGGTGGTGGTGAAGTTGCCTTGGTATTTGCAACAGAAGTCAAGATACACACATGGATACTTTGATATGTGGCCAAATCTAGATTCCTTTAGTACAAGGAAAGGCCAAATCTAGATTCCTTTAGTACAAGGAAAGGCCAAATCTAGATTCCTTTGACTACAACGAAAAGCGTGGGATGAGAAGCTGCTCTCTCACAACATGTGAGATATTTCATGAAAAAAACATGCAAGATCTACCTGCGTGGAAGCCACATATGTTATGGAAAAAAAAAAAAAGTCTCATGATCATGTTTCAATGGAAAATTTCAATTGGAAATACCTTTATTTATTGGGGCAATTGCTTCGGTGGGCTTTTTTTATTTTTTTTTTAAAGACTAGACAAGGTCGGACATGTAAATAAGATTTCTACAGCAAACCACATCCACAGGAAATTCGATGCAGGAATATTCCATCTATGATATGGAAGAATGAAGAAAAAGAAGAGAAATATTATTACATAGATACAAGATCGCAAATTAAGCTAGAGTGAACTCAAAATAGACTTGAAGGATATCATAAACCCAAAAATCTCAAGTTCCATGGGGTTTACAAGATATCTAAGGGTAGAGAGTGAAATAATACGGTCAAAGGCCGGAACACCATTTCTTTATATTAAAAAAGAAAAAAGACAAAAGAAAAAAAGACCAAAATGTTATGTCACTTTACTCATCTCAGTCAATCAGACTTCCAATAAACTTGCGGTGAGGCACTGGAAAAATATGCAAGTTAAGGCTCTTCAATCTTTACTAATTTTAAAAACAAAACACAGTAACAATATATTATGAAGGAGAACAATTCTAAGTGCTTTAATTGCAAAGAAATTCAATCAGGTCCATCAGAGTCCTCATCAAAGATATACAAGTAAGGTATTAGAGGTGTCTGTTCAATAGCTGCTCCTTCAGAAGCCTCACTGGTGACTCCATGATAACTCCATCCTAACCGCTGCATGTAAACTGCGTCATAGGCTTCAATGTTCAAACCTGAGGCAAGAAATAGTTCCACCTCATTTACAAATCGGTCTGTTCTTGCTCCTAGAAAACGCCTTGCTGCGTCAGAGACTAAAGCCTTGAACTCTTCTTGTTTTGTTTCAGACCTTTTTAAATGATACTTTTGGTCATTCCTGAAAAATGAGTGTTTGGTGCAAATTCAGGCACAGTGAAAATCAATAGAATATCATCATCCAATAAAATGATTTTTTAAGCTATAAGCCACGTTGTCTTCCATCAAAAACAAATATCAAGAGAATGAGGAAATAGATTGTGAAGAGTATGGAATGTTTTTCATGATCCATTCATATTCAATTGAAGACGCAAACAGTGATAGCATATCACCTTGTTAAGGATGTTACAATCACACCAAGTATGTGGTGAAGGATAATGTCAACATCTTCCTCCTAGACATAATGTCGCAAAAGGTAAACAAGAGTCAAGAATATGTAGTTGCCTTATAAAACAGGTAATATATATGGTACAACCTCCTCTCATATGTAGTTTCACTGTAAAAAAATTCCACAAGAAGATTAAGGAAAATTCATTCAGACATCTCATTAAGCATCATTTTACTTTTAGACCATGATTGGTTGCAATCGGCTAATAAATTCAAAATAGCAAAGTTAAACAATCAAAGGATTTTTGAAATTCACCGACATTTAGACACATCTTGAAAAAAATAGGTTACAAGAATTGAGCATGCGGCATAAGCGCAAGCACATGCTTATTTTAAATAAAGTGCACATTCTTTAAAACAATGAAGTAAATTCGAAAACAATTATCAATAGGTAACACGACAATCAAGTGATCAATTAACCATATAAAATTTAAACATGACATTTTATATAATTCTCTTGTGCTTTAAAAACATACAAACTTATGATAATTGATAGCCATGATAAAAATGTACTACATGGTTGAATCATATATGCCCAAAAGGCAAACCGCCAAAAGCACTAGAACAGTAAGCAGTGACTTCTATTAATAACATAAGCAATGCAATTCAATGTAATTCTAAACCCTAAACCCTAATATACCCAAAGGGCAAATAACAAAAAGCACTAGAATGGTAAATAGTGACTTTTATGAATAACATAACCAATGCAATGCAATCTTAAGCATAATAACCTTCATCATCTTCCTCATCTACTTCATCTAAATTAATAGTCTCTCTCCCTCATTAGGACTTAAGATTTGTGAACTAGATCTTAAATCCATTGTCCTTCCTAGTGACCTCAATTTTGATCTCATGTTGAAAATTTCTTCTCCAACTCCAGCAGCTCTAGCAACATTACACCACGTCAAGTAATAATCGTCAAATGCAAGATCATTGTCAGCACATTTATTGGGTTTATCTTTCTTCCACTCTCCCAGTCAACCCTCATTCTTATCATCTATAACTTTCAAAGATATTGGACTGTGTGCTCCTTTTATTTTTTATTTTTCCCCTACTTTTAGAATTTATAATGAGGTGTGGGCCAATGTGTATCACAACATAAGATTGGTATTTATATAACAAATCAGGGCCCATATATATAGTATTCAGATATAATGCATTTAATCAGTTATTTATCTTTACAAAAAAAAAGAAAAAAAGAAGCACAAAATGCTGGATGAATCCTTGCCAAGTCAGGAATTCCAAACCCAGTCACATATCCATCGACATTATATCTGTTTCCAAATAAAAAACTTAAAAGACAAATCTAATACACACACACACACAATCTGCAGACCAACACATAAAAATACCCAATTACTGATATTGTTATCCACACACAAAAACACACGAAATCTTCTAAATAACATTGGTAATCACAAAAAATAGATGACATTGATGCATAAGCTTGTGCACACAATTAAAGAATATAGATACACAAACTTCAAACTTCAAAAGAGCATGGCTTAAATCCAATAGTTAAAATTCATAAAAAGACTATCTCACTCTGAATTTTACTGTAAATGATTTTTCAGGCACCAACACACTTCCAAAGAAAAAATTGAGAAAACCCAGTAGTTAAAAGCAAAAGAAAACAAGTACAAAAGCTTTGAATTGTTGGAGGACAAAGAAGAGTGATAGATAGTATAATAAATCAGAGGAATAAAAGTGAAAGAATGTTATTAGGACTGACATGTCTTTAACAGCAAAGGTGAGTGCATTCAAAGGAAGCTCATGGGCTGATGGGCTTGGTTGTAGAACGAACTTCTCCATGAATGCACCATAGTCTGAATCTCTCTCTCTCTCATTCTTTTAAAATGGTGAATTTTGCTTAATAATTATAATAGAAAAAAAATATTTTAACTTAAAATACTATAATTAAAAGGTTAAAATTAAGTAAATATTTGAGGTTTGGGCTAATACCAAACAGATTCAAAGTGTTCCACTTTGCTTTACCCTCAACACTTTGCACTTTAAGTGAGATTCAGTGCTCTTTTACCAAAAATGGTATGTCTCTGTTTTTGTCTTTTCAATTTAATGAATAAGATTGGCCATAGTCAGCTTTGGATGCCCAGCAAAAATGGAGTTGGTGGATATACAGATTTTTCCTCTAGAATTTAACCTATGCAAATTGGCTGATGCTAACATGATAATAAATGGTTGGAAAGCTTCATTCAGGATTAGCAACATGTTTTATTACATGCAGCTTGCGTTCTATGTCATAGTCTACAATCAATTTATAGTGTTCATAAGGAAACATTAGACTGGTTAATTTGCAGACCTGTATAAGAGCTTGTATTTCCCTTCTCAACCAACTTTGGAGCCAGTGGTTTGGCTGAAGATACTTATGAGATTTCCAATACCATAGTACATTGAATATGTCATCTACAATACCTGATTGAACACATGGTTAACCGAAAAGCATAAATACAGGTAATAGTGATTTTGTCAGGAAATAATGTTACAAACAGTAGCATTAAGAAGAACCAATAAATAGAATGACAAGCAGCATAAGACCTGGTTCAGTGTAATAGCACTGTAATCTATACTTGTGTGCTCTTGTTAAGAGAAAGCTGCAACATCATTACATGAAGTAACATAAATATAGAAATATAATAACTGCCGGGGAAAAAAACTGAAAGAAAAGAAATCAAAAGGACGATACCTATATCCAAAATCTCGATTAATGTAATGCCGTTGAAATGAACTTCCATCATATCCATGTAGTATAGAAAAATTTTCTGTCTGCAAATTAGACAAATAGCCATTCAAGTCTCAAGTAATGATAATATTGTTGACACACAATCTAAACAGCCCTTTGCATTCTTTTCCACCCAGACAAGAGCATGCATATAATTTTTTGCAATATTGAGGGCTGATTTTCAAATCTATTTGACACGTCAAATCTGGATCAGGAAATTTTTAGTGCATATTGCTTTCTTTGAATGAAAATTTTTTAGATCATAGTTAATCCCAGAAGCTATTACCCACCAAAAAAATGGGGAAGAAGACTGGAGTGCAATTGAATTGGAAAAAGAATTAAAACCAAAAGAAAAATGAAATTAAAAGAAGAAGAAGAAGAAATCTAACTGGCATGTAGTAGAATTGTAAGAACAGGAGAAAAAAACTGAACCTTGCACAGAGGACATTTTACAGAAGTAGGTGGGCTAGAGTGCTTGCGTGCAACCACTTTGGTCCACTGTACAATGCAATTGTAACAAAACTTATCTGAAACACAAAAATGGAATGACTAGGCTTAATAAATAACTAAATATGATTTACAGCAGTAAATTCATTATTCCAAAAGGAAATTACCAAAAACAAAAACCATCATGTGTTAATTCCCTGCACAATTGGAAAATTTATATATAGCATTCTAACTTCTTGAGCAGTATGCAACGTATTAAAGGAAAAAAAAAATATATATATATATATATATATGGGAAAGATGTTCAAAATAACTTTATTTATTTTTAATATGTAATAGAATTTCATTTAGAGAATCAACCTCTCCAAAACAAATTGGGGGAAAGGCTGCCTACATGACCACTCCTTGGCCCCACAAAAAGTTATAGCTTTGGGCACTAGGTACAACTACATCCATGTAATAGAATTTCATTTAAAAAGCGCAAAATAAAGTGCTATCTTAGTACATGAGGTCTATAGAAAAGAATAGTGAGGAAAACGAAAAGGACCAAAGAAAAAGAGATTAACATCTAAAAAATAGGTCCAAGAAGTTAGTCATGGAGAAATTGGAAGAATTGGAAGTACACTTGTATATTGTCTTGAGATAGAGAAACTTGAGATGTGGCATGGCTAACTCCTTTCCCTTGAAAGTATGTCTCTCTTTCCAAAGACACCACATGATACATGACAGAGTTGTAACCCAAATATCCAAATATTCCCAAATTCCCTTTCCAAGAAGCCAACAATAAATTGTAAACAGTCACAATTCTACAGAGATGTAAGTATCTACCCTGCCCTAGGCTCCCAAATGCTTATGTTCTTTAGTTTATTGAGATTTTCCCATGTCCCTAGTACACTGCCTGTGAACATGCATGCTATTTTCATTTCAAAAAAACTTATATTACTTCTATAAATATATATAAAGCTTACTGAGATTTTCCCAACAACACCACTCCCACAGAATACAAACAGACTTGCATATAACTATCCTTGCTACAATAAGCAAGTATAACTTATGCTCAGAAAGAATAATTGGAGAATAGTTAAAATCCTGCCAAGAATATATTATTATTAGCCATCCCACCCTAGTTTCCCAAGTGCTTATTTTCTCTAGCACCGAATTTTTCTTCAAATCAGTTTGGAGGAAAATTCTTCCAAACCATTAGATTTCAAATGAGAAAAAGGGCAAAACCCCCACCCCCATCAGCACCACACTCACAAAACGGCTGCAAACATATCACCATAAAAAAACAGGTAATGTTTTCCTAGTCTTCAATACTTAAAATTACTTACCATTACATGTCCCAATCGACAATTGGCTGCTCTTAGTTTCTTTTCAATAAGAAGGCTTTCAAACTATGTAAATCATAAAACGTATATGCTATAAAGAGAGGGGATTGCATTCTTTTCTACTATATAGATTATAGCTTTTGAGAATGAATCTATCATCTTAGTATTGTTTCAATGACTCTCAATTTCATGAAACTACACTGATTATTTCATCACACAATTCTTTCACCTGGGAAAAAAGAAACTGCAACAGACAATTAACTTAAAACAAAAATTTTAGATCATATTTCATATAAACCAAATTTCAACAAGATAATTGAAAAAAACAACGAGAAAGCTCAAAAGGGTTTCTTTATATCACAATCGGCAAGGTTTTGGAGAAACCCAACTCATGAAATCGAACAAAGAAAGGAAAAAAGAACAGTCTTTAGCTAATAACACTGATAACAAAGAAAATCGATGCTCCATTTGATTGCCAAGGAAACCCAAATTTCCAATCTTTGTAAAATTTTCACAATTTGGAAACTAACATGAAGGGAATGCAAAAAGTCCCAAAACACCAAAATGTTTTCTTTTTCCTTTTAGTAATTTTCTCGGCAACCAAACACGGAGATAGAGGTAGAGAAGAAACGTACGGAAACATTTGTCAAGATAGGAATCTTGAAGGATGGGTCCGAGGCAGATGGGACATGGGTTGGAGGGGTCCCCTGAAGCGTGAGAGTTGCTCTTGGTGGCCTCCTGGTTCATTGTTTTTGTGTTTTTTTTCAGTGCCAAAGCTACAAAGTACGAAGTACAATCTTTTAGCAAACCCAGATATGTATTTGTAAAGAAGGGACACAATTGCTAGGGGTTACATGTCCAAAAAAGGGCGAAAAAATCACGTGAGTTAAACAGGAGCAGCACGTGGGATAATCAACTGGATTAGAAGTTGTAAGATTAGTTCATGAATAGATATGGAATTGGTTTGGGGAAGATTTGTAACATAGGGATTTATGAGAGGTGAGAAAGATTTTTGTTAGATTAGGAGTTAGATGATTTATCACCTCTATGTTTGGGATCCAGTTGTTTTGAGACGGGTTACTTGAGGTTTGGTCATTGCTTCAAGCTTAATTGGGTGAGTGAGAAGTTTTTGAATCTGCATGTCTCCATTAGAAATACTAACAAGTATTATTTGAGTTATAATTTATCAGGTTATTAATACAAAGTTTATTTATTAACTAATGTGAGTATTTAGAGGTTTTTTGAGTACTTAACTATGATCTTAGGTGTACTCAGTCATCTCATCTTGTATCATAGTAATTACAAGAAAGAATTTGCTAAGAGTAGCCCTAAAATGATAGTCAATAGTTTTGAACAGAGGATTTCACGAATCTCATAGGAGTCTAATACATAGTCATATAATCCATTTAATAGTCACATTTTGTTTTGATAAGTCTTTTGTCATCGAGTAAAGATTTTAGATTCGAACCTAGATTACATCTAGGGTCGGCCCAAGGCCTAGACAAGTTAGGCCTAAGGCCCCACCAAAAAACAAAATTTCCTTTGGGGAAAAAGGCCCCACTTCCCATGCTTAAATGTCTAAATTTTTTATAAAATTATATATATATTTTTAAAGGTTGTATATTTTTTTTTATTAGTGATGTTAAGGATACTACAAATTTTACTATTGGATTACAAATTGCTATATTATTAATTATAAAAAAGTGATATAAACATTTGTGAGTACACAACTCGCACCAATCGGTTTTTGTCCGCTTTGGGGAGCCAGTCCCTCACGGTTTTGTCACGAAGGGGTGGGAGGTCAGGATTTTTGCCATGAAGTGATTGACACCTAGGCTCACCTTAGTCCCACATCGCCTAAGTAACCCTCCCACTCATGGTTTATAAGCTTCTGGAGCGACCATGAGTGGGAGGGTTACTTAGGCGATGTGGGACTAAGGTGAGCCTAGGTGTCAATCACTTCATGGCAAAAATCCTGACCTCCCACCCCTTCGTGACAAAACCGTGAGGGACTGGCTCCCCAAAGCGGACAAAAACCGATTGGTGCGAGTTGTGTACTCACATTAAAAGGGGTTTTGTCACGAAGGGGTGGGAGGTCAGGATTTTTGCCATGAAGTGATTGACACGGCCCTTTTAATGTGAGTACACAACTCGCACCAATCGGTTTTTGTCCGCTTTGGGGAGCCAGTCCCTCACGGTTTTGTCACGAAGGGGTGGGAGGTCAGGATTTTTGCCATGAAGTGATTGACACCTAGGCTCACCTTAGTCCCACATCGCCTAAGTAACCCTCCCACTCATGGTTTATAAGCTTCTGGAGCGACCATGAGTGTACCACTACTCAGCACTTGAGTGCTTAGTAGTGGTACACTCATGGTCGCTCCAGAAGCTTATAAACCATGAGTGGGAGGGTTACTTAGGCGATGTGGGACTAAGGTGAGCCTAGGTGTCAATCACTTCATGGCAAAAATCCTGACCTCCCACCCCTTCGTGACAAAACCGTGAGGGACTGGCTCCCCAAAGCGGACAAAAACCGATTGGTGCGAGTTGTGTACTCACAACATTCATTAGTTAAAATGAAGTTCATCAATGAGAGTTAATGTTACATTATATTTTGAACATTTTATAGTATTTTTAATTAGCACATTTGTTTTTTTTTTTTTTTTTTTCATTTTTATTAAGACTCTCAAAGTACGAAACCAATAAAACCTTAACCAAATGAAACCATAAAATGTTTTAAAAAGATGTTGTAAATGTGTTAAATCATCAATTATAGATTAATCTCCCCTAATAGTTTGAGACTTTAATTTTTGTAATCTAATATCTTACAAAGCTACCCACCAAATAATATCTCTCTCTCTCTCTCTCTTAAAAAAAAGATATAAAAATAAAAATTAGATTACAATTTTATTTAACCATGCATCGTCATATATCTAAAATAAAGTATCTTTTTTAATCATAATATATTTTTATTTCATTTTATTAATATTTATAGTTTAACTATGATATTTAATTCTCTATATGAAATTAACATTAGTTTAGTTGGTTTTATTCATCAAATTATGTATTTAATGTATCAAATTAACCTTGATTTGATTAGTAATAAATAATTTTGTTTAATTAATATATACATATTAAAGGCCTCACATAAAATTTTTGCCTTAGGCCTCAAATTGTGTTGGGTCGCCTCTAACTACATTAAAAATCAATTGGTGTCTTACGCTTGATTGTATCTATCAAAATAAATAAATAAATAAATAAATAAATAAATAAATAAATATATATATATATATATATATATATATATAGTCAAGTTATTATTAAATGGGTTATGTGATTAAATATATAGAATATACAATATATGGAAGTCATCTTTTACCTCTTAAATCTATGATATTTAACAAAAATAAGATTAAATCCTACGTTCCTACACAACTTCAAACCTTCAATAAATCTGTGCTTTTTTTTTTTACCCCTAAAACTATAAGATATTTAGTAAATTCAGATAAACTAATTATCCTTGTGTCATATGCTAGTGCTTTTCACACACATACACTTGTCTTAGCGTTCCAAAATGAGAGAATGGGTGATGAGGTTCAGGGTGTGCAGTGGAATAAGGCAACAAAATCCATAATGTAAATGCCTTACTAATAAAAATGCTGATTCAAACCCCAATGAAGGAAAATATCATATATGTTTAGTCATCATTAGTCATCAACCACAACCAGGCTAGACAGATATAATTTTGCAAGAACCAATCAAGACCTCAGGCTTCCAAGCTTAGCTGAAATAAAGTTATTTGGTAAATTCAGTTCAACAAGCTGAAAATAAGTACAAACTGTTGTCATTATATGCAGAGACAATGAGATTGGTCCCCCAAGATGAAGATGGACCGTCATTTATAAAGTGGCACAAAATCTAAACCACGTGAAGTCCAATTTGTTCAGCTTTTTCTTAAGCACTGCAAATCTGGTGCAGTGTTGGTTGGCCTTTGCTATGCGTTCCAAGCATTTGCATTTACTTGTGCCAGAATTAAATTTAGCCAGTTTCAGATTGAAAAATAAGTACTTCTTTTTCTTTGTTTATATCAAAGTACAGCTTTACATGTAAAAAAATGGTATAAAAAAGAGGGAAAGAGGGGGGGGTTACCAAGCGCTTTTGTTGTAGCATATATAGCTGTAATGCCAATGAGTGTAACGTTTATGCAAGAATAAAAGTTTAAATTTTTTTTTTAAAAAAAACATAAAAGACTAGAATGTACATTAAAACAAATGGGGAAAAAAAAACAATTTCATCAAATTTATAAAAGGAATAGTTGTTATAAAGGTGAAGAATCCATTAATTCTAGTGTTCTTTGAATAATGCCACTATTACTCAATTTATTAGACTACGAAATCTCCTCTTTACCAAAAAAAAAAAAAAAAAAAAAAAAAAAAAAAAAAAGAAAAGAAAAGAAAAGAAAAGAAAAGAAGGAATTCTATTTTACACAATTTTCTTTTACTTGCATAACCTGCACATTGGAAAATGATTTTTTTTTTTTTTTTCCAAATATCAAAGAATCAACAAAATTACTTATGGTAAAAGCAGAAATTACAAAGTACACATACATAATCCTTTCATTCGAAACTTCTCACTAGCTAGCAGCCTAGCACTTATGTATGCTCTCATTTTTTAAACTAAAATTTATCATGCGTCTGAAATTTGTTCCACATACCTCTCAAATTCTTAAGCTGCTTAAGTCCAACCTTGGTACATATAAAACTGAAAATTCCAACTTCTCTACAGCTTTGGTAACTGACCATCGCAATCCAATTTCTTGGTTATAGTTGAGATTCCTTGTATTTACAACTTGTGACTTGTCTAAAAGGCTCAATCGAATAAGCAAACTCTTTCCTTGCTTCAAATCATAACAAGTTGGCTGCTCCATCATTGTTTTTTCCTTTCTTGGCTTCTCATAAGAAAACGGTATTGGTTTGAACCAGAATGACTCTTTCTTTGCCAATTTTGCAGGATACGTTTCACAAGTGTCAACATCATAAATTGATATTTCAACAGGAAGCCATGCTTTCAGAGCTTTATGGCTAGCCTCATTCATGTTACCTAAAATATGTTCTTCAAACTCCTTTGAAGGTGAAATCTTGAGGCTATCCCGACAAAGATGATCTGTTGTAAGTCTAATCCTAAATGGCCAAGAGTTGCTATCTTCTGGCAAATTGCTACAAACTTCCTTATCCTTGTTGCTAATATCTTCTCCTATGCCACTTCCATCCCTTGCCATTTTCTTCATCATGGAAATGAACTAGAATTGAAGCAGGAGAAAGAAAGGAGGTGGAAGGAATTGACCAAAACTTGCTTTTATATTTGGAAAATTATTCATACCATTTGTTTTTCATTAGTGTCCTTATCTGTGCTTGATTCCTTATTAGATCATTCATGTTAAAGATTTTACCTTTTAAGAGTCTTTTTCTCTTAGCCAGTTATATCATTAAGTGAATTTCCATATCTTGCTCTAATTCAACAATAGCATTTACTGTTACTAACATTATTGACCTCAAGAAGGCCGGTACTAATGAGGCGGGCTTACTGGTGGTGATTCATAACCATCTTGGTCAGGTCATGGGGGCGCTTTCACAAAGAATTCCTTTCCAAGTTTCTGTAGCAATGGTGGAGGCATTAGCTGCTAAGAGGGCCATTGAATTCGCTCTCAAAATTGAAATATGGAAAACGGAAATAGAAGGCAACACAGTAGTGGTAATGAAAATTCTAAATGACTCGGATGTGAATCTGTCACCTGTTGAATTTATTCTGCAGGAAGCTAAGTTGATGGCCAAAAATATGGATTGTTACTCTGTTGCTTATGTGGGAAGAAATGGAAACAAGGTTGCTCATGCCTAAGCTAGGAGAGCTGTAGCCTCTTCTAATTTACTGGTTTCTTTGGCTGATGTTCGCCAGACATTGACTGATTGAAGCTTTAGTTTGTAATGACTTCTTTTCAGTCTAAGAAAAGTTTGAATCTTGATTTGAAAAAAAAAAAAAAAACATTATTTTGACCTCAAGGTAAGTTGTTGTCAGATTGCATACAAGTCTTAGTATCTGCTCCATGTCACAATAATAGCCCAATTAATGAAGCAATGGTTGTGGTGGACATGAAATAATTAAATACAAACCTACAACAAATTATAAATAAATTCTAGTCCTTCTCTGAGTTCATAGATTTCTTAAAAGAGTAGCTTTAGATAGCAATTGAGCTTGCTAGTTTGGGTAGCTAGCTCATTCGCTTATTAAATCGCTACACTATGCTCCATAAGACATTGCATAGACGGCCTGCACAAAGCTAAAAACACGTAGGTTTGGCGATGATGTACTGTGCTTGAATGTTCTAGAAAATAATGCTAAGAACTCAAAGCTTAAAGATAGACTTGAAAATTAGTGGTATGAAGATGTTTCATTCATTGGATCAATTTATCAAAGTGATTCAAACAATCAAAACTACAGGGATGAGAGATCAGAGCTCGTAGGATCATGCGTAGTTCATCGAACTGCAAAATGGCAGAGGCAGAGGGAAGGGGGGGGGAGCTGCACATGATTTGAAGATGTTTCATGAGTAGCAAACTCTTTGACCCGTGGAAAAATGGATTCAAAGCTTTTGAAAATCAGTTAAGTTTCTTTCCACGATGCAAGTATTATTGTATTAATAAGCTTAGAAAATCCTTGGTTTTGGACAATACATTATTAGATTTCCTTGTTCAATATCATCACTTATTCCCGAGGAATGAGCAACATAATATAATGAAAGAAAATTGGATGTCATTAAATCAACCCTTCATCCATAACAAAATTTAACTAATAATAAAAAAGTTTCTGTTCCACCTGGATGTTTGTCTAGTTGAATATAGAGGTGCATGAATTCATTCATCTACCTTGTTTCTCTACTTTGGACTGAATACATCACACCATACGGAAGCAAACAATCTATGTGAGTCAATATTTGTTATGGAGGTTCTGTTTGATGTCAGTTTTACAATTGTCACACAGAGAAAGATTGATTCTTCATTTTTTTGTGGAGAAATAATAGAGTAATTTAGTGCACCTTGTGCAATTAAAAGCTTGAATATCCAACCTTTTATAATAAGAGCACTTGCAACTTTTTTCCCAAAAATCCAGCGAAGAATAAATGGGACTAGTTGCTAAAAAATCATGCATACGTAACTATTACTACAACTTCAAGTACACCATCAAGATTCCATATGAATGTGTTCATAGAGACAAGGAATAGAGAAAGGAACTGCGGCAAGAAAGCTGGAGTTTGCTGGAAAAATATGTTATTCTTTCCACTGTTTTCTTATCATGTCCGGGGATGTCAAACCTGTGCTTTATTCTTCATCCGAAGCTTCACTGGTTGTATCTTTCTCTGCACATACAGAGAGAGGCAGGACTTGTTCAAGTAATACAAATTCTGGGTCCATGAGATAGACTAGGTACTGTGCTTGCCTCCATAGGCCTTTTTTCGCTTTTGGGCTAAGGCTTCTACAGTGGGTGAGAGTAGGGCTTGACTCTCTCTCTCTCTATATATATATCAGCAGAATGATTGTCAGTCCAGAGGTTCTGTTAGCAGTTATAAATAGTTATAGTGGCAGACATAATGATGCAAAACAAAGGAGAAATCTCTGCAGGATGTAGATTAAAGAGCAAAAACTCCAACTTAACGTAACCTTATTACCTTACAAGGCTATAAAGTTATGTGATTCAGAGAATACGTCAGAATAGCTACTTTTTTCTAATGAAATTGCGAAGGGTTTGGGCTTGTCGCACGAGAGAAGGGAAAAAATTGTCTAGTAATGAATGTTGTTTCTGCCATATAATCTCTCTTTTCTCTCTCTCTCTTAAGTTCCACTTCGTTTTTCCTTTTTCTTTCTTCTTTCATTTTTAATTCCTTATTTAGATTGCCTAGGTTACTGTGTCTTCTTTATTTATTTATTTTTGATCCAGTGTCCTTCTCTTTATGGATATTATTTCTATTTATACACAAATCGGGTCTATGTGATTTCTTCGTTTTACCCCTATTTTTCAACAACCACTCTTGCCACACTATGAGCGTGCCCACTACCTTTTTACCTCGGTTGGTGGAGGGATTTTGTAGACTAGCATAGTAAGGAAGGACAAAATAGTAAGTTGATAAGGATAAAAGAAGTGGTCAAATGAAAGATAAGGGTGACGGTATCTATTGGGCCGTCAGCCTTTGTTTAACAAACTGACGGCGCTATGAAGTGAAGAATTCCACAGGTAGACGGGATAATAAAGCTGAAGGACATCCTGAAGCTGACGGTATGTATACCGATGGCACAACATAGACTGACAGCACTAGTTAAAGAGTGCTTGCTAACCACGTTTGCGTGTATAAGTAAATGACTTGCTCTCCACGTTTCGTGAAACCTAAGAGGGATTTCTATATGGAAAGGATCCCGCGAAATACGCCCAAGGAGACTCCTATAAGGAAAAAACTTCTACTCCAAGGAAAATGGGTTAAGCCCTACTACTATAAAAACCAAGTACCCTTATGAACCAAGGTACATATAATTTGCCCTCTTTAGCACTCTAGAGTAGTGAGAATAGTTTTGACTTGACCTTCGGAGGGTATTTGGTCGGTACCACACCGGTACTCTTTGTTAGGTAATTTCTTTTCGCTGTGCAGGTGTTATTTGGGGCGCACGAGGACCATGTGGCTTACTGGTGGTATTTTCAGCATCATCAGTTGGTGCCGTCTGTGAGAAACGTGTAGTGTAAAGTCATATCACCATTTCCCGGACAAAAGTTGCATGGTGCTCACCGGCTCAATGGCAACCACTAATGACATTCAAGAAGAAGAACCATCCACGACCGCCCTCAAGAAGCAAGTCAAGACTCTTGCCGCGGCCGTGGAACGTCTCACCCGACAAAACCACGACCTGGAAGAGCAGTTACGCCAAAAAAACGCAGCACCAGACAACCAAGGAGCTGATCAAGAAGGAACCAGCGCCGACAGAAGAAACCAGGAGGGACCCCAGGTCAGCAACGCCCCGAGCAAACCGGAGCGACAGAACATGAGCTTCCCTTCCCTCGCAGATGCAGCTCCGCCACCTATTATTTCAGAGATGCAGGCCATGAAGGAACAAATGGAGGTTATGATGAACGCTCTCAAGGGGCGAGTGTCTAGTGATCTTGACGACCTTGTCAACCGGACTGACTCGCCATTCACCGCCACCATCAACTCTTACCCCCTACCGAGTAAGTTCCGCATGCCACAGATAGACAGTTATGACGGGGTCAGAGACCCTCTGTACCACTTGGAGACCTTCAAGACCCTAATGTACCTTCAAGGAGTAGCAGACGTGATCATGTGTAGGGCCTTTCCTACAACGTTGAAGGGCGCAGCGAGAATTTGGTTCAGCTGACTGACACCGAACTCCATCAGCACCTTTAAAGAACTTAGTGCTCAATTCACCGCACACTTCATCGGAGGCCATCGGTACAAGAAGTTTATGGCTTGCTTGATGAGTATGAAGTAGTGAGAGGATGAAACTTTAAGAGCCTACATATCCCGCTTCAACAAGGAGGCACTCTCGATCGACGAAACCGACGATAAGATACTCGTTGCGGCATTCACGAATGGCTTGAAGAAGGGTAAGTTTTTGTTCTCCCTATACAAAAACGACCTAAAGACCATGTCGGAAGTACTTTATCGTGCCACAAAGTATATGAACGCTGAAGACGCGCTGTTAGCCCGAAAAAAGAGGCCTAGGAAAAGAGAGAGGCAGGAAGACACTCGGCAGGACCAAGGCCGAAATAAGGTAAGAACAGGAGACCGAATGGACGAGAGGCGCCCTAAGCCCCTGGGATGAAGATTCACGAGCTTCACTCCATTAACAGCCCCGATAGATCAAGTCCTTATGTAAATCAAGGATGAGGAGGCCCTGACGTTCCCGGGAAAGTTAAAGAGTGATCCTAACAAACGTTCCAGGGATAAGTATTGTTGTTTCCACTGTGACCATGGTCACGATGCGGCTGATTGCTATTACCTCAAGCAGTAGATTGAGGCCCTTATTAGATAAGGAAAACTGCAGAAATTCATTAGAAAGGAGAAAACGGATCCACCCGCACAAGACCAACACCCCCAACGGGATAATAAGCTATCGAGGCCTCTGATAAGGGACATAAGGATGATCGTAGGAGGAACGGTGGTCGTCGGGTCGTCCAAGAAGGCCCACAAGACCTACCTTTGGATGGTACAAAATGTTCAGCTGACGGGAGTCGTGACAAAGATAGCACGAAGAGAAGGCCCCATAATTGGGTTTTCAGAAGAGGACGCACGACGCCTTCACCATCCACATGACGATGCGCTCGTCGTCAGCTTACGGGTAGAAGACTATAACATGCACTGGGTGTTGGTTGACAACGGCAGTTCAGTAGATATTTTATACTACCCGGCGTTCCAGCAGATGAGGATCGACAGGGAGCGATTGATTCCGACAAACGCTTCACTCGTAGGCTTCGGAAGGAGCCGGGTATTCCCCCTAGGCACAGTCACATTGTCCGTCATAGTAGGCGATTACCCTCATCAGATAACCAAGGACGTGACGTTCTTGGTGGTCGATTGCTCGTTTGCCTACAACGCTATCCTCGGATGGCCCATGCTCAATTCATGGAAGGCGGTAACTTCAACCTACCACCTGATGATTAAATTCCTTACTGACTACAAAGTAGGGGAGATGCGCGGAAGTTAGATGGCCGCGCGTGACTGCTACATAGCCATGATGGAAATGGAGGACCAGGTTCAGGCTTTAAGTATAGAAGAGCACCGGACGGTAACGGAGCTAGTACAGAAGTTAGAAGAGATATCCCTTGACAGTTCCGATCCTGGCCGAACGACCAAAATTGGAACACTCGCTAACCCCGCGATCCGTCAGGAACTCATAATCTTCCTCAGAGGCAATCGAGACGTATTCGCCTGGAGTCATGAAGATATGCCAAGAATAGACCCATTAGTCATGGTGCACAGGTTGAATGTATCGCCTGCCTTTCCACCTGTCCGTCAAAAGAAGAGAGTGTTTGCCCCCGAACAAGATGGGACCATAGCAGAAGAAGTCCGAAAGATACAAGAAGCAAACTTCATTAGGGAAATATACTATCCTGATTGGCTAGCAAACGTAGTAATGGTAAAAAAAGCTAGCGGGAAATGACGGATGTGTGTGGACTTCATCGACCTTAACAAAGCCTGCCCCAAAGATAGCTACCCCCTCCCAAGGGTCGACGTCCTAGTAGGCTCAACGGCCCGACACCAGTTGCTGAGCTTCATGGACGCTTTCTCAGGGTACAACCAAATCCGAATGCACGAAGCTGATCAGGAAAAGACATCACTCGTAACCAGCTAGGGCCTCTTCTGCTACAAAGTGTTGCCCTTCGGCCTGAAGAATGCAGGCGCAACATACCAAAGACTTATGAACAAAATGTTCGTACAACAGATTGGGAGGAATGTCCAGGTCTACGTTGACGATATGCTAGTAAAAAGCTGGAGGGACGAAGATCATTTGGAAGATCTCAAAGAAACATTCAACACCCTTCGCTCCTATAACATGAAGCTCAATCCAGGAAAATGTGCCTTTGGAGTGACGGCGGGAAAATTCCTAGGATTTATGGTGTCCCAAAGGGGAATCGAGGCAAACTCGGACAAGATCCGGGCTATTATGGAGATGGAGCCACCAAGAAATGTGAAGGAAGTGCAAAGCCTCAACGGAAAAATAGCGGCACTAAACAGGTTCGTGTCAAGGGCACCAGACAAGTGCTTGCCTTTCTTCCGAACACTGAAGAGATCGTTTGAGTGGACCTCCGAATGCCAACGAGCGTTCGAGGAGTTGAAGGCTTATCTCTCCTCCTCATCGCTGCTAAGCCTGTCACAGCCAGGAGAAGAGCTTTTTCTCTATCTAGCTGTCTCCCTCGCAGCCGTTAATGCTGCCTTAATCAGAGAAGAAGAGAAAGTACAAAAGCCCGTATACTACGCAAGCCGAGCACTCTGCGGTGCTGAAGAAAGATACCTGCCCATGGAAAAACTTGCCTTTGCATTAGTTACGACAGCTCGCAAGCTCAAACCGTACTTTCAAGCACATACGGTGAACGTCTTGACTGACAAGCCCTTACGACGGGCGATGAGCAATCCTGAGGCTGCAGGTCGATTAGCGTTATGGGCTATAGAACTGAGCGAATTTGATATCCAGTACCGCCCGCGGACCGCCATCAAGGGACAAATCGTCGCAGATTTCATAGCCGAATTCACTCACGACGAAGACAAGGGGGCAGAAGAGTCCCCTCATTGGAGCATATATACGGACAAGTCGTCCAATAGACAAGCCAGAGGGGCCGGTATCGTGCTACTATCGCCCGAAGGAGACACTATTGAATGTATGGTCCGTCTCGACTTCCCCGCTACCAACAATGAATCAGAATATGAAGCGTTGATAGCAGGACTAGACCTCGCCAAAGCTGCAGGAACCGCAAGGGTAGTCATCTACTATGACTTTTAGGTCATTACTAACCAAATAAATGGAGACTATGAATGCAAGGGCGAAAGGATGAAAAGGTACCTTGATCAAGTGAGGGCGAGAGTGGACGACCTAGAAGCCAAGATCGTCCAAATTCCCAGAGGAGAAAACGAGCGAGCCGATCACCTCACAAAGGCTGCTTCAGCAGAACATATGGTCATCCCTGGTAATGTACTCTCTTTTGTTCAGCTTTCTCCGTTAATAGACCCCAGCAACATGCAGGAAATAGGCTCTGACAGTAGCTGGACCGCGCCATTAGTGTCATACTTGAAAGACGGGATATTACCAGACGGAAAGGAGGTTGCAAGAAAACTGAAAGTCTAGGCGGCAAGGTTCGTCCTAATAAAAGACATCCTGTACAAAAGAGGCTTCTCCCGACCATATCTGAGATGCTTGGGTACGGAAGAGGCAGACTACGTCATGAGAGAGGTACATGAAGGAATCTGCGGAAACCATTCAGGGTCTAGATCGTTGGTACACAAGCTTGTGCTAGCGGGGTACTATTGGCCCACCATGCAGAAGGACGCCGAAGCCTATGTCAGGGCCTGTGACAAATGCCAAAGGTTCAGCAATATTATTAGACAACCAATCGAAGAGCTGACCCCGATGACGACCCCATGACCGTTCGCACAATGGGGGTTAGACATTATGGGACCATTCCCTACAGCAGTACGACAGTTGGAGTTCCTGGTGGTGGGCATTGACTATTTCACAAAATGAGTGGAAGCTGAAGTTTTGGCCACAATTACAGAGAAGAACGTGCAAAACTTTGTCTGGAGATGCATTATATGTAGGTTTGGCATTCCTAGAGTCTTTGTCTGGGACAACGGGAGGCAATTCGACAACGACCCCTTCCGGAATTTTTGCTCACAGTTAGGAATTAAGAACCACTACTCATCCCCCGCCCATCCTCAAGCTAATGGCCAGGTCGAAGTCACGAACCGATCCTTGCTCAAGATTATCAAGACTTGGCTCGAGGGGGCAAAGGGTATATGGCTCGAAGAATTGCCAAGCATACTATGGGCATAAAAGACGACGGCAAGGACACCTACAGGAGAGACAACGTTCTGACTGACATACGGAGGTGAAGCGGTCATCTCGGCCGAAGTTGGGCTCACGAGCTACAGGGTGCACAACCATGATGAGAACAAAAATGATGAGGCTATGCGACTACAGCTCGACCTAGTGGACGAGATCAGAGTAGCAGCAGAACAAAGGCTCGCTAGGTACCAGGACCGCATGGCCAAACACTACAACTCTCAGGTCCAACACAGAGACTTCCAAGTCGAAGACCTTGTTCTTAGAAAGGTCATTGGCGCCGCTAGGGACCCTACCCAAGGGAAACTCGGCCCCAACGGGAGGCAATTCGACAACGACCCCTTCCGGAATTTTTGCTCACAGTTAGGAATTAAGAACCACTACTCATCCCCCGCCCACCCTCAAGCTAATGGCCAGGTTGAAGTCACGAACCGATCCTTACTCAAGATTATCAAGACTCAGCTCGAGGGGGTAAAGAGTATATGGCCCGAAGAATTGCCAAGCATAATATGGGCATAAAAGACAACGACAAGAACACCCACAGGAAAGACACCGTTCCGACTGACATACGGAGGCGAAGCGGTCATCTCGGCCGAAGTTGGGCTCACGAGCTACAGGGTGCACAACTATGATGAGAACAAAAATGATGAGGCTATGCGACTACAGCTCGACCTAGTGGATGAGATCAGAGTAGCAGCAAAACAAAGGCTCGCTAGGTACTAGGACCGCATGGCCAAACACTACAACTCTCAGGTCCGACACAGAGACTTCCAAGTCGGAGACCTTGTTCTTAGAAAGGTCATTGGCGCCGCTAGGGACCCTACCCAAGGGAAACTCGGCCCCAACGGGAGGCAATTCGACAACGACCCCTTCCGGAATTTTTGCTCACAGTTAGGAATTAAGAACCACTACTCATCCCCCGCCCACCCTCAAGCTAATGGCCAGGTCAAAGTCACGAACCGATCCTTGCTCAAGATTATCAAGACTCAGCTCGAAGGGGCAAAGAGTATATGGCCCGAAGAATTGCCAAACATACTATGGGCATAAAAGACAACGGCAAGGACACCCACAGGAGAGACACCGTTCTGACTGACATACGGAGGCGAAGCGGTCATCTCGGCCGAAGTTGGGCTCACGAGCTATAGGGTGCACAACCATGATGAGAACAAAAATGATGAGGCTATGCGACTACAGCTCGACCTAGTGGATGAGATCAGAGTAGCAGCAGAACAAAGGCTCGCTAGGTACCAGGACCGCATGGCCAAACACTACAACTCTCAGGTCCGACACAGAGACTTCCAAGTCGGAGACCTTGTTCTTAGAAAGGTCATTGGCGCCGCTAGGGACCCTACCCAAGGGAAACTCGGCCCCAATTGGGAAGGACCTTACTGAGTTACGTCGTGGCAGAGGAAAGACACTTACCACCTGGAGACGTTGGAAGGATAGAAATTGCCACACCCATGGAACACTAAGCACCTACGAAAGTATTACCAGTAGGAGTGGCAGCATGAAGACCAACCCTTTTTATTTACATTCCAACAAATTTTAGTCTTACTTCTCAGATTTATCATTTACTTTAGTTTTTTGCAACAATACCTCTTTTTGTTTTAAGCCCAAAAGGCAGGATTCGGTTTTAGAATTACTTTTATTTACAAATGCATGGTAATAAGAGGAGTTTATTCAAAATTGCTGAAGTATCTATTTTAGAAATTTACGGTTTAAAGTCCACAGAAGTGGGCAACTAAGTTCACAAAAGTGAACAACCAAAACGACTAAGTCCATAACACACGAACTAAAAAGCTGACGGTCCCATAGATGAAGCTATCATCATGTGGACGAGGTCCTAAAACCAACGGACCTACAAAGATGACAAGGTCATCAAGGCTAAGGCTAAAAAGCTAACGGTCCCATAGATGAAGCTATCATCATGTGGACGAGGTCCTAAAACCGACGGACCTATAAAGATGACAAGGTCATCAAGGCTAAGGCTAAAAAGCTGATGGTCCCATAGATGAAGCTATCATCATATGGACAAGGTCCTAAAACCAACGGACCCACAAAGATGACAAAGTCATCAAGGCCAAAGCTAAAAAGTTGATGGTCCTAAGGGGTGAGGCTATTATAAAACAGACAAGGTTCAAAAACCCACGGGCCTACAAAGGTGAAAAATTCATCAAGCCCATAACAAACTAAAACCAAAAAACTGACGGCCTCACCAAATAGATTGGGCTAGTATAGAGCCAACGGACTTACACTAAGCCCGTAAGATGGCTAAAAATTAGGAAATTGATGGCCATAAAAAACAGTGCAATTAACGGGCGAAGCTATAAACCAACGGGCTCCAGCAGACGGAACCAATACTTGGACGATGCCACTAAGCTGACAGACCTTGAAAAATAATGAACAAGGCCGAAAATCCAACAAAAAACCTGTAAAATCGACGAGGTAAGAAGAATATACATGTTAGTCATACCGACGGAGTCTTCCAATAGTTCAAAAATTGACGGGTTCCCAAACAGACGGGAACGATTACCAAGACTTCGTATGGTGCAATCAATGATTAAGAGATATGAAAGCGATAGAAATAAACATAAACACATCTGTATATAAATAAAAGCCCAAGAAAACCAAACGGGCACTTAAACAATTGTTTGCCAAATAATTAAAATACAACGAGTGTTTGCAAAATAATTGAAATACAAGGTTGAAATATAAATAAAAGAAAACTAAGGAGCAGGAGCGTCAGCAGGGTTCCCGTCAGCTTGCTGATCTTCAACGTTTACAATCGCAACTGGAGTATTGGAAGTAGGAGGAGAAGGGTTTGCAGCAGGTTAGGCCAGAACAACAACACCGTCAGACTCAAGAGTAGGAGTAGGCTGAGAGGAGCCGTCATCTCCATCATCCATTGTAATTCCAAATAGGTCCAACTCTGGAAATACTAACGCGACCTGCTTAAGGCAATCGTCAAAACCAGTGCCATAATACTCGGTGTAGGAGTCAATGAACGATTGCATTGCTTTAAAGTCTCGGACCGCGTCAGCCCCAGCTGTCTGCAGCCTTTGGCCTAGATCCGTCACCTCCTCTTTGAGCTTGTCATTCTGACGGTCAGCCTTCACCAGCTTCTCCCTGACTTCCTTCAGCTTTTGGTTCAGCGTACGGACATCATCCTTGTACTGGGCTTGTTCATTCATCAGATTTGTATTGTGCTTCCGGACCAGAGTGACGACTCCCTCCTTTGCAACACAACGGTTTTGAAGGGCCGTAACACGCACCAAGGTCTAAGGAAAGAATACAACCGTCAGTCAGAGATCAAAGCAAAATAAAATAAAATTCGACCAAGAGGTAGCAAGTATACCCTGGTGAGATCAAAAAGGGCTGATGCCCCTAAATCTTCCGTCTACAACAGGTCACAAGGCTCTATGTCTGTCGGCTTTATGAAGGACTTAACCTCCTCGACGACATAGTCCTTATAGGTCAGGAGACGGCAAGGGCCCTCGCTGACGGGACCCAATGAGGTCATTACCCCTTTACCTGCATCATGGGTCGGCTTAGGGGGTGTTTTCTCCTTTGCAGCACCGTCCCCAAGAGTGATGGCGGCCTTCTTGGACGGACGGCCATCACTCCCGTCGAGCTTCCTCTTTGCTTGCTTACTGACGACTTTGGGGTTGACGAGGTCTTACCCCTCGCCTCCCTTGCCCTTTTCTCCTCTTTCTGACGGGCCACGACAGCCCTTATCCTCTGTTTGGCAGATTCCATCTCTACAATACAAAGAAGTCATCAGAATAAGAGACGTAGGAATAAACTAACGAAACCAATAAGAAATCTACTCACGTCGACGTGAAAATTCCTCCAACCTTCGAGCTTCAGCTGACGGCTTTGGACCCCCACAATATAAATGAATTGTGTCAAAGGTGATCGAATCCCTACACTTACGCTCCTCCAAAGGGATTTCCAGAACCCGACGGATGAACTCCTCCTATTCATCGGTTATATGGGGACGGGTATAAGCTAAAAAGGAAAAAGAGAAGGAATGTTAGTAGCGTCACTTCATAAACAAAAGGAATATAGTTGACAGGATTAACTTGAATCTCGGACAAAAGCCCAAGTATTGTCAAAATAACCATGGGGCATCGTCGCCCATTCCTCCTGACGACAAACCCAGTCCGTCCCTTCAACAAAGAAATACCTACTTTTCCAGTTCCTATTGGAATCTGGCATATCTGACACCAACCTCAAATTTTTCTCCCAGGCATTAAAATGGTATGTCCCCTTAGACGAGGCGATATGATGGGGCTTGTAGCAGTAAAAGAATTCATCTAAGGTAAGCTAACGGTTTCCTCCACTTAGACAGCCCCACAAGACCTCAGCTCCTATGAAAGTCCTCCAAGCATTTGGGGCAACTTGAGTGACGGACAGGCCCAGGAAGTCAGCTAGCTGACGGTATAGGGCCGTCAACTTTAATCTCAGACCCGCAGCAAATATGGCATCATACATGCCCACGTCAGCGGTTCTCCCTGAATAACAACTCTCATTCTCCTCAGGGAGACGGATTGGGATATGATCCGGGATTTGATAATGGGTGCGCAACTCTCTAAAAACCTTATCACTCATCCTAGGTAAAAATTTATTGACGGCCCAATCCTCAGGGAGAATGAAAGGACGGTTATCTCTAGGGCCCTCTGAAGTTCCTTCACTTGGTCCCTCCTCCCCGTCACTATCACCTCCGTAACTATCATTGTCGTCAACATTTATATCACCCCCCTCACCTCCATCCTCTCCTCTTCCCTCTTCTACTTCATCCTTATCTCCCTTAGTGTAACTCTCATCACCATCAGGAGATCGAGCCGACGTCTCTCTCTCTGACGAAGGGGAAAAGTCCTCTGACTCATTACCAGAACCAAAGGCCTTGTCGTAGCCCGCTCCTTTGCGGACTGACGACTCCTTACACGACGCGTCACTTGACATCTGACTACCTACAAGTGACGGATCCAATCTAAGTACCTAGGCTAACGTCCTCACTAATGAAATAGGCAAAAATAAAAAAGAAGAGGAGATGAAACTTACTGGTGAGATGGCCTTCTGGATGGCTTCAAAGATAACAACGGATAAGCTGACGGAAGTAAAGATTGAGCTGACCAAAAAGGGCGACAGTCTCTTTCTCAAAGATCAGCAGAAATGAAATAGATGAAAATGAGGAGGAGTTGTTGTTTATATATGGGATAAAAGGGCGCGGAAGACGAAGTGACGCCCTTGTCAGAAGCAAAGCCAATAAAAACAAGCCACCTGTCCAAAGCATTAAGTGCACGGCGGCTCGAGGAGACCCATGTGAACAATATTCCCGCCTCTTTAGAAAATAACACAATCAACTGAAACATTAACTCCATAACCCGTCAGTATAAAAAGTGACGGAGGTATGGAGTAAGGGGCAACTGATAAGGATAAAAGAAGTGGTCAAATAAAAGATAAGGGTGACGGTACCTATTGGGCCATCGGCCTTTGTTTAACAAACTGACGGTGCTATGAAGTGAAGAATTCCACAGGTAGATGGGATAATAAAGCTGAAGGACATCCTGAAGCTGATGGTACGTATACCGACGGCACAACATAGACTGACGGCATTAGTCAAAGAGTGCTTGCTAACCACGTTTGCGTGTATAAGTAAATGACTTGCTCTCCACGTTTCGTGAAACCTAAGAGGGATTCCTATATGGAAAGGATCCCGCGAAATACGCCCAAGGAGACTCCTATAAGGAAAATACTTCTACTCCAAGGAAAACGGGTCAAGCCCTACTACTATAAAAACCAAGCACCCTCATGAACTAAGGTACGCATAATTTACCCTCTCTAGCACTCTAAAGTAGTGAGAATAGTTCTGACTTGACCTTTGGAGGGTATTTGGTCGGTACCATACCAGTTAGGGGTGTCCACGGGTCGGTCCGGGTCGGGTTTGTGCCCAACCCGGACTCGACCCGATAAACTCGGGTGGGAGAAATCATAACCCGCAACCGATCCGTATGGAGCTTCGGATCTGCCGGATCGGGTCTTGTCGGTTTCGGGTGCATCTCGGTCGGTTTCGGGTTCGTTATAGGGGTCGAAATCTGGCCGAATTTTGGACAAAATCTTGCCGGATCTCGATAGATCTGGCCGGATTTTGGACAAAATCTTGTCGGATCTTGATAGATCTGGCCAATATTCTTCCATATCCTTCGAGATCTGGCCGAGATGTTGCAATATTTGTCGAGATCCAACCGAAATCTCTTTATATCGACGAAGTTTTGAGTTCAGCTTACCAGTTTTCCGCCGAAACATGAGATCTGCGACTGGAAGAGAGAAAGGCATCGGGCGGGTCGGGTGCTTCGGTTTCTCAGACAGGCAAACCGAGACTCGAACCGATGGCATCGGGTCTTTACGCCGGCGACCCGCAGCCGACCGAACCACTGCTCAAGTCGGGCGGTTATCGGGTCGGAGAGCGTCGGGCCGGTCGAATTCGTCGGGTCCGGGTGAGTGTTGGACAGCCCTAATACCAGTACTCTCTGTTAGGTAATTTCTTTTCGCTGTGCAGGTGCTATTTGAGGCGCGCGAGGACCGTGTGGGTTACTGGTGGTATTTTCAGCATCATCATAAGTTAATACCGGTTTGAAAGGTTTAAGCAAACTAGCATCTCAAGTTTTAGAAACTCGAGTTGTATACAAAACTTACTCGCTTTATACTTGATGACTTGGACAGGAAAATGCCACATAAATCTCGAGTCTCAAAGACTTGAGTTCTCCCAAATCAAAATCGAGTCTCTAAGACTCGATTTTCTTAGTGAAAAACAGAGAACAATGAAGGAGAAGAAACCCAGTAGAAAACAAAGCTGAAGAAGAACGAAGAGTCACCCACCATGAAACCCAACAAAAGAAAAAGAAGAAACCTACATGATTTTTTTTTCAAAAACCAAAAAAACCAAGAAAAGCATCTCCAAAAACAGAGGACGATTTGAAATGATTTGGAGCTCCAAAGATCTGGTGGACGATCTATTGTGCCGAAGAAGAATGAAGAGTCGCCCACCATTGTGAGCAAAACCGAGTCACAGTGCTCCATCTTCCTGGTGTGGCTCTCTTAGGCCAACTTCCCAATGGCATTTTCGAAAACCTCACTCGTCTTCGCACTCTCAGTCTTCGTCTCAACGCTTTCACTGGTTCACTTCCTTCTGATCTCGCTACTTGCGTCAACTTATGCAACCTGTCCTTGCAAGGTAATCTCTTTACTGGTGATATTGCTAGGGCTGTCCATGGGTCGGGCGGGTCGGGTTTGTGCTGAACCCGCCGCCGACCCGACCTGATCGGGTGGAGTCTGCCATCAACCCGCCGCCGACCGAGAAACTGATCGGATCGGGCGGTTCAGACATCCAGTTGGTTTCGGGCGGGTCGGTCGGAGTCAAGATCTGAGGTTCCGGCGAGAAAACGGCGAAAAGTCAGTGAGATTTCGCCAGATCTGGAAGAAATCTCACCTGATTCGATGAGATTTCACTAGATTTGGACGAAATATCATTAGATCTACTTGATAAGTCGCCGAAATATGAAAATTTGTTGCCAGAATCTGAAAATTTGAAGTCGGAATCCGGAAATTTGAGGCCGGAATCTGGAAATATCGCCGGAATCTAGGAAAAACTCACCGGAATCTGGAAATTTTGGCTGGAAATTCTTAAACATCGGTCGGATCGGATTTTTCGGGTTTTGGGAGAGGAAAACCGAGACCGACTCGCCGGAGTCGGTTTTTGGAAAAAATGATCCGCCGCCGACCGGTGACTTGATCGGGTCGGCCGGTTTCGGATCGGTCGCCGGTCGGATCCTCCGGGTGGGTCGGGTTTCGGATGGGTCTGGACAGGCCTAGATATTGCTGAGTTTCTGTAAAATGGTGGAATTCGAGTCTTAAAAACTTAAGTTCCACGTGGATTTTTTTCCATATCAGATCCAACCACTTACAAATCGAGACTTAAAAACTCGAGTTTTATTTTGGAACTCGAGTTTTAGACACTTGAGATGCTAATTTCCAACATTGTTTTGAAATGTGACAGCTAACTAAATTTTTTGATATTTAATGTTATTTGGAAAATAAATTCCGGTTGGTGGGATTCTGGCTACTCCACTTTGCTTTCTTCTTTCCCGTGCATATTTTGCTGCTAGTCCCTAGTGGCATTTTGCTATTTTTTCCTAGCAGAATTGAGGCTTATTTGCACCTCTTTCATTAGAGCAGTATGAGCCTTTTGGGTAGACATGGCAATACGGGTCAGAATTTTCTGACCCGACCTGAACCCGATTTTTTTACCTGAAGTAAAAATGGGTTGACCCGTGACCCAACCCGCTTTTTTTTTGGTCAACTCGACTCGACCTGGATAACCTGTGACCCGATCTGTTAAAAAAATTCACTAAAAAAATATTTTAATTACGTTCTGATACTAGGTGCATAAAGCACAAAGTACCAAAACCAATAATTAATATATTATAGAGAATGACTATTTAATTCATTAAAAGTACCACCCAGCAAAAAAAAAAAAAAAAAAAAAACATCAAGAGTACCAATAAGAGCTAGCTAACCTAGCTTTTGTGCTTGCCAATGCCAATAGCCTACAACATATTACACAAGGGCCAAGGTTGTCAAGAGTCATCACTCATCAGTCAAGACAACCATTAAAATATATATATATATATATCTCATTCAGGATTCAGCTGAGTTGTAGTGCATTGTCCAAACTCCAAAGGACCAAAGCCACAAAGCCACAAACGGCAAAGCTGAAAGTTGAGTCAAACCAAACCAGTGAAACCCACAAAGCTTCCTTTCCCAGTTTCTCTACTCTTTCAGTCTTTCTCTTGCACACAAGATCTCATGAGCATTTTGATAACTACTGTTGCTTCTGAATCAAGTTTTAGCACTAGGAAAAAAATTCTTACTCCGTATCGATCACGTCTTTTACCTAAGAATGTGGAAGCTACGTTGTGTACTAAAAGTTGGCTATATGGATTTGAAGGTAATTTAATTTTTTTATAGTCATAATTATACAATTTTAATTCTTTATTGATTTGTTTTCATGGTACATTAAGTTATATTAAAATATTATATTGGAGATGAAGATGCTGAAGAAATTGGCCAACTTGAGCTATAATTTGCAAGTATGAATATTTGCAGTGCTGAATCTGCTACCAACATTGAGTAAATTGAGATTGAGGTGTAATTCTTATAAAATATTTACTTATTCTTCTTTACTTAATATGTTATGTTTATTTTTTATTTATTTTTTTGTTTAGTTTATCTTTCTAAGTAATCTAACTTTACTATTATTTTAAACGCAACGGGAACATGTGCACTTAAGAAGACCGATAACTTGCTACATTGAAGCTTATTCGTTTTGTTTGTTTTAAGATCTATCTCTTTTTGAAGATGTAAACTTGCAATTATATGCATTTTGACAGTGAACTATTAACATTGAAGACTTTTTCCATTATGAATTTATGATTATAAATAATTTTTGTCATACTCAAAACTATCAGAATAAGAAGGATATTAACAAGTGGCATTAAGTGCAATTCATTTGCTTAATTGACTTTATTCATTTTCTCTAAACAAGTTGTTATTGATTTGTTTTTGTAATTGAAAAAAAAAAAATTGTTTGAAAAATATGGGCAAACCCGATCTGACCCATAACCTTATTGACCCGACCCGACCGTTTTGCCACATCTACTTTTGGGCTTGCCATTTTATATCTTGTTAGACCGGACCTGCTGGTCCTTTCTCCCCCTTTTTTTACTGGATTCTGCTAGGCAACCTTGTTGGACCCTATTTTGTTCTTACGCTTTTGGTCCTTTTACGGCTTATTTTACTCTTCAAGAATGGCCATTCTACCTTGACTATCTTCTATGCATTGCCTTTGCCCAAAAGAGGACTCGTGGGCCCACTTTGGGCCTTATTCTTTATTTTCAATGGGAACTTGTTCTTTTCGGGCCATTACTTGGACCACATTTATTTGGTTCCTTAACTGTTTGGGCTCTTGAATTAGGCCCAATTGTTTTTTCTTTGCTTCCTCTTTAACTTGTTCCTTGGACCGGTTTTGGGCTTTCCTTTCATTGGGCCTTTGGGCATGATTTAACAAAAAACGGGTATCCACACCTCCTTACTAAGATTATGCCATACTTTTTTTAAGCTGTTATTTCATTAAGAAGGTTTGGTTCCTTTTGCTATCTCCTGTCATCAGCCTTGGCACCTTGGGAGCTCACTAATTAGATATGAAATGGAAAGAACTAAAGATTACACACATACATGCAATTATCATTTACGAAAGTAACATGAATTTTGAGTTACATATGTAACAAACCATTAAGGTTGTAAAGAAATTTTACCATTATATCATTTTTTACAACTTTTCCCCCCTCTCAAGTTAAGGAAAATAGTTGCCTCACAAGTTCACATGTTTGCCAAGAAAAAATGAATGCAATTCATTTGAATAACAGTACTTACTCTTACTTTGCAAAAGATCAACATTCAACAAAATATTTCAAAAAACACACAAATTTCATAAATCCAACTCTTGATAGACCTGTAAACCATATTAAAGGAAATGGCCTGAACTTTTAAGCTCCAAGCAAATGAAATCCTGAAATAGAACATCATCATAATCTGAATATAGTTGTTCAACGGAAATCAGAATAAGATATTGAAACTTACAATGTTACTCAAGTCAATAGATGGGTGAACGGGCGATTTCTATTGGGCTGGTGACATCATATTTCCAGTGTTCCCAAACTCAGAGATGCACATTTCGTTCTAAAAAAATAACGCAAATGACTGAATTGATTTAAAATAACATTTGGTAGTTTGGTTGCCGGTTTTTCTAGATTCTTATCTTCTCTAAGACTACACGGTTGCCTCTTGGGATATTTTCATGGTCATAACTGTTCTCTCATTTTCGGAAGATTTCTCCATAATTGAAATGCAGCAAAGTTGATGTAATACCCCATGATTTTATTACTAATTTAATTCTTATACATAAATTAAAAAGGAGGCACACAATTAAATGAATTTAATTGATTTGGACCTAAAATATTAAAAATAAGATAAATACTATAGAATATGAAGCCCAAGTGAAAAAGTATAAGTAAATATATAAGCCTTGATAAACTTTTAACAACCATAGCCTTTTACCTCTTAAGATACACTTGTGTGTGTATATATATATATATATATAAAAGAGATTTTCTTTTGTTTTAGTCGCAACACATGGGTGAACAAAATTTTTTCTTTTCTTTTCTGCTTTGCAGCTGAATGTGAGACTATTGCAGGTATGGTTTCTTTTAGCTCTAAATTTAGGAAGTTGAATATTCAATGGCTAGACTTGTCCCACGTTTATAGGAAAGGCATGAGCGGTGCATGGAATTGTATTAGTACCTACTAGGAGAATAGGCATCACTCCATGAATCTCCACCTATCTTTACATTAAGGGAAAAGATGTCCCATATTGTTATTATATTAGATTAGGAATGATGTAAATAGCTATAAGTCAGGAAGTGTACTTTGTAGCTTTTAATTTTGATAGATAAAATATAGTACATATAGAAGTATGGTTACTCTACCAATGAAAAGATATATAAGTGACAAGCACTTGTAACTCTAGTTTCTGCATATGGCCATGCTGGTTTTGTTTCTTTCGGATTGGTTGACCATGCTCAAGCCAATTCCATCTCATGTATTGTCGTGGGCCTGCCAATGTTCAAAACTTGTCTAGCTCTATCATTAAGTTTGGCGGTATTAAGGGAATAATGGGTTGGCTATGGGATTGATATATTAACACTTTGTTTGTTTTGATGTAAAATATTTTTAACAAAATATTTTCACATTTTATCATGTTTGTTTTGTAGTAAAATAATTAGTCAAATGTAAAATATTTTCAATCAAAGAAAAAATCAAAGGCAAAAACTGTAAAATATATTACGCTTAAAAAATTGGTAAAACATTTTACAATTTCTTCTGCTCTCTCACTCCTAACACTTTATCAACTTTTGCTCTCTTAACTTTCTCAGTTCTTCCTCTCACAAGGCCACAACCCTTTTATCTCCAACTATCTTACACCGTTGCCCACCCACTGACTGACCCTAACTGCCATCATCGGCACTACCAACCTCATCATGTCTCTTCTGCACAAATCCTTCTTCAGTTCTTCTCTTCTCTCTTGCACCACCTTGGATTTGAAGACGATTTTAAGTTTTTGGTGGCTACCCGATCTTGCCTCCGTTGGGCTTAGATTTTCAGATTATGTTCTTTGTTTCATGGGTTTTTGATCTGACTTCGTGGAGGTTTACACTGCATAGGCTTGTGCACCAGTTTTTTTGTTGAAGGTCTGTGCACGCTGCATAGGTTTGTGCATCAATTTTTTTTTTTTTTTTTTTTGGTTGAAGGTATGTGCACTAGTTGAGTTTGGAGAAGTATGAAAAAAAAATTATTTTACAGTGAAATTG
The DNA here is from genome assembly GCA_036321655.1 of Quercus alba. NCBI lineage: Eukaryota > Viridiplantae > Streptophyta > Magnoliopsida > Fagales > Fagaceae > Quercus > Quercus alba. Next base: position 13,676,235 of record CM070300.1, read on the forward strand.
AAAAATGATTTTCACTATATGTTCATGTTGACAATCAAACACGATAAAATAAAAATATTTTACTGAAAATATTTTACATGTAAAATATTTTATATTTGCAAATATTTTACTTCGAAACAAACGGAGCATAAGAATAATATTGGCTTCAACTATATATATTAGATTGATCAAATATCTATCATTCAGCCATACTGAAGTTTCATGAATATCTATGATTACGTTAATGGAAAAATCTGATTAGGCAGCAATATTTTTAAGTCCAAAAATATGATCAAAGCTGAAAGTGAATTGAATAGTTAAGTGAATAAATGAAAATTTTTGGATATATCAGTACTGTCTAGGATAAAATTGTTTAAGTGTGAAAACAGATTTTAAGTGGGAAATTGTGTATTGATGGACCTATCTTTGGTATTGCTAGGTTCTAATTCTATTGATTTGTTGTGATTCAAAGGAGGTTGGTTTCATATTTTTGCAAATAAGAGATAAGTGGTGTTTACTAATTTTGGGGGTTTTCCCAAAACAGTGTTGATTATTAAACTATTTTATATCAAATAAATATGTTAATATTCTATATATAAATTGATATTTTATAAATGTTTGATGTACACATTGACTATTGTTTTATGGGACAACCTAAATTTATTTAAACTTGTATGTGTGAATATATCTTTATATTTTTGAGAATTATGAATGGATTATTTTTGTGAGCATATTGAATATGTTTTGAAAACCTATGGCAAGTTGTGATTAAAAGCTCACTATTGTATTTAGTCCTTAATAAGAGACAATTATATTGCAGCTAGTCCTTAGCAAGGGACGGTCCCAGAAAAGGGGATAGTGCACATTTGATAACTCTTTGGCAAGGGAGTATACTATTGAGGATCCAAAAAGGAAGCTCCTTAGCAAGTGAGTGCACCTTTAGGTTCCAAAGGAGCCACTCTTAAGAAAGGGGATGAAAAGGAGGTTCTAGTCTCAAAAGGGGATAGCATAACCCTATCAACGGGGCATAAACATTGACCACGAGAAAAGTCTAGGAAATTTTTTATATGATGGTATTGATATATACATTATGATGGCTCACAATATAAAAATATTTTTTTATATGAAATATTTGATGATAAAATATTGATGAGTTACAAGTTATAAATTTGTTGTAAGAATTAGTTATTTAAAAGGTTTGTTCCCACACCCCAATGTTAGTGAATTCCACTTATTGAGTTATCTCACCCTCCTTTATTTCCCCTTACAGATACATTAGAGGGATTATTGGCGTAAAGATTCTTGGAAGACAACAGTTACGAATTATTTTGTGAAATTGAGGATTTTATTATTATTTTTATGGCATTAAACATTGTACTAGAGAATTATTTTGAGGATGTTTCATCTTTGGTGAATTAGAGCTCTAACATTTGTGATGAGATTTTAGATTGTTGGTTGCTTTTATTTAATATTTTTTTATGAATTATTTAGATTAAATAGACTTTTATTATTTATGATTTTGGGGCGTTAAAGTTGATATTTTTGATATATCAGATATTATTTAAGCAAAATAGTAAATGTCTTTTAAAAGAAAAGTCTAGCATTCACATTTCAGTAACAATTACTTCTGAAAAATTTCATATATACTTCCAGAGAATTTGTATTTAGGAATAACTAATTATTATTGTTGCAACAAAATAATAATAAAATTTACAAACAAAAAAAATGTAGAATTTTAAAGTTATGACGAGTATATGATGCAACATGAGACTTTTCACAGATTTCTAAGATCTTTTGTCAAACTGGTGGTATACACCCCAAATACCGCTTCGTCCCAACATTGGTTAAAATGTTGTTCAAAACACCTCAATAAAGAAGATCAACCACAAACCATTCCAAATCCCTTGAAAAAAACAAAGGAAAAAAAAAAATAAAAATAAGTGTGTGTTTGGGTTGGCGTTTGCTATGTTGCGTTTCAGTTTCTACGTTTTTTTTTTTTTTTTTTTTTTTTTTTTTTTTTTTTTTCACGCGTTTTCCCCCTCACAAGCGGCTACTGTTCATGTACTGTACATGAACAGTAGCCGCAACATTTGACCAGTTTTACGTGAACAGTGCATCTGTGCACTGTTCACAGACCCACAAATTTCATTTTTTATCAATTTTTTCATTAAAAATGGGTCCCACGGTACTATTCACACATTTAAAAATTATTTTGCTACAGTGTTTTCAGTTTTCAGTTTTCAGTTTCAGCAAAATAAGTTATATCCAAACACACCCTAAATAATCACCTTGAGGTTGCTGCTTACATCACGAGTGGTAGGTACAATGAAGAATTTAGTAAAACCCTTGTAGAATTGAAAGCCAGCTTTAATATATGCGACAACACGTTAATTGTTTTAGGAGGTCCAAAACAACAATCCTAATAAGTTTCATCTCAAAGAGGGGTAAAAAAAGTTGCCCCAAAACTGCAGAGCAGTCGTAATAACACATTAGAAGCAATAATGAAGAAGGCTTCCCTCAAAAGAGAAATATATAAATTAAAATTAAAATCACATTTGTCCTTTCTATGAACAATAATGGTGGATATAGAAATTACATCGAGCACATTGATAGATCAACTCTTTGTATGGTGGATATAGAAATTACATTGAGCACATTGATAGATCAACTCTTTGCAAGGACAACTATATTCCTCACATAGAGGGTGGTCTTCAGTTTTCCCAATGAAAGTAAGGGGGTGTGGGTGATAGTCAACTTTGTATACAACTCCAAACTTGAGTTTTGGGTATTTTCCAAGAATACAATTGGGATGAGTAGGATAAATGCAATCTACACAATTGTAGAACCAATAGTTTGGGTCTTGTTCTTCACAATATCATAGTAATATTTATCAGAGTCAGTTTCAGCAATATTATAGAGTGTGAAGGGATGCTCATGTTGTTTGTACCTTGCAGTATGCGGTAGTTTTGCACATTTAAAGTCTAGTGCAAATTCACAAATGGTACAACAGAATATTTGATTACTTTTAGAACCATAACTACTGCAACTCTGTTCATAGCTTGTATTGGAGAGTATAAGTCCATGCTTATGACTTTCGTGTGTAAGGATATCTGAGACCAAACTACATTGAACATCAAGGTAAAACACACATATCTCACAAGTATAGGTGAAGCCATTGCAAGGATGATCACATGCATTACACCAAAAAAATGTTTTCTATAAAACTTTTATTGGGAGGAGTGTGAGTGGGTGTTGCTTTTTCCTAGGTAATTGAGCACAAGATTTATGAAGAAAGACACTATACACAATTGTAAAAGGGAGGGAGAATGGATTGTACGCACCCATCACATTTTTCATTATTTAAAACCTCATCATTAGAAAGCTTTAAGTGATGCTCATGATTGAAGTGTTTGATTTCTGTGGCTATTTCAGTTCTGTCCTCTCTCAGTTTGATACTTTTGACTTTGAAAGCTATTAAGTCAATAGATTGATTGGGCTCAAGATCTTCATTCTCCTCTTCTTCAATGTCTAGCAAAATTTTATCGTTTATGTTGTACTCATTCGTTGCATAATTGATGTGGACAATGAAATTGCATCTAGAGAAAGGGTAAAGCCCATAGTTTGTGTCCACATTCTGAACACAGAGACGACAAAATGGGGAGTCAAATTGATGGGCTTGAATAGAGCGGATGAGGTGGGGGTGGTTGTGATGTATAACTTTGACTTTGTATGATAAAGAAGCACAACTTCTATGAATCTAGAAACCACTTACACAAATAGGGCACATCATTACCCTCTTTGCCACAAAAGTCGCAAGTGAACGTGATCTACATCCAAATAAGGGTCAATGGGTGATCGTGGACTTTAGCTTCCATGGTGAGTGGAGAAGAGGCGCATCTAATGTGAAGGTTAAAGTCATAATGGGAACACCAATAAGTGTATTCGTTAAAAGATTCTTTGCAAAGTTTGTAATTGCTAAATTCTGTCTTCGCTATAATATGTCTCTTTGTGAAAGAGAATAAGTGGATGTATTGGGTGCAAGGGATGGTGAAACAAAATGGGTAGTTCCACACATGATTTATGATGGTAGAACCAATTGCATTCTATGCAACTATAGCTAGGACCCAATATTGGTTATTGGCACCCATAACAAATATATCCTTGTTCCCATCATTATTATAGACCAAGGGATGCTTCAGATGGGAGAAATGTTGAAGCTCCATCTCCTTAAAGGGTGTCTATAGGTGGTCTTGAACTTTAGTTGCTTTCATGGTGGGCAATAAGGAAGCATATGCGTAAAGGTTAAAATCACAACAGTAACAATAATAACTATATTCATGGTGAAATTCTTTGCAAAATTTGCATTTGCTGTTTTCTTTCTCACCATAACCTCTCTTTTAATCAAAGATAATAAGAGGATGTAATGGGTGCAAGGGATGGTGCAACCCAAGGGGTAGTTCTGCACATGATTTATGATGGTAGAAATTGCATTCTATACAACTATAGTTAGGACCCAATATTGGTTTGTTGCACCTATAACAACGACTTCCACTTCTCTTATCTTGATTGAAGACTAAGGGATGGCCTGGATAGGAAAAATGTTGAAGCTGTTGCTCCATCATCTTCTATCACATGCATAGTCACAATCAATATCTAGAAAACGAAAAAAAAAAGAAAAAAGAACAAGGATAAAGTTAAATGTAGATAAGAAAGAAGTGTGAAATTGCTTTCGAGTTTGATAGCATTTTGTTGTTGCTTAATTTCAGTGAGAGACAAATTTTGATGTTTTCTTGTGAGATTTAGATGGTGATTCTAAGATTTTAAGAATGATGAGAGGTTTTGCCAATTTGGGTTTGTGTAGGTGTGAGATTGAGTGAGGGGTGCATGTGAGGTGTTTGATTTGGGTCTAATAAGTGAAGATGTTGGATTTGGAATGAGATTAAGAAATGATTGTTTAAAAGGCATCTGTCAAAGAGATTAAATTCTATAAGGATTTAGTGGAAAATTCAAAATTTACACCCTCCAATCTCAACATGTTACATCATCTTATCACATATTAAAGAATAAGTATAATCACACCCAATCAATTCTAATACCTAGTTGAAAAACCAACCAAATTGGAAGTTTATTGAGATGTTATTAGGTGTAGTACGATTTATTGAATTTTAAGTAAAAAGTTGACGTGATACTCTCTTATTAAATAGTGTAAAACATGAATCTTATACCTCATCCTTACCAAATTTGGACAAGTCAAAAGGTGGTTGCTTATTTTGTTGGGTGATATTAATGAATGAAACTCGTGATTTAGTGTCCTAAACTTATAATTTTTAGCAGATTGGAGCACATCTAGTACTAATATATCTCCCTTCTCAACAAATAAAAAGTGTTGATACACCTCACAAAGATATAATGTTAATGAATAAAAAAAGTGTAAATTAACAGCTAAAGAGACCTAAAATTTTACTGCATTAACATCTATATGACAAATTTTGAGCAAGCAAGCAAGCTATTGTTTATGAATAGCAATAGAACATATACATATGAACAAGTTTGTAGAAATAATCATCAATACTTACAACAAGAAGATTCCAATTTTGGATTCAAAACACACCAGTGGAAGCTTCCAAGTTAGTCTCAGTTTCAATTTTGTAAAAAAACCTAAGTTCATTTGGAGCTCATCTATACCTCTGAAAGTATATAGGACTATAGGGTGTTACTTTTTTATGATAAAACTGTTGCTCATTATTTCATCAAATTATAACAAGTTTGCAGAAAATAATGATAAGTTATTTTGTGTTAGAAGAACCTTCTCCAACACAAAAGAAATGGAAACAAAGGAAAAAAGAAAATGAAAAAAGAGAGAGGCAACTAAGCAAGGTAATTATGATTTATGCTTGCTTGAGAACTTTCATTTATATACTCCTCTCTCTCTCTCTCCATGTCCAAACTCCATACTTACATTTCGTTCTCTCTCTTCTTTTTCTTTTTGGTGATAAGAACATGTCCATACTAAGGATTTATTTTCTTAGTCATTTATGAAATTTTTTTGTACATCTCCATCTAGGTTATACATGCCTAAGATTCGGTGAATTTTAATGTGAAATTTACAACCAAAAAAAAAAAAAAAAAAAGAATTGGGAAATTTCCAATATTGATTTCCTTCGACTATGCTAACAAGAAAGGTAATTTCAAATATTCGGTATAATTTTAGGCGTGAGATTTTGAAGCATCCAGATTGTAGCTCAAGTTTTACAGACATTATTATTGTCATACCATCAACCAATCCAACACTATTTCTCTCATGGGCAGGACTACAAATATGTTTGGGGCATTCAAACTTTTTAAAATGTCAAACTTTATCTATATATGTTCAATTTAATTTTGAAACAAGTATGTATCTTCCCCCAAACTTTCTAACTCTTATTTGATCCTCTTAATCTTGTTTATATGTGTTAGAGATATTTTAACCCAATAGTATTGGGCTTGGGCCTATATTATTAGACTAATATGTCTCTAACAATATTATAATATACGCACAATCTTGAAATTTTAGTTCCACCCATAATTACTCTTCACAATATAATTTTCACCACCCCATCCCTGCCCCATTTCCATTGACTGTTAAAAAAATTATGTGAAAATTGAGAGATAGGAATTTGTATTCGGCGGCATAATTGTACTGATAACGACTTTCTCACTTAAAAGATTGCATTTTCGCCTAGAAGCGGCACAAGCCATACCCTTAGGAAGCTTACCCAACTCATCGCTTAACTCCCAAGAAAGGAGGACAACCCTAGTAAATCGTGCATAATTGAAGAGGAAAGATTCTCTAAAAGCCAACGGTTTCTTTGTGCTAAGAATGGATACTTATTGGTGTTTGTCGGAATTCCGACTTGGGAATACCTTTGACCGATTGCCTGCCCCTTCATTATGATTAGCAAGATGGGGAAAAGCGGAAGAGGAAGAGGACAAATTAACAGAGACATCAGACTGCATACCTGTCATTTCAGAGGCAAGGAAAGGTATTCAAGTTACGTTGTCAGTCTACGGTATCGAAGCTTCGGCTTAGTCACAATCTACCTTCCCTCTTGTTTATAGAAAAGTAAAGAAGAAAAAGTAAGATTCTAAATCTAGATCTAACCCAATAGTATGCTTTTCATTCTCTAATAAGATACACTATTTAGTTGTGTTTTCTTTAGAGGAATAAAATTTTTTTTGGGGTAAATTACTATTTTGGTCTCTAATGTTTACACTATGTGTCAATTTGGTTCATAGTATTTCAAATGGGTAAGTTTATTTATTTATTTATTTTTGATGGGACAAATGTGTTAGTTTAGTTTCTAAATCTTTTGGTTTGCATCAAAATAATCTTTGTCGCTAAGTGATGGATGAAAAATACTAACGCTGTTGCCCACTCGCCTAAAAAAATATTTTTACACAACCAACATATGTTGAAATAATTTTTCAGACCACCTCCACCTCCAAACATCCATGCACCGAGGTTGAGCTAGGGATTTTTCAACCCCTTTGGTATTCTAAATTATTTTAGATCAAGATTAGATACATGCTAAGCTATTCAAACTACTATAAAATAATTTAAGTTTTAAATACTCATTCTTTCTAATGTCTTGGATCTTGTTGATGCATTTCTTAGCTAGTGAGGTGTCAATGGCTTGGTCTACCGCAGTCTCCATGGCTACAACTTTGATTAGACCAGGTCAGGTCCAGGTAGATAAGCATGGCAATGGGTGCAGCGCAAGGAGGAAATGAGTGAAGTTGTTGAGGATTTGAGGCTGGTGAAAGTGGAGAGAGAGATGTGATGGTGGTGAGAATTAGCATGAGCTAAGAGGGCTTGGGATAGGGTCAGAGATGAAGACGAAGCTAAGGCTCAGCCTTAACACAAAGAAATTCAAAAAGAGAGAGAGAGAGAGAGAGAGAGAGAGAGAGAGAGAGAATTATTGAGGGCTGTATGATGGAGTCATTGAAGTTTGGTTTTGTTGTCGGAGTTTTTTAAAGGGAAAGGTCGACATTTTTGATGCTCCATTGGTAGAGGTGGAGGTGGTTGGGTGATTGGTTGAAATTCAAATCTGTTAGGACATATGTAGATCATGTCAAGAACATATGTCATCTAGAATTGGCTAAACTTTTGACAAAACGTACTTTACTTGTAATTGAGTAAATCTAGGATGTGTTTAACACTTCAAGGAACAAGAGTTCAAGTCCAACTGTTAAAGCAATGCAAATCTATCCAAGATCAAGTGAAGAAGTGCTTTTTTTTAAAATCGACAGCTAGCTTGACAAATAGCATCTATCGAGATTTAAAAGGCATGTTTAGCCCGATGCTTGACAACTGTTCGATAGATAACCTATCTATTGAGATTTACGAAAATCAGTTTTCTAGATTTGATTTTACACATATCCGTATATACTTATTTAGGTTTTCTTTTCTCACAACCCTAAATATATATACAGATTATTTTAAGGGCTGTCACACTTGATGAAACTTGATGTAAAGGTTTTGTTCAAACAAATTGTGACCAGAGACAAATTTGCCCTAATTCATCTTTCTCTTGAAGAAGCTGCTACGTTTGTATACCATAGGGTTTTGTAACTAAGGAGCTTCGTAATCTTCATCGTGTGGATGAACTGAAGAACTTTGCAGCCAATATCCTTCTCAAGTTGGTGGTTAGTCATGTATTTGGATTCGTGCATCGATTGGTTAGTCACGTACTGGGAGCCGTGCATTGAAAATGAGAGATTATCACTACAGAACAAGTCCAATTGTGTATTGGCGTAAGGGTTCAACTGTAGGTTGGTATTAGGTACTGGGATTCTTTTTACTTGTAACTGTTTGTTGTGATAATAGTGGATTCTCGGGAGTGGTGACCTTAAAATCACCCGGTGAGATTTTTGCCTTAGAAGTTTTCCCCAATGTTAAACAAATCACTATGTTAACTTTATTTTTCGCTGCATTTAACTTAGTTGGTGATTTGTTTGTGCTACCACACGTATTACATGTTAATTAACTTAATTAATTCACTTGGCTAAATTAATTGGTTAAGTTACCAAAGGGGTCAATACATTCTTGCCCTATCAAGTGGTATTAGAGTGGGCACACTCTGATTAGGGTTAATCATTGTTGTGTGATCCATTGACCCTTGTTGTCATGGATAGAGGACAATCTTTAATTATACCTCCTTTATTTGATGACACTAACTATGCATACTAGAAAGTATGCATGAGAGTTTTCTTGCAGTCATTAGATGAAAAAGTGTGGCAAGCTATGAAGATAGGCTGGACCAAGCCAAAGGCAGCATCGGCTGATTGGGATGATGCTAAGATCAAAGCGGCTAACTTCAACAGCAGGACATTGAATGCTTTATTCAGTGCAGTCATGAATGAGGAGTTCAAAAAGATATCCTCCACTGAAACTGCAAAGGAAGCACGGACCATCCTCCAGACAACCTATGAAGGAACTAAGGCTGTTAAGGATTCAAAACTTCAAAGGCTTACCACAAGCTTTGAAGAGATTAAGATGGAGGAGGACAAATCATTTGATGAGTTCTATGCCAAGCTCAAGGACATAGTGAACTCAGCCTTTAATCTTGGGAAAACCATTCCCGAACCTAAGATTGTTAGAAAGGTGCTTAGATATCTACCTGAGAGATTTCATGCTAAGATCACCCCAGTTGAGGAATCAAAGGATATCGACAAAATTCCTTCTCGATCCATTGAGGTCACTTTGCTGTGGACACCTCTCGATAGCACCTCGACAGCTCCATCTGTCGAGAATTAGTGCTCGACACCTTTCGATCCATTGAGAATTATAATTTCTATATAAAGCCTTAGTACGATTTTTTTTCTCACTTTCTCCGATCTCTCTTGATAGATTCTGACCGCTCACCTCTCCAAACACTTTTCTCTCTCTCTAAACCTCTTACCCAAGTGTTTTTCGGCCTAGATTGTTCTTCCCTTCATTGGTAAGGTCTTGTTTTCACTCTTTTTCATGCATTTCATTCATATAGATCTAGGTTTTGGGGATTTTCAAAAATTTTGGGGTTTTTTAAAATTGATGAGGTTGTTGCAAAATTTTTAGGTTGGGTTTTGTTTAAATAATCTTATATGCTCATGCATTGCATCACATTTGCTTTTTAACAATGATTCATGTATTTTAGATGTGTGTTTACTATGTTGAAATCATGTGTGCTGGTAGGATTGGATTGGGCTGAGCCCATGATGTTTTTATTGTTGCGTGTCATATGCTCATGCATTTTTCATGCATACGTACCATTTTTTTCTTTCTTTTTGATATTGATTGTGTTGGTACTTTTCTGCTTGTCTCTCTCTCCCTCTCTCTCCTTCTTTCAGTTAGTTTGCTCTATGGCACCTAAAGGGAGCAAGTCTACTCCGTCCTGGAACCCTTTTTGTTCCAGGGCATCTTCCTCTGTTGATCCTACTCCCTTTCACATTGATGAGAAGGATCGGACAGACTTCTTGGAGAACTTTTCTCGACGCGGCATTCATTCGGAATGCCAAGTCGTCCTTTTAGATTTTTCCGATACCGACCTTCCCGCTGTCATCTATAGTAGGGGTTGGGAGTCCCTTTATGGCATCCCGGTCACTTGTCCCTCCGTGATCATATAGGAGTTTTACTCCAATATGCACGGATTTGATTACTCTGTACCTCATTTCATCACTTATGTTCTAAGTACGCTTATTGTAGTCACTCTGGATCTTATATCCTAGGTGCTACATGTTTCGAGGGTAGAGTTTGCTGACTACCTCGATTGTGATTATCTTAGGACTATGTTCAAAGATGAACTCATGTCTCTATTCTGTGAGACACCTTCATCTTGGGGTGACTGTCAAAACACCCATTGCTCGAGCTTTGCAAAAGCTCCAAGATTCCTAAATATAATGATGACATTTGTTTTACATCCCTTGTCTTATTATAATTCGATTATTGAGCCTCGTGCTTGATTTTTGCTATCCCTACTTGAGGGACTTACCATAAACTTTCCCTCTCATTTCATACTCTTCCTTATAGATATCTATAAGGATACGGCAACTCGTGATAAGCTCATTTTCCTTTTTGCTATCACGTGGATTCTTTGCCATGCGTCTGTCTCCTATCTTGAGTCTCTACACTTCTCTGTCATATGTGCCATAGACGCAGCAACCATTAGACAAAGTGAGGCCCAGCTTCGACTGAAGTGGCCATAGACCAAGACGGCGACTCCTCTGGCTTCTTTTACTCCATCCACTTCCGCTCATTCTTCTTTCGTAGGTGGAGTGACTCTCGAGGCCATCATGTCACAGCTTGTGTGCATGGATGCTTGCCTTGACACTCTTAGTGATGAGTTGTGTTAGGTGAACACCCATATTGGTCATATCGCTCGACGACAGGCTGTCATGGGTGGTTTCTCAGCATCTCTATCTCCATCTCCACAGGCTTCAGAGGATGAGAGTGATGATGATGGCTTCGGTGGTGATGATGCTGATAAGGATGATGGTGCTAGCTCTTCCGGTGACGAGGAGATGACTGCTTCTCAGTGACTTACCCTTTGTCATTCGTGACAAAAACGGGGAGCAATTTTGGGTATAAGAGTAGTCATGTACTTAGGGGGAGAGTTGGTATAGAAGATTATTTTTGTTAGGGGGAGTGTTGTTTTTGTTTATGAGGGATGTAGTGAGGACTTTTTGTATCTTTTCTTTTATTTCTTATTTAGATACATTGTTCTTACATTGTGATAGCAAACCTTGTACTCTTATTGAGATATATATATATATATATATATATATATATTGAGGTTGTTATTACATTCTTTCACCTATCTCTTCATGTGTTGTTTCTTTTATCTCTTTATGCACATACTTCTTATTTATTGTATGCAATCTTTTATATTTCTGTTTCACACTAAGATGCCATAATGAGTTTTGTTTAAAATGTTTCAGAAATACAGGTTGTCAAAGTCTTTCATGCTATGAACTCTTTTCTTGCAAAGTTTTTCAAGAGTTTTTGTTAGGATTAGATTTTATTGTATTTAACAAGTGAATATGAGTTGAGGGATTTATGACTTCTCTCATATGATCATTTGTTTGTTGTGGTTTTGTCATGGATTGCTAAAGGGGGAGATTTTTAGGACATATGTGGATCATGTTAAGAACATATGTCATCTAGAATTGGCTAATCCTTTGACAAAACACACTTTACTTGTAATTGGGTAGATCTAGGATGTGTTTAATATTTCAAAGAACAAGAGTTCAAGTCCAAGTGTTAAAACCATGAAAATTTTTCCAAGAATTAAGTGAAGAAGTGCTGTCGCTAGCTTAACAGATAGCATTTATCAAGATTTAAAAAGCATGTTTAGCCCGATACTCGGCAGTTGCTCGATAGATAACCTATCTATTGAGACTCACAAAAATCAGTTTTCCAGGTCTAATTTTACACATATCTATGTATAATTGTTTAGGCTTAGGGTCGTCACACTTGATGAAACTTGAGATAAAGGTTTTGTTCAAGCAAATTGTGACTGGAGATAAATTTGCTCTAATTCATCTTTCTCTTGAAAAAATTGTTGCGTTTGTATGCCATAGGGTTTTGTAACCAAGGAGCTTCGTGATCTTCATTGTGTGGATGAACTGAAGAACTTTGCAGCCAACATCCTTCTCAACTTGGTGGTTAGCCATGTACTTAGATTCGTGCATTGATTGGTTAGTCACGTACTATGAGCCATGCATTGAAAATGAGAGATTCACTACAAAACAAGTTCAATTATGTATTGGGGTAAGGGTTTAACTGTAGGTTGGTATTAGGTACTAAAATTCCTTTTACTTGTAACTACTTGTTGTGATAATAATGGATTCTTGGGAGTAGTGACTTTAAAATCACCTGGTGGGGTTTTTGCCTTAGAGGTTTTCCCTATTCGTAAACAAATCATCGTGTCAACTTTATTTTCCGTTGTATTTAACTTAGTTGGTGATTTGTTTGTGCTACCACACGTATAGCATGTTAATTAACTTAATTAATTCATTTGGCTAAATTAATTGGTTAAGTTTCCAAAGAGGTCAATACATTCTTGGCCTATCAAAATCAGTGTCGGATATTTTGGTCTTTTTGGCATATGTTGGTTGTGTTTATTATTTATTTATTTTTTTTGCAATCCATAAGTGTTTTTGGGGGAAAATGTTAAAGTTACTTTGAATTGTTATTACAAAATATTTATAGCATTTGCATCAATTTGTGCAAAAATTTCTATCTAAGGGGCTGTTTGGTAAGATTATTTAAATATAGTTTTTTGCTTTGCAATGCATAAAATGATAAATCCCACACTTGCATTTATTATTTTTCTAAGGGCCTAATTGGTAGAAGGATTTTTGTTTTCAAAATAGTATAAATACAATTTTCAAAAAATTGAACTTATAACTAGTTTTTAGATAATAATTTTTATATTTTACGTGTTTGACTTCCACTTTTAAGAAGAATTTTTAAAATACTAAAAAAAAAAATAATTGTTTGGGAGACCATTTCTATTTTTGAGATTAAAAAAAAAAAAAATTACAAAAAGTAACATGTAGAATTTGTAGATTACTCTTTTTTTTTTTTTTTTTTTGTGGATAATGAAAAGGGAATAGAGCTAATCATGTTTTTTTTTTTTTAATGATAATTTTCAAATTTGAAGTGTGAGAATTCTTTTTGTGATAAAGTTAAACTCCTTAATTTTTTTTTTTTGAGAAATAATTACAACATGCTGCTATCTCTGTAACTTGAACCCTTTCCCCTCAAGACTCCTAAGCACTTTGTGCATGAAGAGATGCCAATTCAGGTACAAGGCCTTTGGCTAAACTCCTTAATTTAAGAGATGAAAGAGTTTGGATTTATTTTCAACTATGTCATTAAAAACATTTTCTGTATCTTGAAAACACCCTTTTAGCCGTTTTCAAAATCCTGTTTTAAATCAGTAAAATATGATACAGTTTTTTGAAAACTGTATTTAGAAAATACATAGACTGATGCAGATGCTCAAACTTATGTGACAATAAATGTGATTGTTGGCACTTTAACAAGTTAAAAATGCAAATTTGAATTACTTCTTGTGATTGATAACACATCAATTCGTAAAACATATATATTAAAATTTACAATACCTCTTACATTACTCAATTATTTTTGGCTTTCTTAATAATGAAAGAAAATAAGCACAACTCATTTAAAAAGAAAAATTAAAATCATTTATTGCCTTGACATTTGGTAGCCTTTCTTTAATAGGGGTCATAGGCTCGGCCAAATACCAGAAAGCTAGCGACCTAGCCACAGTTCATGAACATGAAGGATCACAATTTTTTTAGCTGAAAGGAGGCCTGTAATTTCTTCTTGGATGAGCAACATTCGACTCTACAGGGCAAAGAAAAGCAAAGCCATGTTTAGATATTTTGGAACAAAGAATAGGAAAGCAAAAAAAGTGGTGTACCTAATTGTGCTCCAAGAATATTGTAAAGATGAGAGTGGGTTGTGTATAGACATGGCAAGACGGGTCAGAATTTTCTAACCTGACCCGACCCAACCTGAAAATACCTGACCCAAAACCCGATTTTTTTAACCCGAAGCAAAAATGAGTTGACCTGTGTTTTTTGCGGGTCAAACCGATTCGACCTGACCTGTGACTTGACCCGAACTCGAACCATTTTTTAAAACTTTTTTTTTTGGGTAAAAAAATAATAAAATTAAGACAATATTGGTTTAATTGTTTGTTGTGAGTTTTAAGGAAACAATTGAGATATTTACATAACTGTATGCAAATTAATTGAAAGATGAATAATTGAGTATTCTGTAATGAGTAAAGATTTTTAGATATCAAATAGCAAAGTACATGCCAAGATAATCTAGTCACAATACAGTTAAAAACATAGATTTAAAATTGTAGACATGTGTGAGAAACATTCACAAGTGTGAAAATAGTGAAGTCAAAGTATCAAATTAACATAAATTATGAATGCTTAGACCTATTTTTTTAACAATTTATGTCCAATGTACGGACACGTTTTGCAGCCCAAGCCCAAAGTGTATAGGATATTCGCCCAGTGAATCCAATACAATAAATTTGTAGAGAGTGGGTTAAAGAACTTGGCCTTAATGAATTGGACAATAGCTAGAATAGATTTAGAAAATGGTCAAGCAAGAACAAAGAATACAGAGTTTGTCCGAGGAGGTTATTCTTCACATAAATCAATTAAACAGAGTATAAATACAATTTTGATTACTATAGTATTCAGTTTCTATTCTTCTGATCCCTTTCTCATGGAGGGTTTCTCACATTATATAGCTCCCTTTGGATCATCTTGATTCTACACTTGTTGATCATTTGAGCCTTTACTTGAGTGCCTGTCCCATCAGACACCCTCTTTGGCTTTTTGTGAGTTGTGGTAGTCAAGATAGCACTGTTCAGGAGTCTTCTCCACATAAATACGGCTAGAAAAGTAGTTGCAGTGCATTTAATGTGGTGGTAGCAGCTTTTTCTTAGATATTTTTGGGTTCCCTTCCTTCTCGTATGTTCATGAGGCGTGTCCCTATCACTTGGAGCTTCTATGAAGGTCACTTTCATCGTTGGAATACATATCTGAGTTACATTTATCATACCCGAAGAGGTATTACTCCTCAGACTACCTTCCACTCATTTCTTATTTATGAGATTCTAAATTGGAATCCCTCATAACTATTTATCCCTCCTCGGACCTGTCAACGTCCTCGGACACAGCCCAAGGCCCAAATATGATTTTGGGCCATTATCCCTACAATAGCCCCTCAAAACTCTAGTTTTTCCCTCTCATCTGAGGAGAAAAAGTGGAGTTTTGATTTTTAAGAGACAAGACCATTTATTTCTCTGGTTCACACATGTGAAATTACCGTTTTGCGTGTCCCATGATTACTACTGATGCTTCTAGCCCGCGAGGCGTCATTAATTGCTCCAGGCGGTGTTATGTTCCCCACATCCAATAGTGAGGCGCTAATCCAATGGCTGATATTTTTCCTTGGGTTTTGAGCGGGATAACTCCCACTCAATTTCACCTTTATATATAAAGCTTCGAGGGAAATCACTTTCCTACTCACTAAACTCCATACACTCCCGAGTTTCCCTAACTCCTTTCCTTAGGAAGTTTCCAAAAGACTTTTCTAAAGGTTCAAGGCTTAACACACTTGCTTTCGTAAGTATCTATCTCCTTTAAACTTTCTTTTTCTCCTCGGCCAACCTCCTCGGCCTTCTTTCTTTTTTAGAAAACTTCCTTTGCATCATCTACGTTTTGTTTAGATGGGTAGATTCAAGCATTTAGTGGACTCTTCGGTCGGTATGGAGGGTTTTAGGGCCAAATATCATATCCCACAGGGAGTAGGCCTACAATATTGTGCCTTAGACCAAGTACTTACCAATAGAGATGAAAGTTCAAATATGTGTATAAACACCCTTGAACGTTTAGACCCCCAAAATTACAACTTAACCAATTCAAGCATTATGTCAAACAACTAGTGTGCGGAAAATTAACATAAGCTATAATATGGAATTGGAAAAACTAACTAAGCCAAATTAAAATCTCAACTCACAGCAGATAATAAAAGGCAAAGATAAAAGGGAAGGAAGATGCAAATACAAAGATAACACGCGATGTGTTATCGAAGAGGAAACCGAAGTCCTCGGCGTAAAACCTCTCCGCCGCCCTCCAAGCGGTAAACAATCCACTAGAAAATATAGTTGGGATACATAGACAGCAATAGACCCTCCAAGTCTAATCTACCCAGTGCACCTAAGCCCTCCAAGCTTCTTGCTCCAACGAGGTTGCGCCGAACCTTTTTCTTTTCTAGCTTCCCGGATTCCGCTACTAGATCGTAGAATCAACCAATGTATATTGGTTCCTTCCTAACTGCTTCCTAGAAATCCAAACAGCCCTCTCACAGTGATGAATATGGTGAGAACAAGGTTTGGTAAAATGCCTCTCAAGGATTTAACAATGGAGAGGAAGAGAGTTGAGGAATTTGAAGAGACTCTAATGTATAGATTGTGGGTGAATCAATCTTGTTTTTCTTTAGGGTTTCTCTCTTAAAATTCTCTCTGGAAGCTCTCTTACATTTGTGGGTAAAAGGGGTATTTATACTGGAGTGAGAGAGGAATGTGAAACGTCAGGTTTTACAAAACAGGGATGGCTCGCGGCTTGACCTCGCGATTTGACTAAGTCGCGAGATCCAGTCGTGAGATAACCGTATGGCCAATTATCCTGTTTTGTCCTGTAGTGCTCCAGCTAGCATGACTGTTCACCTTCCGGCATGCTTGGCACGTGTGCTGCGTCTGGCGGCTTGTAGCCGCGAGTCACCCACGAGGCCAAGCTGCGAGTCTTTGTTTTCTTGCACACTCTTGAGCAAACTTCACTCTATCTCACTCACTACCCTTACAACAAGCCCACATAAATACAGGGTTAATAAATGTTGAAATACAAGCAAATTTGGTACGGAATAAAGCCAATTAGATGGTTGAATAAATTCAACCTTACAATCTCTCCCTTTGGCTATTCCGTGACAAAATCCTAAAACAAACTCTAGACTTAACATGTGAGTTGGGAACAGTTGAACAAAACTCACTCACACCTAACTCTAGAAGCTGTGAAGCACTTGAATCATAAGAACATGAAACTCCTGAAACACAACAATACACCATGATCATTGTATGCAGAAAAACATGAAATGCATATGAAACAAGCTTAAGGTGATCAAGCAAAGATGAAGTGAAGATTCAAATCAAGGCTTGATCAAGCAAGTAATCACCACAAGGTAGTGATCACAATGCTCATTCACACTTGGAATGAACATTAGGACATACAAGCTAACAAGCACAAGGTAAGATACTTGAATGCTCAACACTCAACCAATGCATAATACACAAAGTATATGCATCTAGGAACAATCCTACAAGGGCACAAGAGTGACAGTACATAAATCAAAATGCAATACATTTAGATATAAGTACTGATTTCAACATAGCATAAAAGGCTGCATTATGCAAGGTACAAACCGTAAAGCCTACAGATTATGCATAAAAACATTAACCCTAAAAGCTTACAAAAGCACATGGGTACAAAACACAATATATCAGTTTACAAAACACAATATATCAACTTAAAACTGAAGAAGAATGCAAAGACACTCCCCCTTAGGTAATATCCTTAGGTAATATCCTCCTCCTCTGATCAGGCCTATCACTCCCCCTTTTTGTCATGGAATAGGCTATACATCCTCTTCCAGCTTTCTCTGAATTTGATTCAATTGAGTTTGAAGTGAGGTAAACTTCATATCCCATCGAGTGCTGTGATGGTGTAGAGTAGATGTGAGTCCG
The DNA here is from genome assembly GCA_036321655.1 of Quercus alba. Lineage (NCBI taxonomy): Eukaryota > Viridiplantae > Streptophyta > Magnoliopsida > Fagales > Fagaceae > Quercus > Quercus alba. The sequence continues at coordinate 13,694,591 of CM070300.1, forward strand.
GACATCTTTGTATTCAACTCGTGTATAGAGGATACAATGTGATCAAGTTTTTCATCAAGGGAGAGAGTGCTGAAATGAGAGCCACTGTGAGATGCAGAAGTTTCTGGTTTGGCTCTCTTCCGACTATGTCCAATGCTTGCATTGAATGTACGCATGTTGATTGGACTCGGTTTCGAGAGAGGAGATTCATCTGCCGTTGGATAAATTCCCTTGAGCTTCAAGATCCTTGAAATGAGACAGCAGAAAGGAATGCATGTTCGAGACTCAGTTCGTAGAACCATTTTGCGTAGAACATGAAAGATATGAGCACAAATGTCAATTTCTACATCAGAGATTAGATCATGAAGAAACAAAGCACGTCCGAGGTTTATATACCCAGTGCTTGATAAAGGGTACAAATTGTGAAACATCACAATTGTAAGCACTCTCAGTTTTGGATGAAGAGAGGAAACACTGATGGATTTTCCATTGGGTGAGAACTCCAAGTCTTGTCCAAGACTTTCTTTGAGATGCTTCTCATCAGGACAAAGATCATCATAAACCGGTGAGTGTCGGAATATTGGTCTGTTGATGTGAAGGATTTCTGCCAGATATGCAGGAGAGACTGAAAAGCTCTTTTTCCTAACCCAGCACTTAAGTTCATCTTCTTCCACAATCGCGTTGGCATAAAATTCCTTTACCAAATCTTCATACGCGTCATCCAGATCAGAGAGAAGGTAATTCCAGTCCTTGTGAGCAAACCATTTCGGAATGTCAGTGTCATGAAGTGATGATTGATCCACAGTTCTTTCTAGTAATGGTGTAGCATTTTGAAAATAATTCTCATGAGACTGATAGGCTGCATAGGATCTGAACTTGTTGGGATCGAATCTCTTTGATGAAAAACGAGTCTCTTTTGTTTGAGGTGGGTAATCATCAACATCAATGACGTGTTCCTTCCCTTTGGAACTACCTCCTTTCACAGCTGCTTTCTTGAATGGTGACATGTCTAGTCTGAATCATGAATAGAGGAAATGACAGAACACAATCCAACAGACATTATTAGCAGTGGGTTAGTGGTAATTTAGGGATAATGAAGAAATCCTAATAGCTAGATGAAAATGACCAGAAAATAGCAATGAGGGACAAAAATGGCCCAAATGTAGCTACACAGTAGAGAGGGTTAGATTAAAACCACATAATCAGCTTAGAAAAAACACACAGTCAACACAGGAACATTTTGAATCAACACATCAACAACGGATCAGGCAAGATGAGAAACCAACAAATAGCAAACCCTAGCTAAGCACATGATGAATAACAAAACCAACAATTTAATAAAGCTCAAAACTGAAACAAAAGCTTCCAAAGGCTAAGCATGGACAAAGAGTAATAGCCGAGCTAAAAACCCATCTCAAAATCACAAAAAAATGTGAATAATCCAGAGGGAAAAACACAAAAACAAGTAAAATAGAGTTCAAGACAAAAAACCCATACCTGTTACTTGAGGATTTTGAGCTGAAAAGAAGCAACAATGGAGATCGAAAATAGAGGCACGGTGTGAATGGGTAAGAGCAGTTGAGAGAGACAATGAACAGTCACAAAAAGATCGAGGGAAAACTAAAAAAATTTAAAAACTGCCCCTATTTTTGCCAAACACGCGTTTTTCGCGACTGAAGTGAGTCGCCACAAAGTCGCCAGTTCAAGCCGCCAAAACACTCAAAGACAAAAGTTTGAAAAATTTTTCTAAGTGTTTTTCGCGATTGGAAGGTCTACCCGCGAGTGAGTCGCGAGCTGAGCCGCGAAAATCTCTGAGTAACCCTCGCGACTAGACCTTCCACTTGCGAACGAGTCGCCAAAAATGACCCGCGAAGACGCGACTGAGGCTCGCGACTTGACTTACCCGCGACTGAGTTGCCAAAACAGGGCAAAACTGGATTTTTGAAATTTTCAGATTTTTAAACAAAATACTTTCCAAAAACACCTAAAACACTCAAAAATCTTTTTGTATTTGAATTAACAAAGATTGAGCATGTGAAAACACATTTCATCAAGTACAATCACACAAATGAATATGACATTTATTAAACATAAATTTGTGTGTTGTGTGTGGATATCAACAATGAGATAGTCCTTAGTTTAATGTGAAACTTTAATGATCAATTCAACCAAGGCATACACAATTAGCACTAGATCAAGTAATCCATCTCAATTATAGAAATATGTATATATGACCTCCTACAAAACTTGATAACATATCTTGGAGCTTTACATTTGACTCCATTTTCAAACATAACATTTGATCATTTTGATCTTTTGAGACAATCACCTCTCATTGTGAGAGTGATATTTGATATTTCACTTTAAAGAACTAGCCTTTGGCTTTTTGAATTAACATTCACTTTAATATAAGGTCACTTACCTTTTTTCCTAGTCGAATACTAGAATGTGCGACAGGCTTTTGCAACTCAAAATCTCTTTTCATTTGGAGATTTACATTTGGTGAGCTCTTCTTAGCAAAAACAAAAATAAAGAGTGGGAAGATATATAGACACAAGTCTATGCAAGTCTCAAGATCATCATAATCATTCACTAATCATTCATGACAAGTTTGAAGATCTATTTACAACAATCATATAGATTTCAAGATTTCTCCCACAGTGATATGAGTGCAAAGAAACAAGCAATGCTCGAAAATGCACAAAACCATTAGCACAAAGGTACAAGGCAAAACAAGTTTTGAGACAAAAGCTTAACAATGTCAATCAAACTTTTTGATTTTCTAATTTTTATGTGATTTTTGGATTTTTGACATAAAAGAAGAAAAAAAGATTGAACAAACATAAGAAAGAGCAACAGTATTCACAAATAGACAAACAAATAATAATCATGCTGTACAAAGAGCTAACAAAGTAGTGTGTGCCCCAACACAAACAAGCTTATCATATTATAAATATGTGAAGCTGTTGACACCCTATTTTGCAACTCGTATTTAACCTCACATGGAGGGTAAAAGGGTAATTCCACATTGGAAATATGCATCTTGATTCTGGTCATTAGATCCTTAATCTCATTTCACCAAAATGATCTTGATGTTGTAACGATCAAATCGACTGGTCATAAGCCCTAATCGGACCATTAGATTGAAAGTTATCATCAAATCAAGTTTTAATGGCTGAGATGCACTATTACAAATTGAGTCTGACTATATGTGATTATGAACAATTGATTTCAATTGGTTATAAATATAATCAATTTGAGATTGATGATGTGTCATAATTTGATTGATTAGGACTACATTTTATGGTAGAGTTGCATACACCTAATTAACTAGATAGTTAAACATTAATTATTCAATGAGTAATTTGTACAATTATCTTTTAATTAGAGTAAATTTAGAGCCAATTAAGTCTGAAATGGGAGTGATTGGAGCCATTTAATGTTAATTGGGAGCTAATTTGGGGACCTATTAATGTTAATTGTGCTGAAACCATTTTCTAACAAATGACCTCTGCTTACCATTTCATTGATATCTCTCAGAATATTTTGAATCTGTGAATGAGGTTATTTTTCCTAGAAACTAGACATCCGGGACTTCAATTTGAGCACAAGAATGAGACAATTCCGATCAGAATTGAGACAGATATGATTTTTCAAAGTTGGCTCTATAGGCTGTGACAGCAGCTACGGGAAAACCGAATTTTGGCTTGCTCCTCACTCCCACCAATCTTTCCATTTAATGCATCAGATTTTCCCAAAGGCTAAAATGAGGTCTAGGTTCATGATTCCTTGTAAACTCTCATTAAATGGCCTTCCATTCATATTTCCTCCACCACTACTATATAAATCCCCCTCTCCTTCATTCAAAGGACACAAAAAAATCCCCCTCTCTTCTCTTCTCTTGAGTTCTAGGGAAGTTGAGTAGTCTTGTTATATCTTGGTCTTCCTGAGACTCAAGGTATTGAGTGGGACTCACTCTCCCTCTCCTAGTTCTTCTTTTCCTCCACCCTTAGGACCTCCATCAATAATCTCCTCCTCCATTACATGGATCTTGCATGAAGGTATAATCTCTTTCCCTAACTGTTTGCTTATATTGTCCTGATGAGAATTTGAGATTAAAGCATGATAATTCTCTTGAATATGTTTGAACGTTCTTAATTGTTCTTATGTGTTCTTCACATGTTCTTAGTTGTTCATCACATGTTCATGCATATCACTAGATTTAATCTTAAATCCACATCAAAAATATGAAAAACATGTTTGTTTAGTAATTCTTTCAAATCCTTGAATCTAGGTTGTCACTATCCACACACATCCACTAGAGTTCATTTTTTAATCTAAACGTCATGCTTAATAAATTGAATTAGAGTTTATCACATGTACACACATTAAATTCAACATACAAATTGATTGACATATTGGATGATGTGATATGAATGTTGGCCACCATAGTCTAGAAGACCGGTTTCACCGGGCAAGGTGGGTGCCTAACACCTTCCCATCTTGTAACATAGCCTCCGAGCTTAGATCAAGGGTTAGTAGATCAAATACTTATCCATGTAATTTTTGATTTTTAGATTGTAACTAGGAAATAAAGTCATGTACTTTATCTTAGATTGTATCTAGGACCAAAGCCATGTAATTTTCCTATGATCAATGTAAATTCAATTTCAAATTAATAAAATGAGGAATTTTTCATTCATGGTTTTCTTATTTTTCCAATAATTAAATAAGTGGCGACTCCATTGTAAAACCCTTAATCTAAAGGGAAAAATATAACTAGTCGAACCTCCATTTTGAGAGACAATAACACGACTCCACCCATTCACGTGGGTTTGGCCCAACACATTATAAAACGGGCCGGGGGCGCGGTCTCTCACAGAAGCACACATCACACAAGAGAGTCAAGGAATTGTACCAACACCAATGGTCTTACGGAGTGATTCAAACCGTGGACCATCGAGAGGCTTGGTGAAGATGTTCGCCTTTTGATTGTCGGTGTGTATGAACTCAAGACACACAACACTTTCCTCTACCAGATCCCGAATGAAATGGTAACGTATCTCTATGTGTTTAGATTTTGAATGCTGGACAGGATTCTTGGAAAGATTGATGGCACTGGTGTTGTCACAGAAGACACACATCGTCTCTTGAGGAATTCCATAGTCATGAAGTAATTTCTTCATCCAAAGAAGCTGAGTGCAGCAACTTCCAGCGGCGATGTATTCTGCTTTAATAGTAGATAGAGACACGGAATTTTGTTTCTTGCTCATCCACGAGACAAGATTGTTACCAAGGTAGAAACAGCTGCCTGAAGTACTTTTCTGATCGTCTACACTGCCAGCCCAGTCAGCATCTGAATACCCGGCAAGACAAGCATTTGAGTCTTTTGAATACCACAGACCATAGTTTGAAGTACCATTCACATATCGAATGATTCGCTTAGCAGCAGTCAGGTGAGATTCCTTCGGATTAGCTTGGTATTTGGCGCAAACGCCAACACTGAATGCAATGTCCGGTCTACTGGCTGTAAGATAGAGTAAACTCCCAATGATGCTCCTATATAAGGTAGGACTTACTTCTACTCCAGAAGAATCAACATTCAGTTTAGTGGATGAGCTCATGGGAGTGGAGGCATGTATTTTCGAGTCTAGTCCAAACTTCTTGACAATGTTTCTAGCATACTTCTCTTGTGATACAAATATACCCTCCTTCTGTTGTTTGACTTGAAGACCCAAGAAAAATGTGAGTTCCCCCACCATACTCATCTCAAATTCCTTCTTTATCTCCTCAGAAAATTTAATAGCACGATCTTCAATGGTTGCCCCAAACACTATGTCATCAACATAAACTTGTGCCACAAGGAGATAATCTTCATCATTTTTGACAAACAGAGTTCGGTCGGCATACCCCCTTTTGAATCATCTATCTAGAAGGTAATGTGTAAGCCGATCATACCAGGCTCTAGGCGCTTGTTTTAAGCCATAAAGGGCTTTCTTCAATCTCAATACATGATCTGGAAAGTGAGGATCCTCAAATCCTTTTGGTTGCTCAACAAACACTTCTTCATTTAGATATCCATTCAGAAATGCACACTTTACATCCATTTGATAGAGTTTGAAATTCAAAGTGCATGCAATGGACATGAGAATTCGAATGGATTCGAGTCTTGCCACAGGAGTGAAGGATTCATCAAAGTTTACTCCTTCTACTTGAGTGTATCCTTGAGCTACTAACTGAGATTTGTTTTGAATTATCTCTCCATCTTCATCAGTTTTGTTTTTGAAAATCCATTTTGTGCCTATAACATGAACGTTTTCAGGCCTTGGAGCAAGTTCCCACACATCATTCCTCACAAACTGATTCAGCTCTTCATGCATTGACTCAACCTAATTCTCATCTTGAAGGGCCTCTTCAACCCTTTTTGGTTCAAACTGCGCAAGATAGCAGTGATATGTTACATGATTGGCTAACAGGATGTTTCCTTTTCTGAGGCGAAGACCTTCATCTAGAGACCCTATGATGTTGCTTTCCAGATGGTTCTTAATTACTCTTGAAGATGGCTTCTTTGATGTGGAGACTTCATCACTTCGAGAGATAGGAGGATGAACTTCTGGAGGAGTAAGAGGACTTGATGTTCTAGACATCGATCTCGTTTCCATTCTTGGGTTGATGGGAGTCGATTCTTCTTCTGGTGTAGGTTCTTCACCTTCTATATCAAGAGCTTCGACCTCAACATCGGGCTCTTTGGTGCTCGACCCTTCTCCATCATCAATCATCTCCACCTTAGATAAGGCATCATCAATTTTGACATTTATGGACTCCATCACTGTCTTAGTTCTCTTGTTAAAAACTCTATATGCTCAACTCGTAGTAGAGTACCCAAGAAAAATACACTCATCACTTCTCGCATCAAACTTCCCAAGATTCTCCCGATCATTTAGGATATAGCATTTACTTCCAAACACCCGGAAATACTTCACTCTAGGCTTCTTTCCATTCCAAATCTCATAGGCGGTCTTCTTTGTTCCTTCTCGGAAAAATATTCTATTGCCAATGTGACACGAGGTGTTGACAGCTTCTCCCCAAAATTTTTGAGGTATTTGCTTGTTAAGCAACATGACTCTTGCCATTTCCTGAATCACCCGATTTTTTCTCTCTACCACTCCATTTTGTTGTGGAGTTTTGGGGGCTGAAAATTCTCTTTTGATTCCATTCTTTTCACAGAAAGACTCGAATCTTACATTCTCAAATTCCCTCCCATGATCACTTCTAATTTTGGCAATAGGGATCCCTTTTTCGTTTTGTAGTTTCTTGCACAGAATCTCCAACCTCTCACATGCTTCTGATTTTTCTCTAAGGAATTCAACCCAAGTGTATCTTGAGTAATTATCCACAATGACCATAATGTATCTCTTTCCCCCTAGGCTTTCAGTTCTGGTAGGCCCCATTAGATCAACATGAAGTAACTCCAAACACCGAGAAGTAGCAATCACATTCACCTTGTGATGACTTGCCTTTGTTTGCTTTCCCATTTGGCATGCACCACAAACGGTCTTCTTCACCTTTCCAAACTTAGGAAGTCCTTCAATTGCTTCAAGTTTGGACACTTTAGCTACTTATTTGAAGTTGGCATGCCCGGATCTGTGATGCCACAGCTCCAACATATCCACACGAGCACTTCTACACGATATGGGTGCCGTGGGAACTATTCCATAACAGTTATCTGTAGTCCGATTTCCCTCCAAAACTTGAATCCCATCTTCATTGATGATCAAGCATCCCTTTTTAGAGAATTGTACCAGGAAATCATCATCACAAATTTGAGTGATGCTCAGCAGATTTGCCTTCAGCCCTTTTATGTATAACACATCTTTCAACAGCGGTAATCCAGGTATCTCAATGGTTCCTTTGCCTAGGACTTGAGCATGACTTCCATCACCAAAGGTCACATAGTCACCAACCTTTTCTTTGAGTGTCTTAAACAGTGACTTATCCCCTGTCATATGGCGAGAACACCCACTGTCAAGATACCACAAACATGCATTAAACACCTTCAATGAGGTATGCACAAATAAGCTCACATGAGACAAAAATTCTTGACCTTCAAACAAAAACTCATTATCAGTTTTCATGCTTCTTTCAGATTGACTTTTCATTTTCAGACTCTTAATCATCTCACACAACATTCTATTCTTTCTTTTATATTTCTTAATCAATGATTTAGATTCAGATATGCTACTGTGTAAGACATGATTTTGATTTTCAAAATATTCCAGCATGTGAACAAATATCCTAGCATGTTTCTTAGTTTTTAACAACTCTACAAGATCATTAGTAAAACACCCTTCAGACATATGCATAGGGTCATTTTCACAAACACTATAGCTACAATTCAGCATGGTATTTTCCATAACAGCTACCACAACAAAGGGGTCTAGGATCATACTTAGGTAATAAAACCACAACAAGTGTACCCGCTCTGATACCAATTGAAAGTTCAAATATGTGTATAAACACCCTTGAACGTTTAGACCCCCAAAATTACAACTTAACCAATTCAAGCATTATGTCAAACAACTAGTGTGCGGAAAATTAACATAAGCTATAATATGGAATTGGAAAAACTAACTAAGCCAAATTAAAATCTCAACCCAATAAAAGGCAAAGATAAAAGGGAAGGAAGATGCAAACACAAAGACAACACGCGATGTGTTATCGAAGAGGAAACCGAAGTCCTCGGCGTAAAACCTCTCCGCTGCCCTCCAAGCGGTAAACAATCCACTAGAAAATATAGTTGGGATACATGGACAGCAATAGACCCTCTAAGCCTAATCTACCCAGTGCACCTAAGCCCTCCAAGCTTCTTGCTCCAACGAGGTTGCACCGAACCTTTTTCTTTTCTAGCTTCCCGGATTCCGCTACTAGACCGTAGCATCAACCAATGTATATTGGTTCCTTCCTAACTGCTTCCCAGAAATCCAAACAATCCTCTCACAGTGATGAATATGGTGAGAACAAGGTTTGGTAAAATGCCTCTCAAGGATTTGACAATGGAGAGGAAGAGAGTTGAGGAATTTGAAGAGACTCTAATGTACAGATTGTGGGTGAATCAATCTTGTTTTTCTTTAGGGTTTCTCTCTCAAAATTCTCTCTGGAAGCTCTCTTACATTTGTGGGTAAAAGGGGTATTTATACTGGAGTGAGAGAGGAATGTGAAACGTTAGGTTTTACAAAATAGGGGTGGCTCGCGGCTTGATCTCGCGACTTGACTAAGTCGCGAGATCCAGTCGCGAGATAACCGTATGGCCAGTTGTCTTGTTTTGTCCTGTAATGCTCCAGCTAGCATGAGTGTTCACCTTCCGGCATGCTTGACACGTGTGCTGCGTCTGGCGGCTTGCAGCCGCGAGTCACCCACGAGGCCAAGCCGCGAGTCTCTGTTTTCTTGTACACTCTTGAGCAAACTTCACTCTATCTCACTCACTACCCTTACAACAAGCCCACCTAAATACAGGGTTACTAAATGCTGAAATACAAGCAAATTTGACACGGAATAAAGCCAATTAGATGGTTGAATAAATTCAACCTTACAAGAGAGGAGGGTGAAGTCCCAATGATCGCCTTTATAGAGGGAGGAATGACACTCCCCATAGGTAGGATAACTAGAGACTACCTGCTTAACCATCGGTTGTGCCCCCATTAGTGTGCTCCCAACATGTTTAAAGTCTTAGGGAACATAAATGCTCTGAACGACCAAATGAACTTAAGGCTCACGTGGCACGATGTCGTTCATATGTACGAGTACCGTTCCCTCGCCAACACGGGATATTACCTCAATTCCTGGTCTGCATTGGTTAGATTGATACCCTACCTTCCTAAGTCTAACAAAGGCTTGAAGGACGATTATTTGGTCATTTCCGAGGAGTGTCACGACGGTCTTCATTACCTAGTTCGGGTGGGAACACCAGGTGGGGTACCCTAGGATTAGGTCTCCTGGCAGGGACTTTAGTCTTCTAAGTTTTCCTTATAATCACCCTTAGCACTTCCTCTCCTTAGATGGTAGTTTTTACTGATCTAACCAACATTCTCTTCTCGGGTGTTTTTGCAGATAAAACTCATACCGCTCTGAGACTCAGTCTTGTCAATGCATCGGGTCTCAATAAACTACTGCGACTTGAAGTGTTCATAAGCGAAGACGGATAACTCCGAGCTGCCCACCTGATGTTAGAGTATGAGCCTATCTTACGCATATTTCAGGATGTGGGCCAAGCAATAAGGGTTGGTGACTCTAGGTTAGCTCGAACAGACATCTCCAAGTCGGGGTTTTTGGCTTGGAGAGATTTTCCTCCTGTTGATTTGCTTCTTTAGCGCATCCCTCAGGAAGTAGCTGCTTTGAGAGAGGAGATAGCTTTTACAAACCTATCCCTCGAGGCTGAGATCGACCAATTCCACTTTGGGGAGGAAGGTGAAGTGCCAGAAACGCTAGTAGATCTCTTGGACTCCGAGGATGACTTGGATAGGTTTTCTACCACATAATCTCCGAAGTTAATAGTTGCTTGGATTGATTCTAGCACAGAAGTTAAAGAAGAAGACATGGACTTGAAGCCAAGGACCGCCTTAAAGGGTCTGTTGGTGAACAGGAATAAGGGGTCAACTTCAAAAGAAGTCCTTAAGACCCAAGTTCCTCCCAGTCTCCTTCCTCTTCCCCTGCCCCCTACTGACCTCGGATTGAAGGCCAATCCGAACTTAAGGAAGAAAAGGCCAGTTGAGGATTTGGAGGAAGGTGAGGTGGCACCTCAAAAGGGCGCTAAGCAATAGAAGAAAACTAAGGACCCCAAGGACCAGAGGGCCAAGTCAGTGGAGAGTCAGGATAAAGTTGAAGTGCATTGAAGACCGCGCTCCTAGGCCCCTCGGCTAGAGGTGGAGGGTGCTCCCATTCCTTGGGATGCCATGATTTGGGAGTCTCAAAGGGGGCACACCACTGTTTTCGCTGAGGCCCTAAAGCAACGTCTTTTCCTCCCTAGAGACATGGAGGGCCTCAAGCGTGCTAGGCAACCTGACCTTTTTATGTCATTGAAGAGAGACCTCGTAATGGTAAGTTAGTCAACATCCTTTTTTTTCAAACACTAAGATGCACATATATTCATATATGTATATATTTTTTATGACCCCTTTGCTATTTATATGCAGAATACCCAGCAAATTTATGTAGCTGAGGAGTGGGTCAGGAACGCTCAAGATAAGGTTAAGGTTGGCCCACTCCCGTTTTGAGGTTGAGAAGGCTCTTGGAGCCCTTAAAGAAGAGCATAAAGATCTGTCCAAGAAGTTGAATGAAGCGGATAAGGCTCACCTAAGTACTGTGGTGGGTCTAAAGACATCAGAAAGGCAAGTCGAGGATCAGCACCAAAAACTGCATATAACCGAGATATACCTGGCAATTGAAAAACAAACTCTCTTGGATCTTAAGGCGGAGCTGCAGAAAGCCAAAGATGTAGCTCGAGTGGCCAGGGAAGCCGCTGAGGCTGCGGTGAAGGCATCTAATGAATATGGGGTGCAGGACACGGAGACCCCCCTGGTAGAGGAGGTGGCCTTAGTGTGCAGGGACTGTTGCACCGAGTCATGGGGAGTAGCGATGGACTGGATGGGAGTCCTTACAGACTTTGAGCTGAAGAGGGCAGAGAATATCTTCTTCCTAAAGGATATTTGAGAAAATCTGGACACAGTCCCTCCTCCCGAGCAACTCCCTACCACCCAAGCTCCCTCTTCTGATGTTGAAGTTTCTAAAGGGGCTGGAGTGGGTAAAGAGGCTCAACCACTGATGAAGGCCAAGCCCTCCGAGGATACCTTTACAATCAGGGATGTGGTCTCCTAGGCCAAGGATGCAGAGCTTAGGTCTCAGGCCGAGGATTCCCAATTTGAGAGGGATGATCCCAAGAAGGACCCTCCACAGACGAAGGCCTAAGTATAGGAATTTTCTTTTGTAGTTTTTTGTGTACATATTTTTGTAATGGCATTCTGCCACCATTTGTAATGCCTCTTCCTTTAATTAATGAATAGACATTTCTTTTTACTACTTATGTCTTTACTTTATATATTTCCAAGCTTACTATTATTGCAAATAAACTAAAACTGTTGCCACTCTAACTTTAATAAAAATTGAAAACAATACCCTGCTGGTAGTTTAAATAATTTGATTAAGTATTAGCAACAAAGAGATTGACCCCATACTTGTACTGTGATAGTCTGAGGACACAGGTATGACTAAGGTTCTGTTTGAACACTTATAAAGATATCATAGAGTGTTAATTTCCCCAAAACATCTGGTCCGAGGATACAGGCATGTCTAAAGTTCTATTTGAACACTTATAAAGATGTCATAAAGTGTTAATTTCTCCAAAACATCTGGTTTGAGGACATAGGCCTGACTAAGGTTCTGTTTGAACACTTATAAAGATATCATAATGGGAGGTACGACGTATTCACACAGTAAATGAGCATATGACAAAAGAAACTTTCATTAATAATAATACATTTTCAGGTTGTTTACATTCCAAGGTTGTGGTATTACATGTTCATCTAGGTCTTCGAGGAAATAAGCTCCTATACCAGCCACCGAGGTGATGTGATATGGCCCCTCCCAGTTGGGTTCTAGCTTCCCCCACGCTGGGTTCTTCATGGTACCTAGAACCTTTCTTAACACCAAGTAACCAGGTGCTGACGGTCTCAGCTTCACATTGGCATCATAACCTTGCTTAAACTTGTGTTGGTAATATGCCAATTGGACCATCGCATTTTCTCTTCTCTCCTTGATTAAGTCTAAACTTTTCTCTAGCAGCCCGTGGTTATTGCTTGGATCAAAAGAACTTGTTCTCAGTGTCGTGAAGCTAGTCTCTAGAGGGATAACTGTTTTGGCTCCATAAGTCATTGAGAAGGGGGTCTCCTAGGTTGATCTGCGAGGCATGGTTCGGTATGTCCAGAGGACATATGGCAGTTCCTCCACCCATTTTCCCTTCGCATCATCCAACCTTTTCTTTAGTCCATTCACTATGACCTTGTTAACAGCCTCGGCTTGCCTATTCCCTTGGGGATAAGCTAGGGTAGAATACCTATTCGTGATTCCCAAGTCACAGCAATATCTCCTGAAAGATTTGCTATCAAACTGAAGGCCATTGTATGAGGGACTCCGAATCGTGTGACAATGTTTTTCCAAACAAACTTCTTGGCATCCACATCCCTGATATTTGCTAAGGGCTTGGCTTTAACCCACTTAATGAAGTAGTCCGTGCCGACCAGTAGATACCTCTTGTTCCCTGATGCCTTAGGGAAAGGGCCTACAATATCTAAGCCCCATTGAGCGAAAGGCCAAGGGCTTGACAGGGGGTTAAGGACTCCTCCAGGTTGGTGTATATTTGGTGGCGTTGATCACACTTTTTTGCATACTCTTGTGCCTCTTTCTGCATGTTTGGCCACCAATATCGTTAAATGATGGCTCTGTGCGCCAAAGATCTACCTCCAGTGTGGCTTCCACAAATCCCCTCATGTAACTCCTTAAGGAGTAACTCGGCTGCATTGGGGTGTATGCATAACATGTATGGCCCAGAAAATGAGTGTTTGTACAATTTCTGGTGCTTGGACAGCCAGAATCGGAGAGCCTTTCTTTGTACCTTGTCAGCTTTTGACTTCTCCTCGGGCAAGATGTCTCCCTTCAAGAATAGTACGATGACGTCCATCCAGCTAGGCCCCACTCTAACTTGGTGAACATGAACCACCTCTTTGTTCACCTTTGTGGGCTTGCATAAGTCTTCTACGGGGATGACCCGGGGTAAGCTTTGTGCTGAAGAGGTTGCAAGGGTGGCTAAGGAATCAACATGTGTGTTTCCACTTCTAGAGATATGCAATAGGTTGAAAGACTCAAAGCTAGATTGCAAACATCTAACCTGACTTAAATACCCTCGCATTCTTTCATCTTTGGCTTCAAACTCTCCTGTCACTTGGCCAACGACTGATTTTGAGTTCGAGAACATCTCTACTATTTTTCCCCCCATTCTTTGAACCATGGACATTCCTTCCAGCAAGGCTTCATATTCAGCCTCATTATTTGTAGCCAAGAAACCCAGTCTTAGTGACTTTTCAATGATGATTTGTTTGGGAGAAACTACAACTAGCCCAGCTCTGGAGCCCCTTTGATTTGTTGCACCGTCAACATATACCTTTCAGAATAAAGGTTCTTATAGGGAGATTGTGCCAACTAATTTTCCATCCATGTTCTGTGTCGCTGCCACTTCTTCTAATGGGGGTTCCGCGAACTCGGCCACCAAATCCGCGAGGACTTGGCCATTGATAGAGGTATGAGACATGTATTTGATGTCAAAAGCCCCTAGAACTGTGCCCCATTTAGCAATCCTCCTCGTGTAATCAGCACTTTGAAGTATAGACCTGAGTGGGAGCTGAGTTAGGACAACAACTGTGTGTGCCTGGAAGTAATGGGGGAGCTTTCGTGTAGCATGCATCACCACCAAAATGGTTTTTTCTAATGGTAGATAACGAACCACGGCCTCATGTAGTGACCCACTCATATAGTAAACTGGCCGTTGTATGCCACTGTCAACTCGTATTAATACCAAACTTACAGCATGAGGGGCCACAACGATATAAGCAAATAGGACCTCGTCCACCTCAGGATTGGACATGATAGGTGGCTAAGAAAGATGTTCTTTAAGTTGCTGGAAGACTAAAGCACACTCCTCGGTCCATTCAAACCCCTTCCATTTGTTCATCAAGAGGAAGAAAGGTCTGCACTTGTTCGCTGACCGAGAAATAAACCGATTTAAGGCAGCGGCCATTTCGATAAGCTTTTGGACTTCTTTGGGATTTCAAGGTGGTCGTAAACTATTAATAGCTTTAATTTGATTTGGATTGACCTCGATTCCCCTGTGAGTTACCATATAGCCCAAAAACTTGCCTGATCCCACACCAAATGAGCACTTTGAAGCATTTAGGCGTAACTTGTGTTTCCTTAGAATTTCAAATATGTTTCCGAGGTCTTCCACATGATCGGACACCATCTTGATCTTCATTACCATGTCGTCTATATAGACCTCAATACTCTTGCCCAACTGCGGTTCAAACATCTTAGTCATCATCCTTTGATAAGTAGACCCTATATTTTTCAAACCAAAGGGCATCACTTTGTAATGGTAATTTCTAGTAGGAGTGACAAATGCCGTTTTTTCTTGATCATCCAGAGCTAGTGGTATTTGGTGATATTCTTGAAAGGCATCCAAGAAACTCATCCAAGGATGACCCACAGTTGCATTCACTAGCTGGTCTATTCGAGGCATAGGGAAAGGATTTTTTGGACACGCCTTATTCAGGTTTGTGAAACCCACACACACATGCCACTTTCCACTCTTCTTCTTTACCACCACGCTATTGCCCAGCCATTTAGGGTAGAAAACCTCCTTAATAGCCCTTGTCCACTTAAGCTTTGCCACCTCGTCTTTGACAGCCTTAGAATGATCCTTGGATGAGCGTCGAGGTGGTTACTTTTTGGGGGTGACAGAGGGATTAATGTTTAAATGATGACAAATGAAGCCTGGATCCACTCTTGGGGCCTCGTAAGCACTCCACGCGAACACGTCAACATTTTTTTCTAAGAAACTCTATCAGCTCCTCTTTCTCTGAAGGAGGCAATTGAGCCCCGATAAAGAACTTCTCTAGACCATCACCAACAACGACTGTTTCCAAATCCTCACATTTCTCCTACTCGGCCGTTTCATTGATAGGTAGCACCAGAGCTTTTAATTGCTATAAGCCCCCTTCAGTAGAGGTCGAGGACTCAGTTTCGGGCTGATGTAAGATGGTAGCCACCAGGCATTGCCTAGCCGTGGATTGACTTCCCAGAATCTCCTTAACTTGGCCCTTCGACGGATATTTCATCTTTTGGTGTAGAGTAGAAGAAACAGTTCTTAGGGTATGAAGCCAAGGTTTGGCCACAATGGTTGTGTAGGGTGAATAAGCGTCCACCACGATGAAATCCACCTCCACCACTTCTGACCTGTTTTGTACGGGTAATCTAATCTGGCCCCTCAGAATGACAGTCTTCCTATCAAAACTTACCAAAGGGGAATTGTAGGCTATTAGGTCCTCGGGTCTCAATTTTAGCCCCTTGTACAGGTCTGGGTACATAATCTCAGCATCACTGCCCTGGTCTACCAACACCCTCTTCACATCATATCCCCCAATCCTAAGTGTGACCACTAAAGCATCATCATGGGGTTAGATGGTTCCGATCTTATCCTCATTCGAGAAGCCCAGAATCGGTTGGATTTCTATTCTAGCCTTCTTTGGCTTCGGATTAGCTCCCTCGGCGGATAGTCGAGCCACAGTCATCACTCTGGAAGGGCAGGAACAGGTCCTCCCTGGAGTAGCAAAGATGACATTTATCGTTCCCAAGGGTGGTCTTGAAGAGTCATCTCTCTGGGGCTTTAAGTTTGCCTGGCCCCTTTGGCTACTAGAGTGATGCAAGAGTTGCTTTAACTTTCCTTCATAAACAAGTTGGTCCAGATGGTCCTATGGATTTCTGCAATCTTCTGTGGTGTGTCCTTGGTTTTGGTGGTATTAGCAATAAAGGTTTTAATTGTGCCTTGCGGGGTTTCCTGCCATTTTATTTGGACATTTGAAGAATAACTCGTTTTTAATCTTTTCCAGAACCTGATGAACCGGTTCTCGGAACACAACATTGACCAACTGAGTATTAGTAGATCCTGACTGCCCAGCAAAATCTCTCCATGGCCGATTGTTATTGTATCAGTCCGACCTGAAATCCCTCCTTTCTTGAGGGATAACCTTATCCTTTCCTTTCCCCTACTGCTGGTCTTCCTCAACCCTTTTATACTTATCAATATGGTCCATGAGTTGGTGCACACTAGTGACAGGTTTGCCAGTCAGGGATTTTCTCAAATCATGCTCGGTTGGGAGGCTAACCTTAAAAGTACTGATGGCCATATTGTCAAAGTCACCATCTATCTCGTTGAACATCTCCCAGTATCTATTTGAGTACATTTTCAGGGTCTCTCCCTCTCACATACTTAAGGATAGCAGGGAAGCTAAGGGCTAAGGGACTCTACTACAAGTGACGAATCGAGAACCAAACACCTGGGTGATCTCCTTAAAGGAGCTTATGGAATTTGCCTTTAGGCTTTTGAACTATCTCATTGCTATGGGTCCAAACTGGATGGGAAAACTTTGCACATCAAGGCTTTGTCTTTGGAATGGACAGTCATTTTCTGATTGAAGTGGTTCACATGCTTAACGGGGTCTATCTTGCCATTATACATGGTGAAAGTGGGTTGATTGAATCGCCGAGAGAGTTCTACTCCCTCAATCCTATGCGTGAAAGGTGATCTGGAGATTTGGTTCAATGCCTTGCTCATAGCATCGTTTCCCACACCTCTTCGAGGTGTTCTTACAAACCTACACTCACGATGGTGCTCCTCCTTGTAGGAGAAAGATTTGCTGGGCGGGTTCGAGATCTTCGCCTGTAATGATGTCCCTTCCATCATCAGAAGAAACATCAGAGTTAAAGGGAGTTCGCCTTTGCCGTGCATGACACAACTTCCTCTTTAACTAGTCAATCTCCAACTGCATGTTCCTGTTACTTTTTGCACGGGAAACATGGCTTCCACCTCGAGGTTGACTCCTACCTGTGTGTGTGGTATGCACACTTCCCTCATAGTCACCTCTCTGCTTAAGGTTGACAAAAGGATCGCCACGTTGGGTTCCCAAAGATTCTGCTTGGTGTGGACCTGAATCTACCATAATTGATCATTGTACTCACTATCACACAAGTTCTCCCCACAGACGGTGCTAATTGTATGGACACGTTTTATTGCCCAAGCCCAAAGTATATAGGATATTGGCTCAGTGAACCCAGTACAATAAATTTGTAGAGAGTGGGTTAAAGAACTTGCCCTTAATGAATTGGATAACGACTAGAATAGATTCAGAAAATGGTCAAGCAAGAACAAAGAATACAGAGTTGAATGAATTTGTTGTCCGAGGAGGTTATTCTTCACATAAATCAATTAAATAGAGTACAAGTAAAATTTTGATTACTACAGTATTCAGTTTCTATTCTTCTGATCCCTTTCTCATGGAGGGTTTCTCACATTATATAGCTTTCTTTGGACCATCTTGTTCCTACACTTGTTGTTCATTTGAGCCCTTACTTGAGTGCCTGTCCCATCACACACCTTCTTTGGCTTTTTGTGAGTTGTGGTAGCCAAGACAGCACTGCTCAGGTGTCTTCTCCATATAAATGCGACCAGAAAAGTAGCTACAGTGCATTTAATACGGTGGTAGTAGCTTTTCCTTAGATAATTTTGGGTTCCCTTCATTCTCGTATGTTTATGAGGCACGTCCCTATCACTTGGAGCTTCTATGAAGGTCACTTTCATCGTTGGAATACATATCTGAGCTATATTTATCATACCTGAGGAGGAATTACTCCTCGGACCGCCTTCCACTCATTTCTTATTTATGAGATTCTAAATTGGAATCTCTCATAACTATTTATCCCTCCTCGGACCTGTCAACGTCCTCGGACACAGCCCATGGCCCAATATATGATTTTGGGCCCTTATCTCTACATCCAAAATAAACGGCTTTTCAAAATAAATTATGATATTTCCTAGAGTATGTGTTGCTTAACAATGATATGATATTCATAAAAGAGACCATGTATAATAAATAAACAATTAAACTTTAATATCTATCTCAAATTGAAATAGAGTGCTAACCACAATTGACAATAGATTATAAAATTAATTTTCAAGATTGTAAATTTTTTATATGTTTTTATTCTTTGTCAAATGAATTATCCAATAAGTCATTTGTAATTTTTTTTTATATTTTGGGATGTTGATATTGTGTAGAAATAAAACTTGTGAATTTTTTTTACTTATCTTTGTATTATTTTGTTTTAGATAGCAATGTTAGGATTTGTATAATTTTAAGACTATTTGTTAGGCTCTAAAGACTTAGGTATTTATGTATTTAGAACTCTAATGTTTATTGTTGGCAAACCTGATCAAAACAATGTGTTTAGAAGTATTTTAGTCTTGTTCAAAGTTGTACATTTTATATAAAGTTGGAATCGAGCTAATGCAGAAAATATTATGCATTTCGGCCTAGCTCGATCGATCGAAGCTTAGGCTTGATCGATTGAATCTTGGGTAGAATGTTTTTTCTGCAGATTTCCAACTCAGCCCTAGTTATTTAAAATGTTTTAGGGTTTTCTAATTTGTCCTAAGTATAAAAGGCAAAACCTAGCCACGTTTTAATGTTGCTCATATTGCTGTTTGTGTAAATATCTTGTGAGATCTAGAGGAGCTTTTCTTTACACAAACTTAGGGTTTTCAAGGAGAAGATATTATCTACACCTTGATGATCAACTCGGTTGCTGCCATTGAATCTTAAAGAAAACACAGGCAGGTGTGCTTGTATCTGGTGGTGAATCCAAGAAAGGAGTCCATGGATTCGGAACTTGCACATGGTCGTGTCAGTAAGTTCTACTGGTTGGTAGCAATAAGAGGTCGAGCGTGGGGTTTTGTAATTCTTATTGTATGAACTTCGATTCTTTCAAGTAGTAGATTCAAGTTTACCTTGAGGATAGCTAGGTCAAATCCTCTCCAGGTTTTTACCGATTTGGTTTCTTGGGTGATCATATCTTATGTTATTTATCTTTCCGCTGCTTTGCATGATATGATCTTTGTGATTGTGATAACCTAGATTTGTTAAATTGGACTAAGTAACAACTTGGCTAATTACTTAGGTTAAATCAATTGTGTTTTAAGGGGTCTAAAAACTATCACTATTGAATAAGTATTAATAAGTGTAATTCATTTTTGATATAAGTGGTGAATTCAAAGTAATGCATTTTACATCAAGTAATTTGTTGCATGACTTTCTAAATAGTAAATACATGTTGTTTTCTTTAAAAAAAAAAAAAAAAAATTCATGTGAAAAATACGGGTCAACCCTACCTAACCCGCCCGCAATCTGATTGACTTGACCCAACCCGCCCGTTTTGCCATGTCTAGTTGTGTAACACCTCATGAAAGTTCAAAAACGTGTACAAAAACACTTTTGAACGTTTAGACCCCCAAAAACAACTTAATCAATTCAAGCAATATGTCAAACAACTAATGTACGGAAACTTAACATATGCTATCATACGAAATTGATTAAATACTATCTAAGCCATAACAGATTAATATCCACAGCAGATAAATAAGCAGGCAAAGATAGAGAGGAAGGAAGATGCAAACACAAAGACAACACGCGATGTGTTATCGAAGAGGAAACCGAAGCCCTCGGCGAAAAACCTCTCCGCCGCCCTCCAAGCGGTAATCAATCCACTAGAAAATATAGTTGGGATACAAGGACAGCAATAGACCCTCCAAGCCTAATCTACCCAGTGCACCTAAGCCCTCCAAGCTTCTTGCTCCAACGAGGTTGCGCCGAACCTTTTTCTTTTCTAGCTTCCCGGATTCCGCTACTAGACCGTAGCATCAACCAATGAAGATTGGTTCCTTCCTAACTGCTTCCCAGAAATCCAAACAGCAGTCTCACAATGAAGATGATGGTGAGAACCTGGTTTGGTATAATGCCTCTCAAGGATTTGACAATGGAGAGGAAGAGAGTTGAGGAATTTGAAGAGTCTCTAAGGTATAGATTGTGTGTGAATCAATCTAGTTTTTCTTTAGGGTTTCTCTCTCAAAATTCTCTCTGGAAGCTCTCTTTCAATCGTGGGTAATAGGGGTATTTATACTGGAGTGGAGAGGAATGTGAAACGTCAGGTTTTTACAAAACAGGGGTGGCTCGCGGCTTGACCTCGCGGCTTGACTAAGTCGCGAGATCCAGTCGCGAGATAACCGTATGGCCAGTTGTCCTGTTTTGTCCTGTAGTGCTCCAGCTAGCATGACTGTTCATCTTCCAGCATGCTTGGCACGTGTGCTGCTTCTGGCGGCTTGCAGCCGCGAGTCACCCGCGAGTCCCAGCCGCGACACTCTGTTTTCTTGCACACTCTTGAGCAAACTTCACTCTATCTCACTCACTACCCTTACATCAAACCCACCTAAATACAGGGTTACTAAATGCTGAATTACAAGCAAATTTGGCACGGAATAAAGCCAATTAGATGGTTGAATAAATTCAACCTTACACCTCACCTTTTCATTCATAAGTGATTCCTTAACAAGTTATATCCATATGATGATAATACCTACACAGCAGTAGTACTAGTTGTGAAATTTACAATTCCACTGTTCTCTGCATGGATATCATTAATCTTAAACTAATTAATGACTCAAATTACATATTTCTTTAACCCTATATTCCAACTTAATGAACCTTCAGAACATATGAACTCATGTGACCTGTTCCAAGACATTTTGCAGTTTTAAAAACAGTTAAAAGTAAGGAAATAATATCCCAACTACTATGACAACAACCGACAAAAATTCACCCTCATACTTTTATTTTCCCTACATCACAGTGCATATTACAAATTCAAATTGTAGTAATAAACACTATATTAATCACTTCAAAGTCTTCAAATTTAAATAAGAACTCAGATTCATAAGCAAACATGAATTATGATTTTGTTGTATACATGATTCCAAACCTCAACCACCAAGTAAAGACTAAAAGAGCACCAGCAGACGTCTCACTTTCACAAAAGATAATATTGATGATATGCCTTGCAAGTTAAAGAGAAAATAAAAGCAAGAGATTTTCAGCTTTCATATAGGAAAGTAATGAACTAAGATTTTTTATTTTTTATAATTGAATAGTTGTGATGGAAGGATTTAAACTCTAAATATCGCTGTTATAAACATTAGGAGATTCTAATTAAGCTATAAAGTTTTTAGTATAATAAATGAAAATAAATTCAATAAGGATGGGGTGTAAACCCCTTGGTTTATACCAGCTAATAAGGACATGCAACATTAGCCTTTTACTTAAAACTCACTGTAAAATCAATACATCCTAATACACTTAATAACATCTTAAAAAAAAAAAAAAAAAAAAACCTATTTCACGTTTTCAAACCAATGTAAAAAGGAGTCCCTAAAATCTCATCTCCCACCTTAGTCTCCCAACACAAACCTCGCCGGACTTAGAGACACCATCGAAGAGGTTGATATCATTGAGAGCTTGCACAGTGGAAGATTGAAGAGGACCCAGCACCAAAAAAAAAAAAAAAAAAAAAGTATTGGTAACCCAAAAAAAAGAAATTCTTTACCAAAATTCAAAAATGCATTTGATGGATTTTTGCTTGAGAGCTCACACAGTAAGAATGAACAGAACCCAACAACAAAATGGTCAAAAGCAAGTGCTTTAGCGTTGCCACACACAAAGCCAAGTGTAGGGGATCCAAAAAAATATTTCCTTTTCAAACTCCAGCAGCGTCTCTAGTGGTTGTCAAATTGGCAGGTGGAAGTTTGGTCATCAGTAATTCTTCGATTCCAAGGGAAGGAGGATGAGATATATATTTTTTTTTTTTTTCCTTAGGTGGATCTTAATAAGATGAATGATTGTGTGTGGTCAGTCCTATTCTTCAAATTGTGGCGTGTAAATATTATGTGGCATGTTATGGTTGGAGGGTGTAAAACAAAGATTTTACATCCCGTCTTTATCAAATTTGGACTGATAATAAATTAAGATAATGGATTCTGAGTTGTACAAAGCAAGGATGCTTGAGAGACGAGGAAATTGATAAATTTTAGAAAAAATTAAAACTGAAAGAATTTTTTAATTTTGAAATAGTAAAGAAAAGTAAAGCTGATATATTTTTTTAATGACTATAACCATGAAGGTACGGTACGTCCAAAAACCATGTGTGTCTATATATATATTATTTGTGCAAAATTACCATTTTAGTCTCTTACTTTTTGGGGTTATTTTTAATTTGAACTCTACTTTTTCCAAGTAGTTAATTTAGTCCATGTTATTTTTGATTTAATGTCAAATTAGTCTTTACTGTTAATTCAGTAACAAAAAATATTTATGTGACAAATAATGTGTACTGTTGACACACTTTAAAGCTTACATGGCTAATAAAATAATGGGTTTAGCTTACCTCGAACACTTTTTAACAGGACATGTCTTTTTGTTTTAAATATACAATGACAAGTGGTAGTGGATTTTAAGCTCCACTTTTTATTTAGTTAGTGGGTGACGTGGTTGTCTGTCATTAAAACAAAAAGGAGATTTGGGTTTAAAAAGTACTAGAAGTAAGCTAAATCCTAAAATAATAATAAATTTTTTTAATAGACATTAAAACTATCACCTTAGCATTTAATTAAAAAATCCAAATAACAAAAATAAATAAAATGAATAAAAAATAAAATTCTCATTTCCTTATCTCTAAGGTAGGGCTGTCCAAGGACTAGCCAGAATCGACCCACCCATTGTTGTCGACTGAACCTGACCCGTCGCTGACCAAACTAATTGCTCTGGCGATCGGCGATGGATTTTATTCTCCAAAATCTGAGCTGAACCGGTTGGATATATGATCTTCTCCTCTCAAATCTGAGGAACCCAATCTGACTGACCCATTTATTTTTCCAGCAATAAAGTGTAAATTTGGCGAGATTTTTGAATTTTTTCGGGAAGATTTAGGTTAGATCCGGCACGATTTTGCTAGATCTAGCCAAGATCTTGTCGAAAATAGCCGAGATCTCGTTGGATCTAGTGAGATCTGGTTGGATTTCTGCCTTTTTTCAACAAAAATTCTCTGGAGTTCTGCCGTTTTCATCTTTTCTTGGCCGGATTCTCGCCGTTTTCTAGATAATCAACTCCGACTGATTTGCTCGACAACTGTGGAAGCTCCGATCCGCCCAATCCAATCAACCACTTCGGTCGGCGACAGGTTGAAATATTGACCACCCAATCTGGTTAGGTTGGTTCTAGGTTGGGCACAAACCTGACTCGTGGGCAGGCCTACTCTAAGGTTGTTTGGCAACTAAAAACACCAATGTTATGAAGAAAATCTCTCTGTCATTTTTCCCTTATTTGAATTTGAAACCATTTGAATTGACCAACACAAAAATTCCAACCCAATTCCACCAAACCCTAGGTCGATCTATCCTTGCTGGGGAGATCTATTCGAAATTTTTGCCAAAACGTTTCTTGGTATATACATAGAGAGCTCTATATGTTACATAACTACAATTGCAAACATATTTTAAATAAATTCCTTTTAGGATCTGATGCCAAAATTTTCATTTATTTTGGTGTGTGGGTGTGAAGGTTCAACAAATGTAGGGGAGGGGGGAAATTATTATGTACTCCCGGAGTACCATAAATGTGTATTCCCTTCTCTTACATAAATGGTGGGTCGCACTAATTAAATTCATGATGTGACTCATCATTCATGTGAGAGGAGAAAGTACGCATTTATGATACTCTGGGAGTACCTAATAATTTTCTAAAGAACCATTATTGGTGTGAGGAATAGAGCTGCAGTACAGGGAATTAAAATTAAATTTTATTATATACTATCGACAGAGTAATTTATATATTTGCATCCACGCTTCGGTTAATTTGTGTTTGCTGGTGTGTTTGATTGCTAAGAAAAAGATGGAAAAAAATAAAGATTTATTATTGCTTATTATTATTATTATTATTATTATTATTATTTATTTATTTTTTTAGTTTGCACCTTTGGATGATTAGTAGTTCGTATATTTGGAATTTGTTTCTGTCTTTTCTTTAATGCCTTGAGTTTTAATCTTATATTAATCAGTACTTATATCGTATGAGATTGGGTTTTCAAGTAGCCGCCATTGTAGCTTGAGTTTGCTCGAAGTCATGGAGTAATTTTAAAAAATAAAAATAAAAATTATGGACAATTTATTTTGAACTTATGTTTTGCTCTCTTTAATTTTCTAAATTCACTTTTTCTTTTTCTTTTACATTTCTTGATTGTGGGTTAAGGTATCACAGAGTGAATCTGTTTGGAGTTCTAAAGCAAGACCATGAAACACGTTGTAACACCACTAATTATGTCAATAATAACACTTTACCTTTTCGGTTTCTCACCCAAAAAAAAAAAAAAAAAAAAACTTTACCTTTTCATTCATAAGTGTTTCCTTAAATCCACATGAAGATAAGGCCTACGCAACAGTAATATATAGTACTGAAATTTACAATTCCTCCGTCATCTGCATAGTTACCATTAATCCTAAACTTATGTTAGTCACATACATTAAAAAAAATTAACAAATTGGATAGAAGTACTAATAAAACTCGTTTTTGAAACTTTAGGAACTAAAATTGCTCATTTGAAACATTGAATACTAAAAGGGCTTAATGTGAAAACTTTAGGGACACAATGTTATTTTTTTAGAAAAAAAAAAAATTATGACCTTATGCTATTTTCTCTCTTTAATTTTCTACATTCACCTTCTTCTTTTTTTGTACATTTCTTTATTATGGGTTTCAGTATCATGTAATGAATCTGTTTGAAGTTATAAAGCAAGACCATGGAACATGTTGTAACACCACTTGTATGAATAATATACTATCACTTTACCTCTTCACTCATAAGGGAGAGTTTGGTTTACTGTGATGTGTTCTTGATGTGATGCATATTACAATGATGTGATATTAAGATTTTTTTGTTTATTTTACTCTTTCTAATATTATTATAATTTAAAATTACAAAATATATCATACTACCTTAATCTTATCACCTTCCTAAATAGTGTAATGTTGTATTCTTGCTTTGAGATTATATTAATGTAAAATTATAGTGTAACGTAACATTGCGATGAACCAGACACCTCCTAAGTGTTTCCTTAAATCCACGTGCCTATAATGACTACACATTAGTAATAGTAGTGAAATCTACAATTCTGCCGTTCTCTGCATGGTTACCATTAATCTTAAACTTTTTTTAGTCACATATATTAAAAAAAAAAAGAAAATAACAAATTTCACAGCCAGTAAAGCTTGTTTTTGGAACTTCAAGGACTAAAATTGCTCATTTGAAACATTATATATTATCATACCAAAAGGGCTCAATGTGGAAACTTTAGAGACACAATGTTTCTTTTTTTTTAGGAAAAAAATTTATGGACACAGTGTATTCTAACCTTATGCTATTCTCTCTTTAATCTTCTAAATGCTCTTTTTCTTTTTCTTTTTCTTTTTCGTTTTCTTTTATATTAATTGATTACAGGTTTTGGTTTCACGAATTGAATCTATTTGGAGTTCTAAAGCAAGACCATGAAACACGTTGTAACACCACTTGTATGAATATACTAACACTTTACCTTCTCATTCATAAGTGTTTAAATCCCCAGGACAATAATGCCTACACAACCGTACTAGTAGTGAAATTTACAATTTCGCTGCATGGTTACCATTAATCTTAAACTGTTGTTAGTAACAATGTAACCTATAGAGGAAAAACAAAAAAAAAAAAAAAAAAAAACCGATTTAGAAAAAGTACCAATAGAGCTCGTTTTTAAAATTTTGGGGCTAAAATTGCTCGTTTGAAATATTAGATAGTAAAAGGGCTCAATGTGGACACTTTAAGGGCTACCTAAAAAAAAAATTTATGGACAATGTATTTTGACCTTATGCTGTTTCTAAATTTTCTTTTTCTTTTTCATTACTTGGTTATGGGTTATGGTATCATAGAGTAAATCAGTTTCTTGTTCTGAAGTTAAGGCCATGAAACACTTTGTAACACCACTTATGGGAATACTAGCACTTTGCCTTTTCATTCATAAGTGTTTCCTTAAATCCACATGATGATAAGGATTATGCAACAATGCTAGCAGTGAAATTTACAATTCTACCACTTTCCGCGAGGTTACAAACAGAATTAAGCTTAAACTTTTGTTGATCACATACAAAAAAACAATTAATGAATTAGATATATAGAAGTATCAATAAAGCTCGTTTGTGGAAACTTTAGGGACTAAAATCACTCATTTGAAACATTAGATACTAAAATTGATCAATGTGGAAACTTTAGGGACACAATGTGTTCTAACTTTATGCTATTCTCTCTCTAATTTTCTACATTCTCTTTTGCTTTTTCTTTTACATTTCTTGACTATGGGTTATGGACCTATGGTATCACGGAGTGAATCCATTTGGAGTTGTAAAGTAAGAAATGGATCGATTTGTAATAACACCACTTATGGAACATATGGTAACTCACAATGTTTCTTTGAATCCGCATGACGGTAAGGCCTATATGCAACACTAATAAAGCTTGATTTCAAGACTTTAGGGACTAAAATTGCTCATTTGAAACATTAGAGGGACTAAAATTACTCATATGAAACATTAGATACTAAAAGGACTCAATATGGAAAATGTGATATATATATCATGACGTATTTTTTCCTTATGCTATTCTCTCTTTTACTTTCTATCTTTTTTTTATTTTTTTATTTTTTTTATTTTTTATTTTTATTAATATTTATTTATGGATCATGTTATCACGCAGTGAATTTGTTTGGGGTTCTAAAGCAACACCATGAAACACATGTTGAAACACCACTTTTGTGAATACTAACACTTTACCTTTTCATTCATAAATGGTTCCTTAAATCCACATGAAGGTAAGGCTGACGCAACAGTAGCAGTGAAATTTACAATTCCACATTTCTCTGCATGGTTATCATTAATCTTAAACTGATGACTACATATTAATTTCTCTAACCCTATATTCCTAGTTACTAAACCTTCAGAACATATAAATTCGTGATCTGTCCCAAGACATGTTGCAGTTTTAAAAACACTTAGAATTTACTAATTCCTATGACAACTGACAAAAACGAATCCTCATATTTTTCCCCCTACATCACAGTGGATATTACAAGGATTTCAATTGTAGTAATAAACACTATATTAATCACTTCAAAGTCTTCAAATTTACATGAGAACTCTGATTCGAAAGCTAACATGAATTACGATTTTGTTCAATACATGATTCCAAACCTCAGAAACCAAGTAAAGAATACCAATGGCAAATCAAGGGGTGCTAGAGAGACAGAGCAATTCGATAATTTAGAAAAAGTAGACTGGAAGAATTTATATATATAAAAAAAAAAAAAAAAAAAAAAAAAACTTAGACTAGTAGCATTATAGTTGGCAACTTGAACTCTTTAGTACTTTAAGTATAGTGCTTAAAGTATGAGAAACTATTAGGTACTTCTGGGTATAGTGTTATGATGCTCCATTCTTTTTTACTGTGGATTCGATTAATTAAATTCTTGGTGGAGTCCAAGAATATAAAAGGAGAGAGTACCATATCACCGTATTCCAAGAGTACTTAGTAGGTTTTTTTTTTTTTTTTTTTTTTTTTTTTTTTTTTTTTTTTTTAAGTATTTGGGTTTTTACTTCTTAATATCATTCATTATTTTTTGTTATAAAGAAAACAAGAAATCTTGTGGATGAATATTGTCAAAGTAATAAGAATATGAAAAAGGAAAAGGTAGGAAAGTGAGTGAAAGAGACATAGAGAAGCATAATCTACTTCAATAATAAGCATTAAGTCACTTTCCTTTTTATCCTTTTCTTTTTTACTTGTCTTTAGATTTTGGAATAATATTGTTATCATTTACCTGTGAGACTGAAAGTTCCTTTTTCTTTTGCTTTTTCTTTTGAGAAGAAACAACTTATAATAATGAAAAAAAAAATCATTCATAGTGGACTAGAAGGACATCATTTTAGATTGTAAAACACTTTAGTGGCCATTTAAACGATGTAATATATATATATATATATATATATATATATATATCTTCTTTTGTAAAAAATTTTGGTTTCAAAAATGATTGGAATTATTTTTTTCCAACCCATAATGTTGTAATTAAAGAAACCATTCATTTGTAATTTTATTCACATAACTTTGTTAATAAGTCATATGACATGTTTAATATAGACATTGATAATCTTATAAATCACCATGTAACAGATTGAAAAAAAAAAAAAAAAAGCTCCAAATTAATATGTTTGTAACAAAACTTTATTTTTCTTTTCTTTTGTCTTTATTTTCTATTTTTTTTTTTATTGTTTATGGTTTTTGTTATAATAGTCTTATCATATATATATATATATATGTGTGTGTGTGTGTGTGTGTGTGTGTGCGTGTGTTGTACTATAAGGTACATATTGACTCTTCTAAAGTCATAGTTGTTTTAGTAGTGTTCAAATGTATGCATGAAGTTTTGTTTTTTTATTTATTATTATTTTTTGTTAATAATTTGATATTTATAATGGGAGAGGGGCATTTAAACTTTGGATGTCATGGACACTCCAAAAGGTGCTAACCAATTGAGTTACACATGTCAGTTGACATAACAATGCAATCATCGATTCTAAAAAAAAAAAAAAAAAGAAAAGAAACAAACAAACAAATTGAATCATCTTTATCTTTATCTTTATCTCTTTTTATTTTTATTTTTATTTTTATTTTTTTTTTGTGGGGTGGGGGGAGGGGAAGAACTATTATGATATCCTTGCTTTTTTAAAAGGTAAGAAAAATTTTTTGTTTTCTCTTTATTTATACAATAGGTGAGAAATAGTTTGTATTAAAATATTAAATGAAAACCACACAGAACTAATTGGTTTCATGATTTGATAATAAGGAGCAATAATTATAGAGCAGATGTCAGAGGTTGTAAGTCTATTGTATTTATATAACAAAAAAAAAAGAAAAAAAAAAGAAAAAGAAGAGAAAAACCTACACAAGATAGAATCTCAATAATAATATTATATAATCTATAATATAAATAAAATTGAAGCTATTTGACTTTTGATTGATTGCATACTATTGTCTCACACAAGTTATTGAGGCCTCATAATTTTAAATGTTATTATTCTTATATATATATATATATATATATATTGAATTTAGATTTTGTTTTGTATTTAGGGTCTTTGTGGTTAGGTGTTTTGGGAGATTAATAGAACGTTTATAAACTCTATTTTACAACCACAAGTCCTCATAATTTTTTTTTTTAAAATTTTTTTTTATAAACGTTCATTTTAAACTCAAAATACAGTTTTTCAATAGCTTATAAAAACTTACCCTTAGGGTCCGTTTGGTTGAAGGAATGGAAAAGTGGAAAGATAGAAAATAATAGGAGGATGGAAAAGTAGGAGGATATAAAAGATTTTATTTTCTCTCCTATTTGTTTAGTTGGGAGTGGAAAAGTAGAGGGATGAAAAAAAATGGGTTTGAATAAATTTATTTATATACCCTTGTTAAAGAATGATGCCCAATTAAAACAAAAAAGTGACAAATAACCACAAAAAAAGAACAATAATCCAAATTTATTAAAAAAAATAAAAGAAAGTCAAAAAAAAAATCACGTCTAGTTTAAAAAAAAAAAAAACTATCATGCCCAGGCCTAGAAATTCAAAAGAAGAAAAAGAGAATAGGAAAAAAAAAGGAAAAAAGAAAGAAAAGGCAACTGCCCTGAAGAAGAAAAAAAAAGAAAAAAGAAAAAGAAAAAAGAAGAAGAAGTAAGGCAACGTTGCTGTCCAGAAGAAGAAAAAAAGAAAAAGAAAAAGAAAAAGAAAAAGAAAAGGAAAAGGAAAAGGAAAAGGCAACGTTGCCCCCGAAAAAAACACATAAGCTAAAGCAATGTTACTGAGAAGAAAATAAAAATAAAAATAAAGGCATAGTTGAAGAAGTGTGTGCACATGTATTGGACATTTTTGTCAATCAAGAAAAAATTTATCTTCACTCAGTTTTCTCTCCATTTTGGAGAGAAAACATTTTGGTGGGTCAGGGGAGAACATACTTGGGGCCCACCATTTATTTTCCTTCCTCCCCACCCAATTAAATACACTCCAAAAAAGTTTTCCTTCCTGTTTTCTCTTCAAAGTTTTCCATTCATCATGTTTCATCTCCAAACAAACACACCCTTAATCTATTCATTAAAATATTGGTACAACACTTTAAAAAAAAAAGTAGAACAATCATAATAAATGTTAGAGACGAAAGAGGTAATTTACTCTAGAATATATAGTTGCATAGCATACATTATTCCATATACAAGCACAATTATAATAAATGAGTGTTGTGGGTTCCAATTAACTCAACTAATAAAGTTTCTTATTGTCGAATAAAACATTTAGAGATTGGTTTCGATGGACTGAACGCCACAAATTGAAACTATCTCTAAGAAAAATTATAAATGTATATTAATAACAATCATAATCATCAAATTTTATATTTAGAAAAAAAAATAAGAGAAAGAAAAAGAATCATATTGTGTTCCTGACTAATATATATATATAAACTTAAGAATAGATGAGTTATTTATAAAAGAGAGAAAAAAAAGTTCCGGTTCAAGAACAAATTATTAAAAAAAGGAAATAATTATTATCTTAATTTTTTTTCCTCTTCATTTGAACAATTTGTCCTTGAACCGAAACTTTTTTTCTTACTAATTTTAGGAAAAAAATTCAATTAATTGAATTCAATTTTTTTTTTCCACAGATTTTACTAAATCCTCAACTATTTTTTCAATTAGTGTCTGTAAGGTTGAATTTAATCAACCATTTTATTGGTTTTATTCCGTGTCAAATTTGCTTGTATTTTAGCATTTAGTAACCCTGTATTTAGGTGGGTTTGATGTAAGGGTAGTGAGTGAGATAGAGTGTTGGTTGCTCAAGAGTGTGCAAGAAAACAGAGACTCGCGGCTTGCTCTCACGGGTTACTCACGGCTTCAAGCCGCCAAACGCAGCACACGTGCCAAGCGTACTAGAAGGTGAACAGTCATGCTAGCTGGAGCACTACAGGACAAAACAGGACAACTGGGTATACGGTTATCTCGCGACTGGATCTCGCGACTCAGTCAAGTTGCGAGGCCAAGCTGCGAGCCACCCCTGTTTTGTAAAACTTGACGTTTCACATTCTTCTCTCACTCCAGTATAAATACTCCTTTTACCCACAAATGTAAGAGAGCTTTCAGAGAGAATTTTGAGAGAGAAACCCTAAAGAAAAACAAGATTGATTCACCAACAATCTATACATTAGAATCTCTTCAAATTTCTCAACTCTCTTCCTCTCCATTGTCAAATCCTTGAGAGACAGTTTACCAAAACCTTGTTCTCACCATATTCTTCACTGTGAGAGGGTTGTTTGGTTTGCTGGGAAACAATTAGGAAGGAACCAATCTACATTGGTTGATGCTATGGTCTAGTAGCGGAATCCGGGAAGCTAGAAAAGAAAAAGGTTCGACGCAACCTCGTTGGAGCAAGAAGCTTGGAGGGCTTAGATGCACTGGGTAGATTAGGCTTGGAGGGTCTATTGCTGTCCTTGTATCCCAACTACATTTTCTAGTGGATTGTTTACCGCTTGGAGGGCGGTGGAGAGGTTTTACGCCGAGGGTTTCGGTTTCCTCTTCGATAACACATCGCGTGTTGTCTTTGTGTTTGCATCTTCCTTCCCTTTTATCTTTGCCTTTTATTATCTGCTGTGGGTTGTGATTTTAATTTGGCTTAGATAGTTTATCCAATTCTATATTATAGCTTATGTTCATTTTCCGCACACTAGTTGTTTGACATAATGCTTGAATTGGTTAATTTGTAAATTGAGGGTCTAAACGTTCAAGGGTGTTTATACACATATTTGAATTTTTAGTGTCTTTTATTAAGAGACAATTTTATACAAAGAACGCATTCAAATAATTGTTCCAAATCAGCCATAAAAGATAAAGTCTCTTCAGTGCATAACCCATTGAGAATTAAAATATTAGTATGATGATGTTTTCCGGAAAAAACATGTTAGCAATGACTTTGGGAAAGAATATAATTAAATAAAACATAATAAAGAACAAATTAGAGAAAAGACAAAAAGAGTACATCAATCTAAGTGCTCAAATTAATTTATTGCTGATTTGCTTCTCTTCTTCTTTTTCATTTTCTTTTGTGTTTGTGAAGTTTTATATTTTTAATTGGCACGATGACATAATTTAATGAAAGTATGAGGAACATTTCTTCATAACAAAAGGTGGCAGTCCTCTAGAGCTATATATATGGAAGAAGCTGTAGATGAGCTCCAAGGTGAACTCAACATAACTGGAGCTACTTGGGAATATTTTTGGAGATGTTTCAAAGCGTGAAATGGATTTTTGTTATCGTAAGTATTTGATGACTTAAACTTTAGGTCTATTAAGTTGTTAATTTCTATATACATACATGCCTAGTGAACCTTGCACTTGGGTTAGATATATATGATCGTTAAATATATTATTACTTTTTTTTTTTAATTTTTTTTTACAAGATAGAATTTCTACTCTAGTTTAATCTAAGTGTATATGTATGTGAAACTCCTTCCTGAAGACTTGAACCCTGATCCTTACCCTCACATCCCACAAATATTTATATTTGTGGAGTGTTAAATATATTATTAATTTTTTTTTGATACAAGATAGAATTTTACTCTAATCTAATTTAAGTGTATATGTGTGTGAAACTCTCTTTTGGAGACTTGATTTATATTTAATGTGTACCATTAATATAAGTTACACCACTTCATTAATTTCTTTTTATTAAACCACAATTTTGTGGAACCTATTTTTCGGCTAAATGTTTTCTGTAGGTTAATCTTACATGCCAAGTTTGACAATAATAAGATATTATTTACTGATAAATATATCATCATTTGCCCATAAAAAATAAAATCTATAAGTTTTTTAAAAAAATATTCAGTACATTTTTTATTTAAAAAAACTGTAATTTTGAGGACTATTGGATATGTACATACTTATATATTTTGCATATATTTCATAAGAATTATAACTAGTATCAGAGGTTTGAACATCCTTTGAAATTGAAATTTATATTCATGTTTTATTTGACGCTTTACATTTGAACCAAATTAAACTTATAATATCAAATTCCTTTTCTACGTTAAGGGCATGTTTGGTAGACTGTAATAGATGCTGTAATGTAATAGTTATTCCTAAGGTTTAATTATTCTTTATTTTGGTTATGTTTTTATTACAAGGAATAGTCATTCCTTATGAATAGCTATTCTTCAAAATGAGGAATAACTATTCCTCTTTAAAAGATTGTATTAGCTATTCCTTAGTATGTGCAATAATTTCAAAACTTAATATATTTCCAAATAAACAAACTTTCCATATACATCTAACAATTATAAAAATAAAAAATCATAAAAAATAATACATATCTCTCTTAAATTTAAAAATAATAATTAAAAAAAATATATAATTGTATGAGTAAGATATTTCCTAAAATAAATGTTAAGTTTCATTCTAATGTTATAATCCACAACCAAACTAATGAATAGATTTAGTTATTACATTACAACACACTTTATTACTAGTAATAAAGATTATAATTCCTGTCGTAATCTTTATTCAGTGTACCAAACGTATCCTAAGTCTGTTTTCAATTACATGGTCTTTCCTGTAAATATTTCTCAAAATCGTTTGTGCACACTTTCAAACACACAGTCACAAACTAGTTTATGCTCATAAAATTTCTATATGAATAATCAAATAAATATATATACGTAATTCATTCATTCACACACACATATATATATATATATATATATATATGATGAGCAAATGGCTGAAACCCATTTTCATTAGGTTTTAGATGTTAGCTAATTCTATGTGACAAACCTAGTGTCTAAGGGCTGTTATTCATAGATTAGATCCATAAAAAATTGATTCAATGAGGTTTTGGGATTATTGTAGTAGAAAGGGAAGAGGGACATTTATTGAAGTTACAATGGAGAGTATAGTTATTTATTTTTTCTGAGAGAGTTTCAATCTATGGCATCCGCTTCTGATGATAACTCTTTATCATCAGACCAAGACACCAATTGATTTTTAGTGTAGGCGGGAACGGAACCACAGATCTTTTATTCAACTATTAAAGACTTTACCAGTTAAACTAACTGGAATTCACGAGAGTCTAGTTATTTAAAGGTTTTGTATGTAGACTATTGTAACAGTTTGTTCTAGGGAATTTTATATAGGATTGGATTCCCAGAGTAATTTTTCCATTTAAAGAGGTTTTACATTAGTTTTCCATTTCATTATCAAATCTGTGTGCCTTTTATTGCTTTCATTATAATTTTGTTTTAGATTTGATATAATAATAGTGATTAAGATATCTTTTTTGCTAGACTGTTTGGAAAACATCATCAATTGATCAATTAGTCCACTAGGGGGTCAAAATAAAAATTTTCAATTAGTATCAACGTAAGTAAGATACATATGGATTGATACAAACCCATAAGTAGAATTCACATTGAAAACCAGCTTGTAAGGGGAGGGATCCCAATAGCTTATATACACATGTTTTAGCTTGCACTTAAGCAATGTGGGACATTTGGATTGTAACATACCACCACACTCTGCAACCAATGTCCACAATGACTTACTCTATCAAAACTGACTCGATGGTAACCCTTTCTTTTTTTGGTGACTCCACTCACCTACCAATTATTCAATGACTTAGCAAAAAATTTTAATCTAGCCTTTAGGTTGCCTCCTTTGAGATCCGACCACAAATGCCGCAATTCATTTGATCTCATAATCAACAAGCTACGTCTGATTATCTAATGTGATGATTGGCTCTGATACCAAATGAAACAAACCCATGTGTAGAATTCACCCTTAAAAAATGTCTTGCAAGGGAAAGGGCCCAAGAGCTTATATACACATGGTTAAGCTAACACTTAAGTCATGTGGGATATTAGGATCGTAGCATACCTCCACGGTCCATAGTCGACGTCCACAATGACTCACCTTATCAACATTGACCCGATGATAGCCTTTTTTTTTTTTTTTTTTTTCTTGTGGATCCACTCACCTATCAGTTATTTGATGATTTAGTAAGACATTTTAATTTAACCTCTAGGCCGTCCCATGCGAGACTCAACCACCACAAAATCACAACTCATTTGATCCCTATACTCAATGAGCTACGTTTGATTACTTGACGTGGTTGTTGTTTCTAAAAGCAAATAATATAAACCCATAAAAAATTAAAACTCACACTTGAAAACTAGTTTGCAAGGAAAGAGTATCCAATAATTTATATAAACTTGTTTAAGCTTGTATTTCAGCAATATAGGATACTTTGAAAATTTTAAGAAAATTTTAATGTATTTTTTGTTGGTTTTTATTTTACTTATTTTATATGGTATATATAATATACTTTAACTTTCAAACTTTAAATTTATGATGTATTTTGGTATTTTTTTTTATAAGGAATTTATATTTTTATGTTTAAAGATTTAAATTGTTTATATATATATATGTGTGTGTGTGTATATATATATATATATATATATATTTAATAAACAAACTCACAAACACAAATGGGGTAGAGAAGGGGGTTAACTTTTTCCCCTACATTGTATTCATATAAATGGTTGCCACAATTTACATCAAATAGGATTTGTTCCATGACAATAGGTGGGGTTTCCTCTATCCTGAAGGTGAGAAATTGATGATAACTTCCATTTTTACGGTTGCTGTCGTATTTGTTGATTTTTTTTGTATGATATTGAAAGCAATTATCATTGTTTTATGCAAATGAGAAAGCAACATGTACAATATATGCAAATTTTATAGTAGTATGGAGTAATTCGATAGATACTAGGTGATGATCTCATATTTGTTTTGCTTCAGAATAATTTATGCTATGATTTTTAGGTAGCCCATGCCTTTAATTATAATCATGTCATTATAGAGTTTCAATATATGATGTTTGCTTTTGATAATTGTGATTTTTAGGTAACCCACATTTTTTTTTTTTTGGAGACTTGAACTTCGGCTTTTTTCCCCCAACACCTTACAAGCACTTATATTTGTGGAATGACTATCGTACCAAGAGTATGCAGTGATAACATAGAGATAATAATGTTTATATAAAATGATGTTTAGAAATGTGACTCATTAAGACTCAATTTATTTATTTATTTTTGTATCCATTAAGACTCAAATTCTATATCCTCTAAAAAGGGGAAGGAATGAGATTTTCTGCAGGGAAACAAAGATTTTTTTTTAATTTATTTTTTAAACAAGTGAGTTTAATTTGTTCCCCCAAGGGAAAGGTATTAACCAAGATTGTTTTGCAGGGAAGCAGGCAATTGTCGAGTTTTTTAAGGCATATCTCTAAAGTGAAGCAATTATGGCAGAGATGGAATCTCAGGAGCTTTATTCTCTTTAGCATTGTGGTTCAGTTTTTTTTGCTTTTTGCTGCACCCCTGAGAAAGAAAACGGCAAACAAAGCAGTAATCATGATCATCTGGGCAGCTTACCTGATTGCTGACTGGGCTGCTAGCTTTGCAGTTGGGCTAGTCTTTGACAGTGAAGAGAAATATACTGCCTCTGGTGCCAATAATAATCCTGCTAGTTATTTGGTGACGATGAACCACGGTGTCGTTAGTACCATCGGATCCAGGAGCAGGGATGATAGTGGTCTTCTTCTGGTGATGTGGACACCTTTTCTTTTGTTACTGGTTGGTGGCCAAGACAGAATAACTTCTTTTGCTATTGAGGATAATGAGTTGTGGCTCAGGCACTTGATTTGGCTCTTCCTCCAAATCTTCACCACTGGTTTTGTGTTTTATCAATCATTTCATCTTAACACGCTATGGATCCCCACAATCTTTCTCCTCCTTGCTGGAACAATCAGGTATGCGGAGCGAATAGCTGCATTGTATTTTGCAAGTTTGGATAGTTTTGGAATCTCTATTCTTAGAGAACCTTACCCTGATCCTAACTATGAGATATTGATGAGTGAATACAGACACTATAAAGGGAACAATCTTCCTGCAAAAATCGATTATGTCGTCGAGCTAGAATCCCAGGCTAATGAATATAATGAAAGAAAAACACTGCATTCTCATGAACTGGTGCAGAGTGCTCATCACTTCGCATATATTTACAAGGGACTCATAGTAAATCAGATGTTCAGCTCCCGTGAGCATACGGAGAGTCGAGAATTCTTCACTAAAAGAAGTGCAGAACAAACAATGAAAATATTAGAGATCCAGCTCAACTACTTTTATGATCTTCTCCATACGAAGGTGCTGGTGGCAACCTCCAACATAGGAAAAATATCTCGGGGTATATCCACTGGGTTAGTTGTCGCAGCATTTTCACTTTTCATCATAGAAGAGAAGGGCACTTTCAAGTCGAAGTTTGATGTCGATGTGACCTACACCTTGTTCGTTGGTGTTTTAGGCCTGGATATGGTAACTCTCTTCATATGGTTTTACTCTGATTGGACTGTTGATTATCTTAAACATTTGGACAAAGATTCCCGCCGACTCAAAATCATCAACAAGCTCCTCTTTCCCAAGAAGCAACACAAGCTCCTCTTTCCCAAGAAGAGAAGGTGGTCTGAAAATCTCTCACAATTCAACTTCCTAAATTATTGTTATCTACAAGGGTCACGAAGCAGAAGTAAAACCATCAAACTACCTATTATCTATTTTATTTATCATATATTTTATTATTATTTGCTGAGGGGCGTTAAGAATTCGATAGATGAGAAGAAAAATGACTTGATAATTCAGATCAAATATGTAGCTTCTCATCATTTTGATCAGCAACTATGGGCATTTATCTTCCACGAGCTGTCAAAGAAATCTTACTTTGCGGATGATCCGGAAGAAGCCAAGAGAATAAGCTCAGCTAGAGGTGAATGGATTCTTGAGAATGGTTACTTTGATTACAGTCTTATGTTAATGCCTTATATAAAAAATGTTGCTTATGATGAAAGCCTTCTACTGTGGCACATTGCAACTGAACTCTGCTACAACACTGATCGACACGGTGATCACAACCATTTGGTTTGTGAATATTGTGATGCTTGTTTCTCCAAAAAGTGCCTCATGGCTGTTAAATTC
Organism: Quercus alba; assembly: GCA_036321655.1. Lineage (NCBI taxonomy): Eukaryota > Viridiplantae > Streptophyta > Magnoliopsida > Fagales > Fagaceae > Quercus > Quercus alba. The sequence goes on from CM070300.1 coordinate 13,733,522, forward strand.
TGGAAGAATGCTGATCTACACAGTCGCATGGCTTCGGATTGTGACCAATGTGATGCTCGTGAAATCAGTAAGCGCCTCTCAGATTACATGATGTATCTTTTATATCAGCAACCAAATTTGATGTCGGAAGTGTCAGGCATTGCGAAACAAAGGTTCAGGGATACCTTGGCCGAAGTACAAAGATTCTATAGCCAACATGCACAGGGACAGTTTGCGGTGGACAGTGAAAAAATTATTGAGGTGCACACACGTTTCAAATCTGCTCATGTGAAGGGAAATATATCTAAGTCTGCACTGTCTGATGCAAGCACATTGGCAAAAGAGCTGAAAAAATTGGGCACAAAGAAATGGGAGGTAATGAGCAAAGTGTGGGTGGAATTGTTGTCATATGCTGCAACTCGTAGCAAAGGAAAAGTCCATGTCCAGCAACTAAGTAAAGGTGGTGAGCTTCTTACTTTTGTTTGGCTATTGATGGCTCAATTTGGGTTGAGAGAGTTTTGGGTTGAGACCCGTATCCTTCCAAGGCTGACTGTTTATAAATGAGTATATATTTGCAACTTACGTACTGAATAATAAATATTCCCTGCTTGGTTTCTGTGGCCCTGCTGTTGATATATATGCACCCACCAGTACTCCAGGGATGTAGAAAACTGTTGAATTTGTCTCTGATTCATCAATATATAATAATAAATAAAATTTCAGAGAGAAATTGGGGTGTTTGATTTATAGTGTGCAGCTACAAAAAATGCATTTTATCATTGATTCACATTGAAATTTGCCCAAAATTTTCATGCCTTCATTGAATCTTTCTTGTTCGGTACACCTTTTTTTTGGGCCTTGAAGCCCAATCTTGCAAATGGGACATGCCCTAGGAACCCCAAGCCCAATGGGATCAAAGAACTACACCACATGGTATTGGGTTTTCTAGCCCAACGAATTTTCAAATAGATTAAAAAACATTTTTTTTGGGGCCTAAATTGCCCAAAAATGACTAAGAGGCCTCATAATTTTGGTCTTTAACGTATATAATAAGTAGTCGTTAACCCGTGCAATACACGGAAAAGCTAGTGTATAAAGATGTAAGCTATTCTTTTTCTCTCTCTCTTTGCTTGTACATTAGGATTCCAGTTTTATAGGTTCCTATCCTTGATATGAAATATTAATCTTGATATGAAACATTAATTTACATAATAAAAAATAGAAATCAAACATAAGTTTAAAATAAAATGAAGAATTAAATCTTTAACATCCTCAATTATCCATAAAATGTATGAAATACAAATTTAAAGAACTACTTAATCAATATTTAAAATAAATTGAAAGACAACTTTAAAGTGTTTTTTGTATTTTTTTTTCCTTTGTTGCTTCGTAGTAGACATTGAATATGTCCTTTGGTTTTCCTTGAGTACAGATGTTAGTGTGAGTTGCACATTGCTTTTGAATTCTATACTTGATAAGAGAAATGACATATATAATATTAATATCATATTAGTTATTGTGTATTTTAATATAAGAAGTAAACGTTTTCATTTTCTGTACCCCTTGGGATTGGGAAGCATGCCTTTTTGTTGCAATTGTCGCACTATAAAAATTCATCTCTTGATTTTACCTTTTTACAACATACTTCACAATAGATAAAATACCAACCGGAATTATCTATCTTAATGTTTATAATCTTTCCCTAACAGGTAAATATAGTTTCCTAGAAATTGAATTTGATATCAATCAATTCATAATTTTATATTTAAATTTTGTAAAAGCAGGTCTATATTACATAAAGCAATGTTAAGGACACAATGTTATTGTTCAAGGTTTTCTTTTTTCTTACCTCATTACCAGTCCCACATAACTTTTGTTATTTCACTTATGGATCTTCTGTTGATGTTCATCTCTTCTTGAATTATCACTTGTGGTTTGAATTGCTTTGGCATTTGTACTATTGGTTGGTTATTTTCCACCAACCTATTATATTACATAAAGATATTAGACATAGTATTGTAGAGATTGTAATACATTAAAAATGTGAATCCAAATCAATATAAACTCTTGTTCCACTCGTTGACAATAAGTTATACTCTCCTGTAATGCACAAGATTCATTAAGAAAAAAAACAATTATCTATATATAAACTTATATCTGTGGTACAATAATGAACACATTGATGTATATATGACATTGTACAATTCAGCATTCAGCTTGAAATGCAGTGGCCCTTTCTTTCTTCCAATGTAAATGCACTGCATCTCAGGGCTGGCAGAGCCAATTAAATTGACCTTATTAAACACTTTCATACCATCAAAAAAAGGCCATTCATGCATAAAATGTAATGGTCAACATTGAAACTGAAAAAATGAGCTAGAGAATTGAGATTGTTAATTTCAGGCCCATCAGTGGACCTCCTACCACATGTAATTGTTGAACACTTCTTAAGCAAGGAGGGTATGGACAATGCACAGAACACATGACATTATAGCTTCAATATTTATAGAGGATCCATTGTCTCTTGAAGGCTTGAAGTGCTAGCTAGAAGTTAGTTTAGCTACCTCTCATTTTATTCTAAGATTTTTGTAGGTCATTTATGGCATGCAATAAAGGGCTCATGCAACTACAGCAGGATTTGAAACATATTGAATTTAGATCAAATATTCATACTTATAACAGTAGAATAATAACGGTTTGTCAGCCATCAATATCACAAAGTTTGTGCTGGATATTTAGTTAGATTTCCCAGCAAATAGAAATGAAAGACAATATGTTTAAAACAGGGCATTACCATCACAATTAGAAACCTAAAATAAACTTAAAATCTCAAGTAACCAACACCCAATCGTGCATAAATTACAATAAGAATTTAGACATTGGCAGCCATACATGAACCCAGATAAGAATTCACAAAATTAAATCCAATAACCCAATTATTGGAAGCACCTATCCAGAGCTACACGCCATAGTTATAATGATGTCACGAATGTGTAGAGACTAAATTACCAGAGCCAGCTAGGTATATTATATGTAAAACGGTACTTGTGTTATGATATTTTCATACCCTAACACTATTTACTACTAATATTTTATATGGCAAATACTTCTGATATAAAATAAACTTCAAAATCCAAATAGAGCCATTGTATTGCATATACAGTTTAGATTAAACTTAATAAGCCAATAATGATATAAAAAAGACTACCACATATACACACAGTCTACTCCAACCCTACCCCAAACAAAAAATATACAAGGAATTCAATAACCAAATAGAAAATAACAAACTGAATCTGAGTTTCCAGTCAGTTATACAACTTCTTATTTGGATGCTTACATAATAATTCAGCCAAATCACTTTGTATTTCAAACAATATCTTATAGGAATTAAGAAACTCCAACCAAGGCTACTAATAATAACAAAAAAATAAAGAAAAGTACAAATCTCCAACCAAATAGAAAAAGGAATTAAAATACAAAATAAGGAAAAGTGAGAACCTGAGAGGAGGAGGATATAGCAGCATTGAAGTTTTATAGGTCAAACCATATACTGAGTAACCCCTTCCTGAAATTTGATATATATTAGAACCACACACAAAGCCAAACTACAGGTTTACAAATATCCTCATACTCAACTGCTTTAAATTTCAAATTCACAAATAATAATAAAAATTTCCAACCAAATTCAAAATTATAAACTACAAAATACAATCAACTCTAGAATACAAACCAAATTCAGAATTAATTACAAAGCAAGAAATGAAAATTTCATCAACACATTTTTAATTCCCAATTTCTCTATAATGAAGAGGCAGAAGGCTGGCATCTTAGGTAGCCAAATAATTATTCAACCAAACAGACGATTAAGCTAAGGTAAATCGGATATGGTAAAAAAACCTAAATAGCAAATAAAGCAGAACTTGGAGATAAAGCAAAACCTGTAGGATTGTTGTCAGATTTTGAGGGTTGGGAGGCTCTTCAATACTATCTCCACTACGAAACCCATTCATATCCACAATATTTTCTTACAAAACCTGTAGAATTTGATTTTTTATTAGTGTTTCCCTGACTTCAACAAAAAAGAATAGAAAGGAAAAAAGGGTTAGGAATTGAAATCCCTAAATTGACAGTAAACATAATTGAAGACAGTAGGAAAGGAGATTAGTCATAGATTAATTGAGAAATACCCATAGAGAATGATCTGATATGGCGGCCGGGTCAGAGATTGAAAATGTTAGCACTCATTGTTGAGCTTGGGTCTGCGTTTGAGAGAGGAACACCCATGGTCGTGCTTGGATCAGCGTTTGAGAGAGGATAGATAGCAATCTTTTGCTTGATTTGTTGTTTCTTCGTTGATTCTAGTCTGCTAGCAAAATAGGTTTTTTTGAGGAGTTTTAATGGGTTTTCTTTTGGGGAAGAAAGAGAGGTTTTTTAATTAGGTTTGTTTCAGGAGTTTTATCGGGTCTGCTTTTGGGGAAGAAAGATAGGTTTTCTTTTTTTTTTTTCTTTTTTTTTTTTTGAGAAACAAAATATAGGTTTTTTAATATATCTAATATATATCAAATTGAAGCTACAGCCCACTATTAGATAATTAATAGTTTATTAATTATTTTTTTATTAAAAAAATATAAATAAAAAATGCTGATGTGGAAAATTGTGAAGAGAGTAAGGCTTCGGTTTTATATATATACTAGTCGCTAACCCGTGCTATGCACGGGAACCTACCTATTTGTGTGGTAAACTAAAATGATTTTATAAGATTTTAAATTGATTAAGAAACTACATTATTGCATGAATTGCTCTTGTATAACTTCAATTTATGTTACAATTTGATAAAGAAGTCATTGTTTGAACGTGCAATGACTTACCTAAAATATTAAAGAATAGTTAATGACTATAAACCTATAAGTATTGAAAAGAATCAAAAGATTAAAAGCTTAAAAATTATAAAAATATATATGTGTGTGTGAAATATAAGAGAAAAATTTGTTACACTCAAAATAATAATTCATGGTTATAATCATTGAAATTTTCCAGATAGTTTTAGATATTACAAAAATATAACTCAAAAAGTCAGATGTTAAAACTAACACAAAAATTCAGATGTGAAAACTTCCAAAATGCCAAAAATATATGACTATTCAAGAGAGAAAAATAAGAAGAAGAAAAAAGTACATGAACCTATAAAGTAATAAGTTTTAAATTTTAATGGGTCTAAACTTTAAACAATGAAAAAAAATCACATGTTAGGTTGTGTTCCTAGCAACCTTGAAAGAAAAAGTAAAGGGAAAAAAAACCATGAAATACCATCAAGCAATAAGTTTTAATGGGTTTAAACTACAAACAATGAACAAAAATAATCATAAATAATCCTAGGTGCAGGGTTTGGTTATCAAGATCAGATGGTTGTAAAATACAACCTTTCAACATTGATTCAGGGTTATGCAGAAGGCAACATAAATGACAGAAAATTGTTTTTACGTTGTCTGCTATGCCAACCATCTAAATATATTAATTCCAAAAAATATTAAACAAAATAATTCCTAGAATTATATGAGATAATTAAGAAGAACATCAAGCCCTTGCGTGGATGTTATTTGTGGACGGTTGTCCATCATTGCAATTCATAGAGTTCAAAACTAAAAGCGATTAGGTGGCCTTTGTACTACAGGATTTGTTCTTGTTGAAGAATCAACTTGCTTCCTACTGACTACAATTTGATATGTGTGTTTTCTTTGTGAAAATTTGAGTGAGTATGAAGGGTTTCTACCTTGGTTGAAGTTTATATTTGTGAAAATTTTTGTTATAGAATTTTAGTTGAAATAGAATTTTCAAGTTTTTGAAACATATATCTAATAGAGTTTTATTTAAACCAACTATTGTAATACTTGATAAGATATAAAACCAAAAATAAAAAGAATCTGAAAAAAAAAAAAATAGTGATGACGTGGAAAATTGTGGGAGCTCCAAAGGCTTCGGTTTTATATATATATATAGACTAGCATTTAACCTGTGCAATGTGCGGGTTCATTTTACGAATCAAAATACTTTGCATTCAACATAAACTTAGTTCTCCCATTTCCACTGCATACATTCAAACTTAAATAATGTAGTATATTTAGACATATAGTATCCAATATTCCCAAAAAAATGTTAAAACATTAGTATCTTCGAATCACTTCATGTGTGTCATTCCCTTCTAAAAGCGGCCACTTGGAGGAACACATGAAATGAGTTCGAACAAAGGAAATTCTCCATAATGATCCTAATGCAATATCTTCAAAAACATTTAATATTTCCTGTCAAAGAATATTTTCGTTTTTATGAGCTTCCACACCTAAAGGAAAATAGCGTTTATCTAAAAAAAATGAATTTTTCTTTAAGAAAATAAAACTTAACTTACATTTGAGCATCATGTCAAGCTTTTGTAGTGCAAGAAGATTGACATAAAAATCTAAACTTGGTGCATATTTACAATGAGTTATTTGCCTGTAAGCCTCCTTTAACAACCATCTATTCTAGGAAAAAAATTGTTGTTTATTATAACCAAATATAAACATCAATATTTAACTGGGAAAAAAAAAACATGAGATAACTTTCAAAAAATTATCTATTTAAACATATAAAGTGAAGGACCACAATCAAACGTTATTACGATCCTTCATAAATTTTGAAAAATTGCTCAAAGAAAGCTTCTAAATAAACCACTATAGGCAATATTTATCACAAATTTCAAAAGTATGCATTCAATACTTACTATGCCATTAGAACTAAAATCAAATGTCATATCAATGAACTTCAGCTTCATCTCGAAGCCATAAACCAAGCATAATTTAAGATATAGAAATTACAAAGTAACTTTTTTGTAAATTAATCTAAGGATTTGTATACAAATATTTTCTACATTAGATACTCCATCCATATACTTAGCTTAAATTTAGAAATACCCTTTCCCCAACTCATTGTAGGTAATTCGTAAAAGAGGGAAAAGTGAGTTATTTAACCAAATAAATTTAAGTGTCATATTGTATAGCCGTTGCCCTCAGCCTCATCAGTAATAGATAGATAACCAACACCAACCTAGCCCAAATACCCAAAATGGCATAAGTTTCATGAAAATGGCAATGACTCATTATAACATTTATCCTCAACTCCAAAAATTGCAAATGACTTCAATAAAACAAAAAGGACGCACCAATTCACTTGAAGTTAAATAAGGACAGCACTAAGAGCTCAAAAAAAATAAAAAATAAAAAAATAAAAAAACATGTTGGACTTAGGAAGCACTAATTGGATATGCTGCTTGTGATTCTCTTTCAATGTTCTATAGAGCATTATGCTCCACCGCAGGACATTTTCATCTGTATAGAAAAAAAGGAAGACTGATTAAATGAGAATTAAAAGTAAAATTGGAGGCCTTTCATTAAATATCTAGCAAATATAGTAATTTGTTCTTATTTGACATAATCCTCAAGGAAAAATAAACAAAAGATACGGTTTATAGAGCCTAAGAGGGCGTTTGGATTCCCCATTTTCCTACGTCCACGTTTTGGTTTTGCGTTTTTTTTTTTTTTTTTTTTTTCTTTTTCTTTTTCTTTTGCCCGCATATGTTGACTTTGGTGGACAAAAATTACTGTTTTGCACTGTAGCAGTACTGTTCATGTATTGAAGCAACACTGTTCACGCATTACAAAATATTAAAAATGGGTCCCACGGTACTTTTCACACATTTAAAAATTATTTTGCTACAGTGTTTTCAGTTTTCAGTTTCAGCAACAATAAGCTCAATCCAAACGGACCCTAAGTATTATTTGCCAACTCAAATCCTATAGTCTAGGCCTGATGTGTCCATAGCAGAATGATCAAACATTTAGATGCTAACCAATCAAATGTCTTCACCTAAGCACATCCCATTTTCTGATAATTTGGTTCAATTGGTCTACATGTTAAAGGTCTTCATAAACTAAGGCAAAAATAAGAAAATCAAGTAGATCAATGGTATAATGAAATGATAAAAAGTAAGATGTTTCAATGTTGGTTGAGCTAGAAATGATTCAACATATTTAATAAATATTTAGCAAAGGTGTACTTGTAAAACATATTTAACAAACTTTTAATACCAAGAAGTAGACACATTCTCATACGAAGAGATTATAAGTTAATACAGATTATGGGCTCACCTTCAAATAATGGGGAAACCATATAATTTGTTGCTGCCCACGTAATGGAGACACCATTCTGAGTTAACCAACTAATGAACCACAGTGAATAAAATAATGAGAACATAGAATACTTGAGAATCAATAAAATTTAAAAGAAAATATTTGATTACAGAATTTTGAAATAGAAAGTGAGAGGAAAATAAATATAAAAAAGTTGGAGATGGGTACTACACTACATATTTAAATTTTCAAAAAGAAAAGAAAAAAGAGAACAAATAACTTAGGAACCAAAAAAATACCATTTTATCAAATCATATCATTCACTAATCAATAATAAGTTGCATCAATACAATTTTCCATTAACATAACATTTATCCTTGGGACGGGCAAGAGGTTGAGTTTGACATGGGTTTGAGGAGGAAAAGGGTCCTGGTCTTTTGGGTTTTGAGTCTATGTAGGTCATGATGAAGAATGCAAGAAGTGATGTGAACTGTGCCAATTTTGTTTAAACCAACAGCTTGTTGTAGTAGTTTAAGGAGGTCACCTACCATATCCAAAGAAGTGTCATCCTTTACTGCGTCCTTTCTAAGCTGAAACTCTGTTACTTTCTTTTCATTTTTTGTAAGGATTCCTGTCTTGTTTGTGCAAATTGTTGTGACTTGGCCCATTGTCTCAAAAGCAGATAGTTTTAGACTTAATATGTGATGTTTGGATTCGATTTTTCCCGCCCCCATACCATGATAAATCTAAACGATTTATTCATTTATGAACAATGAATATGAACAAAAGTTCTCAAGGATGAAATCTAGAAGATATTACATAACATGTACATAGTTTTTTTCATAGCTATGTGATGGTGTGCTTACTTATTGCAGATAGTATTGCCCCACAATTTTCAAATGAATAAGTAGCAGTCCTCCTAGAACTATTCAGGCATTTTCTATCCAAACCTCAACCCAATTGTATGTAGTTGATGGTCCTTACGTCAGAAATATTGTTCTAATGGTAATGGTAACTACATTTTAGTTAAATAATGGAGAAACCATATAATTTGTTGCTGCCCAAGTAATGGAGACACAATTCTGAGTTAATTTTTTGTTTTTATTTTTGCGTAGTGAGTTTTTATCATTTTAGCAGGACATATATAGTATGTGTATATTGTGGTGATTCTTTTATAAAATTTTTGCCAAATTATCTTTAACCCTCAATAGTTAAAAAAAAAATTATTCACCTGGAAAAAAAAAAACCACTTAATTTGTTTCTGCATATCAATTAGAAATTGATAAATCATACAGCCAACATCGGTATGAGCAACAATAAAGAAACCCAATGAATGTAAGCTATGCATCTGCAAGAGCTTTTAACCAACTTTTCCCACATTTAATTGTTTCTAATCCCAAACAAAATACATAACAAACAAAAATAAATTATAAAGTCATTAAGTTAGAAATATAATTAATCAATTTTCTTTCAAGAATTTTATCAAACATGATGGATTTAGAATAAAATATATACTTACTCCTAGGATCTTTGTAATGTGAATCCACTATAGAAGTTTTGTCTCCATTGGAGTTTGATTGTGACCCAATCCATATAGATACATGGGTTTGCACTATGATGGCACATGACATGGAAGAGCTTGATCTATTAGTTAGGCTTCTCCCTCACGGATTTTTCTACATGCCCAATGAAAGCAGATTATTTAATCAAATCAGTCTTAGGCTATCCAAACAGTATCAAATTTGACAGCTTTTCTTAATTACATCAGCATGTAAAATATTTAAAACTAACCCACTCACCTAAAGACCAACTAATAGATATATATTATTCCATTTCAATATTCAGACAGTTGCTCAAAACCATAACCATCAATAAATATAAGACACACAAACTAAGATTACTGTCTCTATGGAAAAAATAAAAGACAAAATCATAAAATAGAGAGAATAAAAAAATAAAATAAAAGGATCCAACCATGGATGGAGTTTCCATTAAGATATTTTGACATCATAATGCTTCAAAATTGGTTAAGATTTTCATGACCTACAAATTCACATTTTACAGTACAACTTAAGAGGTCCAAACTTAATTAAGTAGATATTTATGTTCAAAAAAGAGATTAATTGTGATAGTTTTTAGACCCCTTAAACAATTGATTTAACCTAGGTAATTAGCCAAGTTGTTACTTAGTCCAATTAAACAAGTCTAGGTTATCACAATAACAAAGATCAAATCATGCAAAGCAGCGGAAAATAAATAACACAAGATATGATCACCCAGGAAACCAAACCAGTAAAAACCTAGGGAAGATTTGACCTAGCTATTCTCAAGGTAAACTTGAATCCACTATCTTGAAAGAATTGAAGTTCATACAATAAGACTTACAAGTCCCCACGCTCGACTTCTTATTGCTACCAACCAGTAGAACTTACTGACACGACCACGTGCAAGCTCCGAATCCACAAACTCCTTCTTTCTTGGATTCACCACCAAATACAAGCACACCTGCTTGTGTTTTCTTTAAACTTCAATGGCAGCAACTGAATTGATCATTAAGGTGTAGATAAATCTTCTCCTTGAAAACCCTAAATTTGTGTAAAGGAAAGCTCCTCTAGATCTCACAAGAGATTTACACAAACCGCAATATAAGCAAAACTAAAACGTGGCTAGGGTTTGCCTTTTATACTTAAGACAAATAAGAAACCCTAAAAACGTTTTAAAACACCTAGGGCTGAGTTGGAAAAATCTGCAGAAAATCATTCTGCCTGAGCTTCGATCGATCGAGCCAGGCCGAAAGGCACAATGCTTTCCTTCTTTAACTTGATTCCAACTTTACATAAATGCACAACTTTGAGCTAGACTAAATCACTTCTAGCTAGACTAAATCACTTCTAAACACATTGTTTTGATCATGGTTTGCCAATAATACAAATTAGAGTTCTAAATACATAAAATCCTAAGTCTTTAGAACCTAACAAACTCCCCCTTTGGCAATCCGTGACAAAACACAAATAGAAGCTCAAAGTTTACAAAATAAAAAGCCCTTTACAAAATAATGCTCATAAAACAAATTCAATCCTAACTACTATCCATCAGTTGCAAGTGTAGACAGCAGCTCAATTGAATCAACTTGTATATTTCCTGAAACACTAAACAAAATGCATAACCGCATGTGTGGAAACAATACAAGTAAATAAATTAAATTCTTGATTTCAAACAATACACAATAAAGACATATATCAATGAATAACTCATAAATATAAATTAATAAACAGTTTGAAACAAGAAACATATAAAGTATCAACAAAAAAAATACTCCCCCTAACATGAATATCCCATTAAAAATATGGCAAGAGCTAAAAAGGTAAAGTACAAAGTGAAGCACCTAGATACAATCTAAACTCTACAAGCTCTAACAAAAAACATATACTCCCCCTGAAAGCAAAAACACTACAAAGTACTCCCCCTTTTTGTAATGGAATGCCAAAGGGCAAACAAAAACCATCATTAAAAGGGAGGTGGTCTAAATTGCGCCAACTCTACATACAAGGCACAGATCTCATCGAGCATGTCCACCAAAATCTGTCCATGAGCCGCCTGAATGGTCAAGACATGATCCAACGTACGACGAATGTCTGAATCATCCGAAGCAGTCGGTGGAGGAACATCATCATCAGCAGCAGCACCCGATGTCTCAGCAGCATCAACACCTGTAGAAGAGGGAGGAGGGGGAACACCACTAGATGATGCACCTCTAGGACGTGAAGGAGCAACTTTCAAGTGAGCATCCCTCTGTCTAAGAAAGGTGGCACTTATGGGAGCAACAACATGCACAGGCTCACCAGACGGAAAATCATCTAGACCTAAAAAGAGCAAAATCCTACGAATGAAAATAGGATGAATAAGCGCATGCCCTATGGCAGAACTCCTATGAATCTCGTTCAAAGAACGAAGGAATAAGTGAGGAAAACTGATAGATGCTTCAGAAACAAAGACATACAAAAACACATATCGCTCTAAAGGGATGGCATGGAAGTGAGAAATAGGCCACAACGAATGACATGCTATCCTAAAGAAAAGATAGGCAGTCTCGGTGAGCTTAGCGAACGTGATCCAAGGATCAGAACCCCACTAAATAGGTGATCCAGTGATATATGACATGACAACATCTAATGAGGGTGACTCATCATAGGGATAGACAGGCTCCCGAACAACTGGCACCCCAAGAGCCTCAGTCGCTACTCGAGGGGTAATAGTGAACTCAACACCACGTATCCAACTCCTAACAAGGGTGTTGGAATCATAGACGTGACAAGAGAGGTTCGAGAAGAACTCTCTAATTAGGGCGGTTGGGGGTGGATGATCTATCTCTAAGAGAGGCAACCAACCTCTAGACTCAAAGTTAGCCCTAATGGCCGGATCAAGTAACACAACAGCTCGCTCAGCCTATATCTTACGCTTACAGTTCAAGGTATCAAAGGCCTCTTTACACTTATCATTCCTAAACACCTCACTCCTAGAGGGAGACTCATAGGAAGTGGAAGGGGTCCTATGGGCTCTAGTTTTCCTAGGCATGGTGCTAGGATAAGGACCAAAACACAGAGCAAAAGAACAAAAACACAAAAGACAAAACTAAGGGCAGACTGCAAGTTAGCACAAAAAAATATAGAATAAAAATCTATATGATGCATGAACAATTTTAAATGGTGTGATGCATGTTCTAATGTAGTGCAATTAAGTCCAAAAAGTTCAAATTCACAAAATTGGCTTGAACATAGAGGTATTAACACAAAAACCCCAAAATTTTGAAAACCACTTGTTCAATTTGAAAGATATTGACGAATTGATCATTAGACATGGTAGAGTATAAAAAATAATGACCAAATACATCAATTTAACAAGCCAATTTCATCAATTTAACCCTATTTTGACAAAATCCCCAATTCGGATCAATTCTAAACCCTAGAATTTTCAATATTTCAAAAACCATAAAATTGATCAAATTAACCGACAAGGATCATTAATATAGCATCCTAGAACAAAAATCCAATGATCAATTTCACCAAAAAAGATTTGAAACATCAAAAACCCCAACATGTGAAAAGTGCCGAAAATACCCAATGAATATGCATGAAAAATGCATGAAATCATGAAATAAAATGCAAAAGGAAGGGCAAAAAGGATTTACCGACTTTGGAAGACAAAAATCTTGCAAAAATTCCGGAGGAAAATGACAAAAAATCTTTGGTGGAGCCTTAGCCAAGTCGGAGAGAAAGGAAAGGTTGAAATTTTTTGAAAAAGTACCTTTTGAAAAAGACATTCTGACCTTTTTAAAAAACATGTTTCACGAGTTTTGATCGATCGAAAAACAGCCTCGATCGATCGAAACAGACAGAGACTTTATTAAAAATTTTTGAAAAGAGTTCGATCGATCAAAAAACAGTTTCGATTGATCGAAACAGACAGAGGCTCTCTCGAACATATTTAAAAATTTTCGATTGATCGAAAAACAGAATGGATCAATCGAAATAGGTAGAGGCTCACTAAATTTGAAAAAAGACACAGCTTTTTGAAAAACATTTAGAATCAACTCAAAGCATTGAAATTTAAGAACAAAATGCATGAGTATGTGATGATATGATTTTTAAAACAAGAATTTGAAGCCCAAATTCCCCAAAAACAAAATTTCTTGCATTCTCCACAAATTTTCAAGCAACAAATTAATTTTGCACAAAATTCAAAGTATTTGCAAAACTTGGTTGGTCAAACCATAAACACACACAATAACATGTACAAAGTTTAGCAAAGAGTAACTCGTGTAGTGTGTGCAACTAGCAAAAGCTTGAGATACATGTGAGGTGATATGTGAATAGCAAACAATCACAAAGTCTACAAAATTCTAAAGAGACTATCACCTAAAGAGTTACATCATATAACTCCCACATCTCCTAGATCATAAGCTTTCAATCATGTAAGTTTCTTGAATTTATGCCTCATAATATACATATCAATTTTAAGTCATGTGAGTTTGGCTTCAAGCCTAATAGTACACACCAATTTTAATTTTAAGAATTAAGCAATTTAAACCTAGGCTTCACTTTATGTTCTTTTTGTGCATGTGCTACACTTTCTCGAGCACAAAATCTTATGATATGCACTAAGGTGTTCATGATTGGCTAGTGAACAGTGGTGAGATGGTTATTTATGCCTTTCTCTAAAAGTTCAAGTCAAACATTCAAAAACATGTGACTTCAAGATTAAGACAGAGTAATCAAAAACCATAAACATCTTTCCCACACAGCATGCACTACAAAGCTTCAACTAGTAAAGTGCAATAAGTAAGCTCATCAAAGCTAAACAAGGTACAAAAGACATGTTATGTGAAAATAAATTGACCAACCTTGTTTTCAAAAACCAAGAAGAATAGTACAAAACAACATTTTCTTCCTTTTTCTTCCCCCTTTTTTTTTTTTTTTTTTAATTTAAAAAAAAACACCTAGAATGAAATGCATGAATGTTATGCAATGCAAATCCTAAAAAACAAAAACAAAAAACAAAACCAAAGAACAATAGTCACAAAGGGTAGAGCAATAAAGCACAAGAACCATGTCAGAAAGACTCAGTTAGTTCGAGTCTTTTGCATCCAAAACCTTTTAGATGCACCATAAGCATTGGAGTTCTTATTCACATGGGAATGATTACCAACTCCAGGATTGGAATAAAGGTTTAAAGCCTTTACCAATTCACCAATAAGTATCTTAGGATCTTGTGCTTGAGGCACATGTACTTTTGGTTTGTTTGCTCTTTTTGCAGCTTGCAGCTTGTAATAGTTTGGACAAATGTGTCCAGACTTTCCACAAAAGTGGCAAACCCATGTAGGCTTATCATGTGTCTTGTCCTTAGATAGGGTAGGCTTCTTAGGCTTAGATTCTTTCAGATCAACCCTAATCTTCCTTGATGGTGAAACTTCTATGGGTTTGACAACCTCACTTATAGGGGGTTTGACATTTTCACTCACTATCTCACTCACAGAAGTTTTAGAGGAAGAAGATGAAGGTACAAACTTTGTGGAATGGGGAGCAGACATAGAGATGCTTTCAACATAACCTAATCTAGTTTTGTCAGAAGAAGACTTTTGAACACTCAACATTTGATCAACTTTAGAACTAGCAGATCTAGTAATAGATAAATCAAGTTCCAAAGATTTAACTTTATTAAGCAAAAGCATATTCTCAGTTTTCACATTGTTCAAAAGTTCATTAGTATCAAACAGTTTAACAAGCAAATTCTTCTTTTCAAACTCAAGAGATTCAATTTTCTTCAAGCCAAGTTCAACATTCATAGCATCCTTTGCAGCAACTTTGTAAAGTTTATTATAGGCCTCTTGAAGATCTGCATCTTCAGAGAGTTCCCCATCAGAAGGGTTTTCTTCAACAGATATGCTCTCATCGACTACAGCAATAGCGGTGAAAGCAATGAAGTTTCCATCCTTATCACAATCAGACTCATTATCAGAAACTTCACCATCACTAAGGGTTACAGCCATAGCCTTACCCTTAGACTTCAAATAGGTAGGACATTCAGATTTCATGTGTCCATACCCTTGACATCCAAAACACTCAGAGCCCAAAGAATTATTGGAAGATTGATCTACTTTTTCTCTAGGTTTATCATTATTGTTAACCTTAGTGGGATCATGCTTCCTGAAGTTTCTAAGTTCAGCAGTGTTTATGCCTCTTGCCTTTCTATTACTATTCCTGAGAAAGTTTCTAAAGTTCTTGATAAGGTAGGCAATCTCTGTAGCAGAGAGCTCATTATCAAATCCACTACCTTCAACATCATCAACTGACTTAAGAGTCATTGATTTGGATTTGGTAGTTTTGGGTAGATCCAA
Organism: Quercus alba; assembly: GCA_036321655.1. Taxonomy (NCBI): domain Eukaryota; kingdom Viridiplantae; phylum Streptophyta; class Magnoliopsida; order Fagales; family Fagaceae; genus Quercus; species Quercus alba. The sequence goes on from CM070300.1 coordinate 13,749,560, forward strand.
CTCATAAGATTGAAGAGATCCTACAAGTTCATCAACAGGGATGGAGTCCACATCCTTGCTTTCAGTAATTGCAGTCACCTTGGATCTAAAGTCTTCATTTAAAAGATCTAAGAATCTTCCTAACAATTTTAGGTTGATCATAGATTTCATCCAAGTTAAAAGCAGAATTAACAATATTATTCAATTTAGCATAGGATTCATCAAAAGATTCATCATCAGACATTCTAATGCTTTCAAATTTAGAAGTTAATTACTGCAATTTATTGATTTTGACAGCCTTTGTGCCTTCATGCACAGTCTGAAGGATATTCTAAGCAGTATGAGCAACCTCAATATTAGAGATTCTCTTAAATTCCTCCATAGAAACAGCGTTAAAAATTGCATTCATAGTCTTGCTAATAAGCGCAGCTGCTTCTTTTTGAGAAGTTTCCCACTCACTAACAGGAGTAGTGGGCTTCTCCCATCCGTATTCAACGGAGTTCCACACTCTCTCATCAATAGATTTCAGGAATGCTTTCATCCTTACTTTCCAATAAGCATAATTATTCCCATCAAAGTGAGGAGGAATAACTAGATAGTGTCCGTGTTCCATGACAATAGGGGTCAAGGATCAGCTCAGTGATCAAAGGATCAACAACAAAAGAGCAACCTACTCTGATACCACTTGATAGTTTTTAGACCCCTTAAACAATTGATTTAGCCTAGGTAATTAGCCAAGTTGTTACTTAGTCCAATTAAACAAGTCTAGGTTATCACAATAACAAAGATCAAGTCATGCAAAGCAAGAAAATAAATAACACAAGATATGATCACCCAGGAAACCAAATCGGTAAAAACCTGGGGAGGATTTGACTTAGCTATCCTCAAGGTAAACTTGAATTCACTATCTTGAAAGAATCAAAGTTCATATAATAAGACTTACAAGCCCCCACGCTCGACTTCTTATTACTACCAACCAGTAGAACTTACTGACACGACCACGTGCAAGCTCCGAATCTACGGACTCTTCCTTTCTTGGATTCACCACCAGATACAAGCACACCCGCTTGTGTTTTCTTTAAGCTTCAATGGCAGCAACTGAATTGATCATCAAGGTGTAGATAAATCTTCTCCTTGAAAACCCTAAGTTTGTGTAAAGGAAAGCTCCTGTAGATCTTACAAGAGATTTACACAAATCGCAATATGAGCAACATTAAAATGTGGCTAGGGTTTGCCTTTTATACTTAGGACAAATAAGAAACCCTAAAAATGTTTTAAAACACCTAGGGTTGAGTTGGAAAAATCTGCAGAAAATCATTCTGCCTGAACTTCGATCGATTGAGCCTAAGCTTTGATCGATCGAGCCAGGCCGAAAGGCACAATGCTTTCCTGCTTTAACTCGATTCCAACTTTACATAAATGCACAATTTTGAGCTAGACTAAATCACTTCTAAACACATTGTTTTGATTATGGTTTGCCAACAATACAAATTAGAGTTGTAAATACATAAAATCCTAAGTCTTTAGAACCTAACAAACTCCCCCTTTGGCAATCCATGACAAAACACAACTAGAAGCTCAAAGTTTACAAAATAAAAAGCCCTTTACAAAATAATGCTCATAAAACAAATTCAATCCTAACTACTATCCATTAGTTGCAAGTGTAGACAGCAACTCAATTTTATCAACCTGTATATTTACTGAAGCACTAAACAAAATGCATAACCGCATGTGTGGAAACAATACAAGTAAATAAATGAAATTCTTGATTTCAAACAACACGCAATAAAGACATATATCAATGAAGAACTCATAAATATAAATCAATAAACAGTTTGAAACAAGAAACATATAAAGTATCAACAAAAAAAATACTCCCCCTAACATGAATATCCCATCAAAAACATGGCAAGAGCTAAAAAGGTAAAGTACAAAGTAAAGCACTTAGATACAATCTAAACTCCACAAGCTCTAACCAAAAGCATATACTCACCCTGAAAGTAAAAACACTACAAAGTACTCCCCCTTTTTGTAACGGAATGCCAAAGGGCAAACAAAAACCATCATCAAAAGGGAGGTGGTCTAAATTGCGCCAACTTTGCACACAAGGCACGGATCTCATCGAGCATGTCCAGAAAATCTGTCCATGAGCCACCTGAACGGTTAAGACATGATCCAACGTACGATGAATGTCTGAATCATCCGAAGCAGTCGGTAGAGGAACATCATCATCGGCAGTAGCACCTGATGTCTCAATAGTATCAACACTTATAGAAGAGGGGGGAGGGGGAACACCACTAGATGACGCACCTCTAGGACGTGAAGGAGCAACTCTCAAGTGAGCAGCCCTTTGTCTAAGAAAGGTGGCACCTATGGGAGCAACAACATGCACAAGCTCACCAGACGGAAAACCATCTAGACCTAAAAAGAGCAAAATCTTATGAATGAAAATAGGATGAATAAGTGCATGCCCTATGGCAAAACTCCTATGAACCTCGTTCCAAGAACGAAGGAACAAGTGAGGAAAACTAATAGACATTCCAGAAACAAAGACATACAAAAACACACATCACTCTAAAGGGATGGTGTGGAAACCGAAGCCCTCGGCTTAAAACCTCTCCACCCCCCTCCAAGCGGTAAACAATCCACTAGAAAATGTAGTTGGGATACATGAACATCAATAGACTCTCCAAACCTAATCTACCCAGTGTACCTAAGCCCTCCAAGTTTCTTGCTCCAACGAGATTGTGCCGAACCTATTTCTTTTCTAGCTTCCCGGATTCCGCTACTTAACCATAGCTTCAACCAATGTAAATTGGTTCCTTCCTAACTGCTTCCCAGAACACCAAACAACCCTCTCATAGTAATGGATATGTTGAGAAAAAGTTTTGGTAAAATGCCTCTTGAGGATTTAACAATGGAGAGGAAAAGAGTTGAGGAATTTGAAGAGTCTTTTATGTAAAGATTGTTGATGAATCAATCTTGTTTTACTCTAGGGTTTCTCTCTCAAAATTCTCTCAGGAAGCTCTCTTTCTTTTGTGGGTATAAGGGATATTTATACTTTTGGCATGCTTGGCACTTGTGCTGCTTCTGGCGACTTGCAGCCAGGAGTCACCCTCGAGATCCAGCCGTGAGACTCTGTTTTCTTGTACACTCTTGAGCATTCAACACTCTATCTCACTCACTACCCTTACAACAAACCCACCTAAATACAGGGTTACTAATTGCTGAAATACAAGCAAATTTGGCACGGAATAAAGCCAACAAGATGGTTGATTAAATTTAACCTTACAATCTCCCCCTTGGGCTATTCCATGACAAAACCCTAAATCAGACTCTAGACTTAACATGTGAGTTGGGAACAGTTGAGCAAAACTCACTCACACCTAATTCTAGAAACTGCAAGGCACTTGAATCATATAAACATGAAACTCCTGAAACACAACAATACACCATGATCATTATATGCAGAAAATATGAAATGCATATGAAACAAGCATAAAGTGATCAAGCAAAGATAAAGTTAAGAAACAAACCATGGCTTGATCAAACAAGTAATCACTACAAGGTAGTGATCACAATGCTCATTCACACTTGGAATGAACACTTGAACATACAAGCTAACAAGAACAAAGCAAGTTACTTGTATGCCCAACACTTAACCAATGCATAATACACTAAGTATATGCATCTAGGAACAATCCTACTAGGGCACAAGAGTGACAGTACTTAACAAGAAAATGCATGACATTTAGATAGAAGTACTGATTTAACGAAAACATAGAGGCTGCATAAAGTATGGTACAAACCATAAAGCCTACAAGAAACCCTAAAAGCTTACAAAAGCAGCATGGGTACAAAAAAAATTATAAACTGAAAAAACATCAACAATATATATAGTAAACCAAGTTTTAAAAACCATCCCTGAGTTAGAAACAAACATATACCAAAGCCATAGTGTATCAAACCTATAATAACAACAAATTATCCAAAACATAAACAAAATAAGCAAGTGTTTTTGACTGCTCCCCCTCAACATAGTACTCCCCCTCAAGGTCTGCTACTTAAAAATTTCTCCCCCTTTTTGATCGGAATGGCCAAAGGGTCATTGCCCATGATGTGTGGTGAAGCTGTCAAATTTTGCGGAGAGAATATCAAGCTGATCCTGCATGGCTGCCATCCTCTCAGACTGCACTGTCTGGACCTCTTTGAGTCCATCAAGTCTTTCCAGGATGACCTAAAATGCATCTGGAGGTATAGCTGAAGAAGTTGATGCTCTAATCCTCTTGCCACTCCTTCTGGGTGTTGAAGTTGATGCCTGGCCTGCTACCTCTACCTCAGTCTCCATTGGGACACCCTCTCCTTCATCACTTTCATCTTATTCACTTGGAAGATGAACACTTATCCTTTTGAAGGTTTATTTGTTAATTGCTGAAGGCATAGACATGAGACTGATGTCTCGAGGGATTGCAACACCCTTCTTTCTGAAAATCCTCATGAGCAGACTAGGGAAGATCAGTTTAGGCCTAGAAGTGGTTCTAGTCTCATCCACAATAGTATCAAATATGTAGGAACTGATATCAATGAAGGTCTTTTCCTTGAGCTCCATCAGAAAAATTGCTCTTGCATTGTTAATTGTAGTCAACTTCCTTATGGGATACAGGTTAAACATCATGATAATAGTGAGAAATCTCATGTCCACTGGAAAGGCTGTGGTATTCAGGCATTTCCCTTCTCTTTGTCCACCTATCCTCTGTTGTACAGTTTCAATAGACAGCATTCTATCCTTATAGTTGACAAACTCATGATCTTCTAGCCCCTCAAGACCTAGCACATCATCAATGTCATGTGCATCTAAGGTGAATTCTGTACCTCTAACCTAGCAGCTCAGCTCATCTTCCCTAATCACAGCATTGGAGTAAAACTCCCTAACCAGAGGTTCACATACAACTGGGAAATCACTTAGCAGTCTTTCCCATCCTCTCCCTTCAAAACAACTAGGGATAAAGGTGTCTCTCAAATCCCCCAAATCCACAAACCTTTCTTGTATGATTCCTGCCTTTAAGAAGAAATCCTTGTATCTCTCAAAATGGGAAACAGACCTAAATAGATTCGGGTCCATTTTCTTTCTCTTATCTACTTTCTTGACAGGAGTTTTCTTTTTTGGGCAAGAAGGAGCCATCTGTGAACAATTAGAAAAGATCACAACAATAAAGTACAATACATGTGTATAACAACTCAGTATTTTGTTAGTGATAAAGATAATACTAAAGGAAATACCACATAATCTAGACCAGCAAAACAGAGGAATGCACCCAAAGGAATATAATCAAGAACAACTAACATTTTGCAGAAGAGTACAAATGTAGCAGAGACTGACATCACCCAAAGGACAAACGTATGTCAATGAGACATATATTTTGATGAGTATGAAAAGATCCAGAGAACACAAGACAGATGCACACACTACATAAGCAAACACAAAATTAAATCAATAAAACCCAACTAACAAAACATGAATCATTTAGAAGCAACATATCAAAATGAGATCAGACAAGATGGGTATAAGACAGATAACAAACTCTAAGCTAAGAGAGAGTCACATGATGAAGAACAAATCTAGCAACCTAAACAAGTTCTTAGAAATCAAGAGCTTCTACAAGTAAAGCACGAACAGAGAACAATAGCCGAAACACAAACCCAACTAAAATAAGAAAAACAATGCAAATATTCAAGAGGGAAAAGCTCAAAAACAAGAAATACTAAGTGCGAGAAAGAAAACCCATACCTTTTCTTGATGATTTTGAGACAAATATGAAGCAACAATGGAGTTCGAAAATGGAGACACGGAGTATTTGGGTAAGAACAGTTTAGAGAGAAAAAGAACAGTCACAAAAAGTTCGAGGGAAAAACTGAAAAAGATTTTAAAAACTGCCCTCACTGTGCAAAACACCCATTTTTTGCGGCTTAGATAAGTCGCCAGATAGTCGCCAGATACACCCGCCAAAACACTTCAAGTCAAAAGTTTTGAAAAAATTTCTAAGTGTTTTTCGCGACTGGAAGTTTCACTCGCGAGTGAGTCGCGAGCTGAGTTGCGAAAATCTCTGTGTACCCCTCGCGATTGGACCTTCCACTCGCGAACAAGTCGCCAAAACAAACCCGCGATCTCGCAACTGTGGCATGCGACTTGATTGACCCGCAACTGAGTCGCCAAAACAGGACACACTGTTTTTTGAAAATTTTCAGTTTTTGTAAAAACAAAACACTTTTCCAAAAACAACTTTAACACTGAAAAATATTTTTGTGTTTGAATTAACAAAGATCGAGCATTTGAAAACACATTTTATCAAGTACAATCACACAAATGAATATGACATTCATTGAACATAAACTTGTGTGTTATGTGTGAATATCAAAGAGGAAACCGAAGCCCTCGGCGTAAAGCCTCTCCGCCGTCCTCCAAGCGGTAAACAATCTATTAGAAAATGTAGTTGGGATACATGAACAACAATAGACCCTCCAAGCTTAATCTACCCAGTGTACCTAAGCCCTCCAAGCTTCTTGCTCCAACGAGGTTACGCCGAACCTATTTCTTTTCTTGCTTCCCGGATTTCGCTACTTGACCATAGCATCAACCAATGTAAATTGGTTCTTTCCTAACTGCTTCCCAGACCACCAAACAGCCCTCTCACAGTAATGGATATGGTGAGAAAAGGTTTTGGTAAAATGTCTCTTAAGGATTTAACAATGGAGAGGAAGAGAGTTGAGGAATTTGAAGAGTCTCTTATGTAAAGATTGTTGATGAATCAATCTTGTTTTACTCTAGGGTTTCTCTCTCAAAATTCTCTCAGGAAGCTCTCTTTCTTTTGTAGGTATAAGGGGTATTTATACTGGGGTGAGAATGGAATGTGTAACGTCAGGTTTTTCAAAATAGGGCTAGCTCGTGGCTTGGCCTCGCAACTTGACTGAGTCACGAGATCCAGCCGTGAGATAACAGAATAGCCAGTTGTCTTATTTTGTCCTGTAGTGCTCCAACTAGCATGACTCTTCAACTTCTGGCATGCTTGGCACGTGTGTTGCTTCTGGTGGCTTGTAGCCGCGAGTCACCTGCGAGATCTAGCCCTTTCACAGTAATGGATATGGTGAGAAAAGGTTTTGGTAAAATGCCTCTTAAGGATTTAACAATGGAGAGGAAGAGAGTTGAGGAATTTGAAGAGTCTCTTATGTAAAGATTGTTGATGAATCAATCTTGTTTTACTCTAGGGTTTCTCTCTCAAAATTCTCTCAGGAAGCTCTCTTTCTTTTGTGAGTATAAGGGGTATTTATACTAGGGTGAGAATGGAATGTGTAATGTCAGGTTTTTCAAAACAGGGTTGGCTCGTGGCTTGGCCTCGCGACTTGACTGAGTCACGAGATCTAGCCGCAAGATAACAGAATAGCCAGTTGTCCTATTTTGTCCTGTAGTGCTCCAACTAGCATGACTCTTCAACTTTTTGCATGCTTGGCACGTGTGCTGCTTCTAGCGGCTTGCAGCAGCGAGTCACCCGCGAGATCTAGCCGCGAGACTCTGTTTTCTTGCACACTCTTGAGCATTCAACACTCTATCTCACTCACTACCCTTACAACAAACCCACCTAAATACAGGGTTACTAATTGCTAAAATACAAGCAAATTTGGCACGGAATAAAACCAACAAGATGGTTGATTAAATTCAACCTTACAAATAAAAAAAATCAGTAGGCATTAAATGTAAATGTTTATATGATGATCAACCTAACAACATTTTCAACACACAAAAAAAGAAAATAGATTATGAGAATATCAGAAACCTTAACAGATCATACCCAAGCCTAAACCTAAATTAAAATAATTTCAATAACAATAGATATACACATCGCAATCATTGTAGAAGTATAATTTATTGGAACCTGATAGTGGCCTTTAATAAGGTTTCAGTGAAAATTAATATTGATTGCAGTATTTGCACTGTGCATTTGTTTTACGATTTTGGAGAAAAGAAATCGGTACCTTGATTTGATGAAATTAGAGACTCTAGATTGTGGAAAGATTCTACTTCATCTCTGGAGAGAAAGAAATTGAATGATTTAATTCCAAAATAAATGAATTGAAAAAAATCTATTACCGAAAAATTTAAAAAAAGAATAGTCACATATTAAAACCTAATTTCATTAGCCCTAATTTTTGAATCCAAATCTAGCACTAAATTGAAAAAATTGAAAGCATATAACAGATCTAATTTATCTAAAACAAAACAGAGAAAGAATAGAACCCATCGGAGGCGTTGTTTGTGGGCAGAGGGGACTTTTACTCTGATCTTAGTGAGAGAAACAGAGAGGCGTTTTGTCAGAAACAGAGAGGTGTTCTCTTCTTTCTTTGTGTCCCAGGATCGCGTCTCTCTTTTTCTGTTTCTTTCTCTGTGTCTTCATCATCTCTCCCTTTTTCTGTTTCTTTCTCCGTGTATTCATCGCCTATCTCTTGATTTCATCGCCTCTCTCCCCAGTCCCCACTTCATGCCTTCTCTGTTTACCGTTCTGTCAAGGTTTTGGGTCTGCAAAATTGTTTCTTGAAACTTTTTGATTTTGTTGCCTCTCTTTCTCTGCTTCTTTCTCCGTGTACTCATAGCCTCTCTCTGTTTCTATCTTGGTGTACGTCTAGGTTTAATCGGTTATTTATTTTTATTTTTTTATAACGAGAGTCTTTTAAAACTGGTTAATTTTTTTATTTATAATGAGAGGCTTTAAACAGTGTTGTAACATTACCAAACAATGTAATGTATCGTTTTTTTAAGGCTCCGCTTGGGAGTTCATAAGGGAATGGAATGGAATAGAATGAGATGGTCATAAGGGAATAGAAAGGAATTAAATGGAATGGAATGTATTTAAGTAAGAGAAAGGAATGGAATGGAATGGAATTAAGTAAACTTGATTGGATGTTTTAAAATAAAGGAATAGAAATGAATGAAAATGAATGGAATGTAAGTAATCTTGTTTGGGAGCAACAAGGAGAAAATGGAATGAAATCATTTTATGAGAATATTACTATTAGACCCCTATTTTAAAATAAAAGGGTTGAATATATAGGGGTATTTTGGGAGTTTTAGTAAAAAAATCATTAAATTTAATTTCATTCCCTCCCATTCCTTCCAATTTCGGAGGGAATGAAAATTTGAGGTTTTAAGGGAATAGAGAGGAATGAGTGTTCCCTCCTACCCATTCCATTCCCTCTCACTTAAACTCCCAAACAAGGGAATGGACTTTTCATTCTCTCCATTAAAACCCCCAAACAAGAGAAGAGAAGAGAAGAATATTCTAAAATTATTCTTTTTATTCCTTCCCATTCCATTCCATTCCCTCCTCCCAAGCAGAGCCTAAGTTAAATGTATCTGAATTTTAGATAGGCAAATTAACACCTCCTTAGTTGCAAGAAAAAGCTTCTGCTATTATCTTCTGTATATATCAAGAGGATTCAGAAAAGTAGTTATTGCTTTTTTTACTGTCAAAAATACCCCTAATCTAATTAGACCCTTATTCTTAAAAAATAAAAAATCCTGTTAAAATTGTAATTCTCTATATATATTAAGAGGATTCAGAAAAGTAGTTATTGCTTTTTTTACTGTCAAAAATACCCCTAATCTAATTAGACCCTTATTCTTAAAAAATAAAAAATGCGGTTAAAATTTTAATTCAACAAAATTCAAAATTAAAAAAAAAAAAAACTATCAGATAAACTTTTTTCCTAAAAATTAGCACAATCTTTATTTAAATATATTTCATGCATGTTTGATACATTTTTTTCCTAAAAAGTAGCTAACACTAAATCAGAAGTTTACTCCATTTCAAATCCTAAATTTTAGGGCAATTTCTTAAAAATTCCTTCCCATATAAACTCACTAACAACAAATAAATTCAAATTAAAAAACTAAAAAAACTTCCAGATAATTCTCTGTATAACTTCCCACTAGAGTCCTAAATAGATTCAAACTTCTCTCCTATTTCTAAAAAACAAAAAATCTTTTCATCCGACGAACACAAATAAAACATCCACCCCCTACTCCTTCCTAAATACAGTTATTTCCAACCTATTAGATTGAGGAAAACTGCTTCTACCCTCACTTAACTTCTTCCAGCGTCTTAAAAAAAAATTGGTTTTGGAGCATGTTCAAAAAAACTGTTCATACAACTAGCTTTATTCTCTAAAAGAATTGTTAGGTTTTGAGTTTGGAATGTTGGCAAACCATGACAAAACATGACGAAAACTAAGTCTTATTAGTTTAGAATGGTCTACATTGAAGCCCAAGACAAAAAACTCAAGTTCAAGATAAAAACAAATGAGTTACAAGCTGGTTGGTTCAATTGATACTTGATTGATGCTAGTGATTTTCGATCGATCCAAAATCGCATATCAGTAAAATCAGCAAACATAAAAAGGCCATAACTTATCTATTTGAAGCCCAAATCGCGAGCCATTTTTTCCAGTATTTAAAGGACATTATAAGCTAACCCTAGGTGGGGTTTTTGAGAGTTTTTTTTTAAGAGAGATTAGAGTGCTTCTTGTGCCTCTTTTGTAGATCTAGGGTTTTGTACCCAAAAGCTCTATTATGTCTTCTACCGGTGTTATTCCTTGAAGAATCTCAAGATATGGTGTTGTAGAAGTTGCTGCCTTCTCTAGTCATCAAAAGTGTTGATGATCTAAACCTGCAAGGGTGGTCTTGGAGTCACAAACAGGAGAGTTTGTGTTGATAAACCTTTGAGTGGGATCTCAAAGTCACAAACGTGGGTGTTTGTGTTTTGCAAAGGCCAAAGAAAGAAGGAGTCCATGGTCTCGAAACTTGCACATCGTCGTGTTAGTAAGTTTCTACTGGTGGGTGTTAGTAGTCTAAGTCGCTATTGTAAAACTTTGATTCTTTCTAGTGGATTTGCTTTTTACCTTGAGGATAGCTAGGTTAAATCTTCCCTAGGTTTTTTACCGGTTTGGTTTTTCTGGGTTATCATATCGTTGTGTTTTATATTTTCCACTGCTATACATTGATATGATATATATGTGTTAACCTAGTTTTGTTAATTTAACTAAGTAATCACTTGGCTAATTACCTAGGTTAATCTGATTGTGGTTTTAAGGGGTCTAAAAACTATCAAGAAGGTATGCAATATTTATTCTCTTCATCTAATGAGATTCTTCCTTAGTTAGAAGTCCTTTTTTTCATGAGTGAAGTTTACTATTCACCTAAATTTTGCCTCTTGCTTTTTAGGGACAAACACTAAACAACATCTCCATTAGATCTATAAAATCCAATTAATTCTCATGTAACTTTTATGGGTTTGATTTTTTTTCTTCTCAATTGGAATTCACAATGGACTTCTTCGATGGTCAAATAAACCCATCTTTTTTGTTAATAACAATTTCTTACAGTCAAGTCTTTTCCCTACAATAATTATTTTTATTTGTTTGAAAAATAAAAAAAATATTTCTAAATTATAATAGAGACAAATTATTAAACTATACCCAAAAAAATAGAAGAGCCTCTGACCATGCGCATGAGCGCATGCTCAGAGGCTAGTATATAGTATATGATTTGTCAACACCTCTTTAATTGCAGGAAAAGGCTTCTGCTATTATATACAGTATATGATATATAGAATATATAGATTTTTTTTTTGTTTTTTTGTTTTTAATATGTAGATTAAATTCATATAATAATTATATATAACATACTTTTTTTTTTTTTTTTGAGAAATAATTACAACATGCTGCTAACCCCACAGCTCGAACCCTTTCCCCCTTAAACCCCCAAGCACTTTATACATGGGGAGGTGCCAATTCAGCTACAAGGCCTTTGGCATATATAACATACTCTGATACTCTTGGCCCATAAATAAATTTTTTACAGTAAAATTAGTAGTATTCTTTTTATTCATTAATGGTAATTTATTTTGGATTTCTATTAATATATACTTTTTTTAATGAAAAAGTTATTAAAAAAAAAACGTATAAACTAATGTGAATGATAACACTTTAACAAAATAATAAATCCATATTTAAATAATTTCTTATAATTGGTGACACAACAATTTGTATGACCTATATAATTTGTAAGACATATATAATAAAATTTGTAGTATTTTTAGCATCATTCAATTTTTTTTGGCCTTCTTAAAGTTGAGGAAAAATATACAACATTACATCTCAAATCAAAAATATTTTTTAAATAAAAATTTATTGACTCACATATTCTTCTCTCTAGTAGGGGCCCTAGCTTTTAGAGCTTGTAGGTCATAGATGTGTTAGATTTTCTTTTATTTTTGAATTAAATTTGTTAGTGATGGTTTTTATCTCAATTGGAAATATATGAATTTTCAAATGCATATATTTTTTTGGAGGTGTATGATTTGTAGTTTGTAGCATTTACACATGTGTGTATATAATTTTTAGAATTATATTGGAGAGATTTTAGCATGGTAATATTTTTATATTATAATAGAAAAAAATTAAAAATCTTGATGTGAGTTTGTTATTGATAACGGAGGAAGCGTTCTTGAACTTTGTTAGGATATATAAATAAGTTGATATACTCAACTAATCATCTGGAACCAATCCAATTTACATTAGAACAAAAATTCAAAAGCAAACATAAAAATTACGATTTAGTTGAACAAATGATTCCAAACCTCAACTGCTAAGTAAAGAACAGCGGTAGACATCTGCTAATTAAGAATCTAAAGCTTCTCTCTCTCTTTTTTTTTTTTTTTTTTTTTTTTTTTGAGAAACAATTAAGAACCTAAAGATAAATCTTGTTAAGAACTCCAAATGCCAAGTAAAGAATATTTTACTGGACAACAAATCTTAATTTGCACACATGCTTGATTGCTTGCAAATTGAAAAAGAGTGGGTTTTTGTACACAGTACACATTTGGAAAGCTACAAATTAGAAGATAAAGCTAGAAGAATATAGAAAAGAAAGCATAGTAAACAGTCCAATCCCCCTACAACCAGCATTGAGCAAGTAAAGAGCATTAGTATTGGTGCAGGTATTTTGACAAATTGCTAAATTTATTATCAAAATATAGCAAAAGTGGGCTGTATTAGTGGAGACAAAGCCAATTTTTTTGGCTTTTGAGTTATTTGTTCAAAGATGATTGTGCATTGTAGCTAAGATGGTAAAAGAAAAAAAAAAATTATTTAAAAAATATATTATTTTATTGTGTTAGTGGGGTGGTAAAATAGATAAAATAGCTTTTTGTGGTGCCAAATTGCTAAACAGGTCATGTTATAGATTACTATTTACCTTACTGTTCACTTGCAAACCGCAATACTAATCACAAAAGATCATTTCAATGCAATAAATTTTCGTAGGTTATTTTTTTATATATGTATAAATATTTCAAAATGTCAATCAAATATTATTTATTCAATTTTGAAAAAAAAAAGAGTTTTAAAAAATGTTTTTATTTTTTTAGAAGCAAAATTTCTAATCTTATTTTTGTATAGGTTTTAATTTTTGCAACATCTCTTTTACAAGTTATTTAATAAATTGATGATCAATGATTATGCAGTCCATTAATCACCACATTTATAAAAAATAAAGGAATCTCTCTTCTTATCAATGTGGGATTACACATTTGATTAATTACTTATCTTCCATATTAACTCCACAAGTTTGCATTTAAATTGCAAATATTTATTTTAATTATTTAATATGAAAATGCTACAATAGAGGATAACTATAAAAATCGTACAAATAGGCCATACCACAAAAGGCTTGGTGGCTTTGGCCCATAAGTCCTCCCACACTGGGAGAATCTTTGGATTAGTTTAAGAGAGCCCTTATGTATGTGTGATGCGCAACTTGGTTGTACAATTTGGTATTTGTGAGCCTATCGTTCTCCAGTATTTGTTAGAAAGTGATGAGGATAAAACAAAGTCAATAGTGACGGTAAATATCTCAGACTTGGGAGACGGAATGAGTGCTGCCGTCAGCATAGGCTGACGACAAAGCTTGTTGAAGAGACTCCACCAGGTTCAACTTGTTGACGGCAAAACTGACGGCGCATGGTCTGACGGAACAATGTATACTGACGGCGTCAGTCATTGAATGCGTGGTCACCACGTTTGCGTATATAAGTAAATAACTTGCTCCCCACGCCTAAAGACTCCTATATGGAAAGAATCCCGCAAAATACGCCCAAGAAGATTCCTATAAGGAAAAGAATTCTACTCCCATAAGGAGAGGGGGAGCAAGCCTCACTACTATAAAAAGCCATGCTCCCTCACAAACCAAGGTACGCATACTTGACCCTCTCTAGTACTCTAGAGTAGTGAGAATAATTCTGACTTGACCTTCGGAGGGTGTTTGGCTGACACCACACCGGTGCCCTTCGCTAGGTCCTTTCCTTTTTGTTGTGCAGGTGCTGTTTGTAGCGCGCGAGGACTGTGTGGCTTACTGGTGGTATTCCCGGTATCATCAGTTGGCGCTGTCTGTGGGAACGTGTTGCGTAGTGCAAAGTCATATTACCGCTTCTCGCATAAAATTCGCATGGTGCTCACTCGCTCGATGGCAACCACGAACGATATTCAAGAAGAACCACCTACGACCGCCCTCGAGAGACAGGTCAGGACTCTTGCCGTGGCCGTGGAATGCCTCACCTGACAAAACCACGACCTAGAAGAACAATTGCGTCAAAAGAACGCTGCACCAGACAACCAAGGAGCAGATCAAGAAGGAACCAGCGCCGACAGAAGAAACCAGGAGGGGCCCCAGGCCAGCAACGCCCCAAGCAAACCAGACCGACAGAACACGAGCATCCCCTCCCTCGTAGAAACCACTCCGCCACTTATTATCGCGGAGATGCAGGCCATGAAGGAACAAATGGAGGTCATGATGAACGCTCTTAAGGGGAGAGTGTCAAGCGATCTCGACGACCTTGTAAACCGAACTGACTTGCCGTTCACAGCCATCGTCAACTCCTATCCCTTACCGAGTAAGTTCCGCATGCCACAAATAGACAGTTATGACGGAGTCAAGGACCCGTTAGACCACCTGGAAACCTTCAAGACCCTGATGCATCTTCAAGGTGTAGCGGACGCCATCATGTGTAGGGCCTTCCCTACGACGCTGAAGGGTGCAGCTAGAATTTGGTTCAGAAGATTGATGCCAAACTCCATCAGTACCTTCAAAGAGCTCAGCGCCCAGTTCACCGCACACTTCATCGGAGGCCATCGGTACAAGAAGTCTACGGCTTGCTTGATGAGCATGAAGCAGCGGGAGGATGAAACTCTAAGAGCCTACATATCCCGATTCAACAAGGAGGCGCTCTCGGTCGACGAAGCTGATGATAAAATACTTGTTGCGGCATTCACGAATGGCTTGAAGAAGGGTAAGTTTTTGTTCTCTCTATACAAAAACGACCCAAAAACCATGTCAGAGGTGCTTTATCGCGCCACAAAATATATGAACGCTGAAGATGCGCTCTTAGCCCGAGAAGAAAGGCCCAGGAAAAGAGAGAGGCAAGAAGAGACTCGGCAGGACCAGGGCCGAAAGAAAACAAGAACGGGAGACCGAAGGGACGAGAGGCGCCCTAAGCCCCTGGGAGGAAGGTTCACGAACTTCACTCCGCTGACAGCCCCGATAGATCAAGTCCTTATGCAGATAAAAGACGAGGAAGCCCTGACGTTTCCGGGAAAGCTGAAGAGTGATCCCAACAAGCGATCCAGAGACAAATATTGCCGCTTCCACCGTGACCATGGTCACGACACAGCCAATTGCTACGACTTGAAGCAGCAAATTGAAGCCCTTATCCGACAAGGAAAGCTACAGAAGTTCGTCAGCAAAGAGAGAACGGATCAACCCCCGCAGGAACAACACCCCCGCCGAGAAAACGAGCGACCAAGACCACCACTAGGGGACATAAGGATGATCATCGGAGGAACAGCTGCTGCCGGGTCATCAAAAAAGGCTCGCAAAACATATCTCCGGATGGTACAGAATGTCCAATTGACGGGCATCGTCCCAAAGATAGCAAGGATGGAAGGCCCCATCATAGGGTTCTCAGAAGAAGATGCACGGCGCTTACACCATCCACACGATGATGCCCTCGTAGTCAGCATACGGGTAGGAGACTACAACATGCACCGGGTATTGGTCGACAACGGCAGTTCAGCAGATATTTTATACTACCCAGCATTCCAACAGATGAGGATCGACAGGGAGCGGTTAGTTCCGACAAATGCCCCGCTCATCGGCTTCGGAGGGAGCCGGGTATTCCCCCTGGGTGCGGTCACGTTGTCCGTAATAGTAGGTGATTACCCTCAGCAGATAATCAAGGACGTGACATTCTTGGTGGTCGACTGCTCATCTGCCTACAACACTATCGTCGGACGACCCACACTTAACTCGTGGAAGGCGGTAACTTCCATCTATTACCTGATGATTAAGTTCCCAACCGACTACGGAGTAGGGGAGCTACGCGGAAGTCAGATAGCTGCACGCGAATGCTACGTGGTAATGATGGAAATGGAAGATCAGGTTCAAGCTCTAAACATAGAAGAACATCGGACGGCAACAGAGCCAGTAGAGAAGCTGGAAGAGATATCTCTTGATAGTTCAAAATCTGGTCGAACGACCAAAATTGGGACGTCCGCTCACCCCGCTATTCGACAGGAACTCATAGCCTTCCTTAGAGGCAATCGAGATGTCTTCGCTTGGGGTCATGAAGATATGCCAGGGATAGATCCCTCAGTGATGGTACACCGATTGAACGTGTCGCCCGCCTTTCCACCTATCCGGCAAAAGAAGAGAGTGTTCGCCCCCGAGCGAGACAAAGCCATAGTAGAAGAAGTCTGAAAGCTACAAGAAGCGGACTTCATCAGAGAAGTGTATTATCCCGACTGGCTAGCGAACGTGGTAATGGTCAAAAAAGCAAGCGGGAAATGGCGGATGTGTGTGGACTTTACCGACCTTAACAAGGCCTGCCCCAAAGACAGCTACCCACTCCCTAGAATCGATGAACTTGTAGACTCGACGGCCCGACACCAGTTGCTGAGCTTCATGGACGCTTTCTCAGGGTACAACCAGATCAGAATGTGCGAAGATGATCAGGAAAAGACGTCGTTTGTCACCAGTCAAGGCCTTTTCTGTTACAAGGTGATGCAATTCGGTCTAAAGAATGCGGGAGCGACGTACCAGCGATTAATGAACAAAATGTTCGCACGACAGATTGGGAGGAATGTCCAGGTTTACGTGGACGACATGCTAGTGAAGAGCCGAAGGGAGGAGGATCATCTGGCAGATCTCAAAGAGACGTTCGACACACTTCGTTCCTTCAACATGAAGCTCAATCCAGAAAAGTGTGCCTTCGGAGTCACAGCGGGAAAGTTTTTAGGGTTTATGGTGTCCCGGAGAGGAATTGAGGCAAACCCGGATAAAATCCGGGCAATCATGGAGATGACACCGCCAAGGAATGTGAAGGAGGTGCAAAGCCTTAACGGAAAAATAGCGGCATAAAATAGATTCGTATCAAGGGCAACAGATAAGTGTTTACCCTTCTTCCGAATACTAAGGAAATCCTTCGAGTGGACTGCCGATTGCCAGCAAGCATTTGAAGAATTGAAAGCTTACCTCTCCTCCCCACCACTGTTGAGCCCGACGCAGCCAGGAGAGGAGCTTTTTCTCTATTTAGCCGTCTCCCCAGTAGCTGTGAGCGCCGCCTTGGTCAGAGAAGAAGAGAAAGTACAAAGGCCTGTGTACTATACGAGCCGAGCGCTTCGCGGCGCTGAAGAACGATATCCGCCTATGGAAAAACTCGCCTTTGCGTTAATAATGGCGGCCCGCAAGCTCAAACCATACTTTCAAGCCCATAGGGTAAACGTTCTGACCGACAAGCCGTTACGACGGGCGATGAACAATCCCGAGGCTGCTGGTCGATTGGCATTGTGGGCTATAGAATTGAGCGAATTTGATATCCAATACCGCCCGCGAACCGCTGTCAAGGGCCAGGTCGTCGCAGACTTCATAGCTGAATTCACCCATGATGAAGACAGGGGGGCAGAAGAGTCCCCTCATTGGAGCATATATACGGACGGATCATCCAACAAGCAAGCCGGAGGAGCTGGCATCATGTTGATGTCGCCTGAGGGAGACACCATCGAGTGTATGGTCCGTCTTGACTTTCCCGCTACCAACAATGAATCGGAGTATGAAGCGCTTATAGCCGGCCTCGACCTCGCTAAAGCAGCAGGAGCCACAAGGGTAGTCATCTACTGTGACTCTCAGGTCATTACTAACCAGATAAATGGAGACTACGAGTGCAAGGGTGAAAGAATGAAGCGATATCTGGATGAAGTAAGGGCAAGAGCGGGCGACCTGGAAGCTAAAGTCGTCCAAATTCCTAGAGGAGAAAACGAGCGAGACGACCGCCTCGCAAAGGCCGCTTCAGCAGAAATGGTCATCCCGGGTAATGTACTCTCTTTTGTTCAGCTTTCTCCGCTGATAGATCCTAGCAGTGTGCAGGAAATATGCTCTGAAAGCAGCTGGACCACGCCGATAGTCTTATATTTGAGAGACGGGGTCTTACCAGACGAAAAGGAGGCTGCAAGGAAGCTTAAGGTTCGGGCGGTGAGGTTCGTCCTGATAAAAGACGTCCTGTACAAAAGGGGCTTCTCCTGACCGTATCTAAGATGCTTAGGCACGGAAGAAGCGGATTACGTCATGAGAGAGGTGCATGAGGGAATCTGCGGAAACCACTCAGGGTCCAGATCATTGGTGCACAAGCTCATACGAGCAGGGTACTATTGGCCCACCATGCAGAGAGACGCCGAAGCCTACGTTAGGTCCTGCGACAAATGCCAAAGATTCAGCAATATCATTAGGCAACCAACTGAAGAGCTGACCTCGATGACGGCCCCATGGCCATTCGCGCAATGGGGGTTGGACATTATGGGACCCTTCCCAATAGCGGCGCGACAGCTGAAGTTCCTGGTGGTAGGCATTGACTATTTCACAAAATGGGTGGAGGCCGAAGCCTTGGCCACAATCACGGAGAAGAACGTACGAAGCTTTGTTTGGAGATACATCATATGCAGGTTTGGCATTCCTAGAGTCTTTGTCACGGACAACGGAAAGCAATTTGACAACGACCCCTTCTGGGATTTCTGCTCACAACTAGGAATAAAAAACCACTACTCCTCCCCCGCCCACCCTCAAGCCAATGGCCAGGTTGAAGTGACGAACCAATCCTTGCTCAAGATCATCAAGACTCGGCTCGAGGGGGCAAAAGGTATATGGCCCGATGAATTGCCAAGCATATTATGGGCATACAGGACAACGGCAAGAACACCCACAGGAGAGACACCATTCCGACTGACGTATGGAGGTGAAGCGGTCATTCCGGCAGAAGTTGGGCTCATAAGCTATAGGGTGCACAACCACGACGAAAACAAAAATGACGAAGCTATGCGACTACAGCTGGACCTAGTAGACGAAATCAGAGCAGCAGCAGAACAAAGGCTCGCTCGGTACCAGGACCGTATGAGCAAACACTACAATTCTCGGGTCCGTCACAGGGACTTCCAAGTTGGAGACCTTGTCCTTAGAAAGGTCATGGGCGCCGCCAGGGACCCTACCCAAGGGAAACTCGGCCCCAATTGGGAAGGACCCTATAGAATTACATCATGGCGAAGGAAAGGCACATACCATCTGGAGACGATGGAAGGAAAGAAACTGCCGCACCCATGGAACGCCGAGCACCTACGAAAATATTACCAATAGGAGCGGCAGCATGAAGATCAATTTTCTTTTTTTTTTTGTTTCAGCAAAACATTAGTCTTACTCCTTAGAACTATCATTTAGTTTAATATTTTGCAACAATTCTTTTTTTTAAGCCCAAAGGGCAGGATTTGGTTTTAATTACTTTTTATAAATGCATGACAATAAGAGGAGTGTATTCAAAATGGATGATGTGTTTATTTTTAAGTCTACGATTTAGAATCCACAGAATGGGCAACTAAGGTCGCAAAAAGTAAACAAGCGACGAAGTTCATAACGTACGGACCAAAAAGTCTGACGGCCCCATAAGATGAAACTATCATCATATGGATGGGATCCTAAAACCGACGGACCCATAAAGTGGATCAACCAAGGAAAAGAGTGACTGACGGTCCCATAAGATAAATCCGTCATCATACGGATGGGACCCTAAAACCGACGGACCCACAAAGTGGATCAACCAAGGAAAAGAGTGGCTGACGGTTTCATAAGACGAATCTATCGCCATACAGACGTGATCATAAAACCAACAGACCTATAAAGGTCAAAACCATAAAAACTGACGGCCCCATAAGATGAAGCAATCATCATATGAGCAGGGTCCTAAAACCAATAGGCATGACGATCAGCAAGGCTAAGGCCGAATAGCTGACGGTCCTATATATGAAGCTATCGTCATATGGACAGCCCTCAAACCAGAGGGTCTACAGTCATCAAGACCGAAGCTAAAAAGCCGACGGTCTAAAGCAGTGAGGCAATCACCATACCAAAAAACTAAAATAGACGGGCTCCAGTATACGGAATAGAAAACTGGGCGGCCGCCAAACTGACGAGGCTTAATAAACAAGGCCGAAGTCCAATAAGAAACCTATAAGACACAAGACAAAAAGACGGCACGAAGTCATGAGTGACGGAGTCTTTCTACTGCTAACGGGTTCCCAAACAGACGAGAAATGAAAGCATAACTGACGGGTTCCCAAACAGTCTTTCTACTGCTCCATCTCACATAAATAAAGAAACATAAAAGCAACGGAAGTAAAAGCATGCATAACTATATGTAAACAAAAGCCCTAGAAAACTAAAAGGGCACTTAAGCATTGTTTAACCAATATTTCAAACTACAACTGTTTTCCAAATAATTAAAATGCAACCATTCCTCATAAAGAAAATACATAGATAAAAACTAAGGGGCAGGGACGTTAGCATCATGGCTGTCAGCTTGGTGGTCTTCAACATCCACAACCACGGCTGGAGAATCAGAAGCAGCAAGGTTGGCGGCAGGCTGGGCTAGAACCATACTATCGTCATGCTCTGGAGTAAGATCAGGCTGAGGAGAGCTGTCACCTCCATCATCCATGGTGATCCCAGACAGATCCAGCTCCGGGAAGGCCGACGCGACCTGCTGAAGGTAGTCATCGAACCCAGTACCATAGTATTCGGCACATGAGTCAATGAAGGACTGCGACGCTTTGAAGTCCTTGATCGTGTCAGCCTCCGCCGTCTGCAGCTTTTCGCTCAGACCCTTCACTTCTTCCTAGAGCTTATCATTCTCAGTGCTGGCCTCCGTTAGTTTCTCCTTAACCTCCTGCAGCTCTTTGTTGAGAATGCGGACGGCTTCCTTGTACTGAGCTTGCAGATTCAACAGGTTCGTGTTGTGTTTGCGAACTCGAGTGACGACCCCCTCCTTCGCCACACAACGGTCTTGGAGGGCCTTGACGCGCACCAATGCCTAAGAAAACATATCCGTCAGTTAAAAAATGTGCACTAAAGCAAAACAAAGCTTTCTCAAGCAAAATGGTAGAAAACATTCCCTGGTAAGGTCGAAGAGGGCTGATGCCCCTAAATCATCCGTCCCCACCTGGTCACAAGGCTCTATGTCCGACGGCTTTATCAGTGACTCAACCTCCCCGACGGCATAGTCCTTGTGGGTCAAGAGACGGCAAGGGCCCTCGCTAACGAAACCAGTAGAGGTTATCACCCCCTTGCCCGCACCATGACTGGGCTTAGGAGGGGACTTCTCCTTCTGCGGTTCAACCCCAGGGGTGACGGCAGCCTTTTTCGTGGGGCGGCTGTCACTCCCGTCAGGCTTCCTCTTCGTCACCTTAGCAACGGCCTTTGGGGTTGACGAGGCCTCCCCCCCCTGCCTCCTTGTTTTTTCTCTCCTCCTTCTGACGAGCTGCGGCAGCCCTTATCCTCTGCTTCGCGGATTCCATTTCTACAATATAAAGAAAAACCATTAGAAAAAGTGACGGGGGAATAAAATTGACGGGTAAATAAAAGCTTACTCACGTCTGCGTGCAAATTCTTCCAACCTTCGAGCTGCCGCTGACGGCTCTAGACCCCCACAATATAAATGAAGGGTGTCGAGGGTGATCAAGTCCCTGCACTTACGATCTTCCAAAGGGATTTCCAAAATCCGTTGGATAAACTCCTCATGTTCGTCAGTGATGTGAGGACAGGTATAAGCTGTAAGAAACAAAAGGCAAGTGTTAGTAACGTCACTTCAAAAAAATAGTAAAAGTATCATAGTTGACGGGATTAACCTGAGTCCTTGACAAAGGCCCAGGTATTGTCAAAGTAGCCGCGAGGCATCGTCGCCCACTCTTCCTGACGGCAAACCCAATCCGTCCCCTCCACAAAAAAATACCTACTCTTCCAGTTCCTATTTGAATCCGGCATGTCTGACACAAGCCGTAACCCTTTCTCCCTAGCATTGAAATGATATGTCCCCTTGGACGAAGCAATATGATGAGGCCTATAGCAATAAAAGAATTCGTCTAGCGTAAGCTGACGGTGTCCTCCGCTAAGACTGCCCCATAGGATCTCAGCCCCTATAAAAGTCCTCCAGGCGTTAGGGGCAATTTGGATGACGGATATGCCTAGAAAGTCTGAAAGCTGATGGTGTATGGCCGTCAATGGTAACCTAAGTCCCGCAGCGAACATGGCATCGTACATGCCAACGTCAGCTGTCCTCCCTGAGTAACACCTTTCGTTCTCTCTAGGGAGACGGATTGGGATGTGGTCTGGGATTTGGTAACGCACACGTAACTCCCTAAAGACTTTACCACTCATCCTAGGCAAAAATTTATTGACGGCCCAATCCTCAGGAAGAATGAAGGGACGGTTATCTCCGGGACCCTCTGAAGTTCCTTCGCTGGATCCCTCGTCCCCGTCGCTCTCCTCTCTGTCAACATCTATTTCATCCCCTGTTTCCTCATCTCCCTCAGTCAAACTCTCATCAACGTCAGGAGATTGTGCTGACGTCTCTCTCTCTGACGGAATGGAGAAGTCTGACTCATCTCCCGAACCATAGGTCTCGTCGTAGCCCGCTCCTTCGCGGACTGACGACTCCCCACAAGACGCGTCACTTGACATCTGACTACCTACAAGTGACGGATTCAATCTAAGTACCTAGGCTGACGACCTCGCTAATAAGGAAAAAATAAAAAAATATATAAAGGAAGGAGGAAGGAGATGAAAACTTACCGGCGCAAGGACCCTCTGGGTGGCTCCAACGGCAACGGTGTGTAAGCTGACGAAAGAAAAGCTGGCGAAAGCTGGGCGACGGTCTCTCTTTCCAGGAGTTCAGCAGGGTTGAAATAGTGAAAAATGGGAGGAGGAGCTGTTTATATATGCAAGAAAACGGCGCGGAAGACGAAGCGACGCCTCGTCAGAAGCAAAGCCAGTAAGAGGAAGCCACCTGTCCAAAGCATTAAATACAGATCCATACGAACGTGTCCCTACCTCTTTGAAGAACAACTCCATGACCCGTCGGTATAAATACTGACGGAGGTATGGAGTGGGGGGCAAGTGATGAGGATAAAACAAAGTCAAGAGTGACGGTAAATATCTCGGACTTGGGAGACGGAATGAGTGCTGCCGTCAGCATAGGCTGATGGCAAAGCTTGTTGAAGAGACTCCACCAGGTTCAACTTGTTGATGGCAAAACTGACGGCGCATGGTCTGACGGAACAATGTATACTGACGGCGTCAGTCATTGAATGCGTGGTCACCACGTTTGCGTATATAAGTAAATAACTTGCTCCCCACGCCTAAAGACTCCTATATGGAAAGAATCCCGCAAAATACGCCCAAGAGGATTCCTATAAGGAAAAGAATTCTACTCCCATAAGGAGAGGGGGAGCAAGCCTCACTACTATAAAAAGCCATGCTCCCTCACAAACCAAGGTACGCATAATTGACCCTCTCTAGTACTCTAGAGTAGTGAGAATAATTCTGACTTGACCTTCGGAGGGTGTTTGGCTGACACCACACCGGTGCCCTTCGCTAGGTCCTTTCCTTTTCGTTGTGCAGGTGCTGTTTGTAGCGCGCGAGGACTGTGTGGCTTACTGGTGGTATTCCCGGTATCATCAGAAAGAAATCTCTTAGAGGTTGTTGTGCGATAGAGAAGATTTCTCTTTGTTTTAGGTACAGTCCCCAAACATTTATTTGTGAGGGAGAGCATATTAGTTGTATTGGGGCTTAGCTTATGTGAGAGTATCTCTATATACCCTATTTGAATCTCCCAAAATTGTTAGTGAAATCATCATTTATTACCTATGGATGTAGGTTATTACTAAACCACTCAAATCTCTAATGTTCTCTTTTGTCTATGATTGTCTATTTCTCAAGTTCTTTTTGATCTTATTATTTATTTGTAGATTTTTCTTAAGCCCATAATAGTTTTAACAATCAATTTTGGTAGTTGAGCTTTCGCTATTTATAACACTAAAAGTTGAGGGTGCCCTAAATGGCTATCTTCCTTTTGCAATAACAAAATACAATCTTATTAATTATTAAGATAGTATACCTTAAAATATGTAACTCTATGACCAAAATATCAAGTGACTTACTCATTAAAATCATAATATCTAAGTTTCAAGAATTTTAAAATTCGACTTCATCTAAAATAATATAAATTAGCCAAGATCCTTGTAACTCAACTGACATCATCTAGTATTTCCAACGGAGATGTTCACTATGAATCCCACCTCCCCTTGTTTAATTATCTTAAAAAAAATAAAATTGAAATCAACTAAATATATCCCACACAACAGATTCACAATGGCCTAAAATGGGCCAAAAATTTTATATCACAAGCCCGAGCACTCATGAGCTAAGCCTTAGAAAAACTCTAATTAAAAAACCATAACATTTTTATATTAGATCAGGTCATAATTCGGATTAAACGCAGACTAAGCTTCACATAGCTCAACACACATAAACATGTATATAACCTAGTTCAACTTAGTACATAAACAATTAATGTGAGATTGGGCAAACACTTACCCATCACACATTTATCCAATTCATGTACAAAGGCATATCAATCTAAGTCGACAAGCATAAATACCTTCTCACTTTCTTATCTTTTTCTTTTCCTTTTTATTTTGTTTGAGAAGATATTTTTGCATGTACAATGGCATAACCATAATTTGATGAAATAATGGGGCATTCTTTTTTTATCAAGAAAGATGACAATCCTCTAGTAGTTATATATATAGTAGAAGTTATAGATGAGCTCTAAGGCTAATTGAGAAACTGAAGCTAACTTAAAAACTCCCTTAAGATGTTTCAATGAATGAATTGGATTCTTGTGTGGGATAACTTAGAAACTGAAGGTAATTGGTTGTTCTTAGTTTCTTTTCAATAAGAAAGCTTTCTGTTAGGTTCTAAAACTTTAGGAACTAAATGTATTAGAACTTCATTTTGTATATGTTGGCAAACCATGATCAAAACAATGAGTCTAGGTTTAGGCTTGCTCAAAGTTGGTTTAAGTGTAAGTTTAATCAAGTGTTTAGCAGAAATTTACTGTGTAAAACTGCAAGGCTCAATCGATCGAAAATCGTAGCCTAAAAAATTTTGCACAAGTTTCAAACGCAGCCCAAGCCCATATGATGTGTAGGGTTAAGTGTTTCACTCCCAATATAAAAGAAAAAACCCTAGCTATGTTGTAGAAGTCTTTGTTGAGTTGTGTGTTTACTCTTTTGTGAGATTTGAGAGGTTTATACCTTCAAACACACACATAGAACTATCAAGATCAAGATTCACATCAAGAACTTGATGGTTGTTTCAGTTGCTGCATAAAGAACATTCAAGGAACAACAAAACCTTTGAGAGGAGTCTCAAAGTCACAAGTAGGTGAATTTGTGGTTACTAAATATCCAAGAAAGAAGTAGTTTGTGGACTCGGAGCTTGCAGTGGTCATGTCAGTAAGTTCTACATGTAGTAGCATTAGGATGTTAGTGGTCTAAGTCCTTTTGTAAACTTCAATTCTTTCTATAGTGGATTTGTTTTTACCTTGAGGATAGCTAGGTTAAATCCTCCCCATGTTTTTTACTGGTTTGGTTTTCCTGGGTCATCAGATCTTTGTGTTCTTTACTTTTCGCATTATAACTGTTTTACTCATAATTGTTTAACTTAGACTTGAATAACAAACTTGTTAATCAACTTGGCTTAATATTAGGTTAAACATATTGTGTTAAGGGGTCTAAAAACCTAACAAGTGGTATCAGAGCAGGTTAACTCTTGTGTTAGATCCCTTGATCTAAGAGTTGATCCTTGACCCCTGTTGTCATGAATTTTTTAAAGTAATTTTGGTTGATAATTGAACTTGTCTATTTTTGGATCATATGTCTTGTTGCATGTGTTAATTCTTTCCTTGAGTGTCTTGGTATAATTACATGTGATGATAATTATGTGTGTTATACTGCTTTAACCGCCTTAAAGGCACGTGATTCTTGTCTTTGGTATTTGGATAGTGGTTGTTCCAGGCATATGACAGGAAATAAATCATTATTCAAGACACTCGTTGAAGGAAAGATTGGGACAATCACTTTTGGAGATGGGAGCAAGTCTGTAATCAGAGGCATTGGAACAGTAGACATTCCAGGGTTGCTTGTATTTGAAGATGTCTTGTACTTTGATGGGCTGAAGGCTAATCTACTCAGCATCAGTCAGATTTGTGACAATGGATTGAATGTTCTCTTCACAAATTATGAATGTGAGATTCTCGATAGAGGTGGTGATTGCATGTGCACTGGTGTTAGGATTGCTGATAACTGTTATGGTATAACACCAAGTATAAGCAACAAGTGTTATAGCGTAAATATCAATCAAGTAAACCTATGGCATCAACGGTTGGGACATGCAAGTCACAAGCAAATAGAGAAAATCTCCAAGCATGAAGCAGTTATAGGTTTGCCTAAGTTTGAAAAGATAAAGAAGAGTATATGTGGACCATGTCAGATGGATAAACAAGTGAAGTTTAAGCATCCATCTGTAAATGAAGTTCAAACCTCAAGACCTTTAGAATTGTTGCACATTGATCTCATAGATCCTGCCAGAGTTCAGAGATTGGGTGGAAAGAGGTATATTCTAGTAGTTGTGGATGATTTTACTAGATATACTTGGGTTGTTCTTTTGAAAGATAAGGCTGAAGCTCCTGATAAGATGATACACTTGTGCACGAAATTGCAAGTTGAAAAAGGTGTCATGATAGCCAGAATTAGAAGTGATCATGGGAGAGAATTTGAGAACACTAAGCTTGCTACCTTCTGCAATAAACAAGGCACACAACAAGAGTCCTCTTCACCCAAGACAACATAACAGAATGGAATAGTGGAAAGGAAGAATAGGGTTATCCAAGAAATGGCTTATGTCATGCTGAATAACAAGAAGATGCCCAAGTCTTTGTGGGGAGAAGCAGTTAACATTGCATGTCATATACTCAACCGAGTGTATTTTAGACCCGATTCCAAGAAGACTCCATATGAACTTTGGAGAGGAAAGAAGCCTGTTATTAAATACTTCAGGATATTTGGAAGTGACTGTTACATTCTACGTGATGGGGAGAACCTAGAAAAGTTTGATGCAAAAAGTGGCAAAGGTTACTTTCTAGGCTACTCTACCACTAGTAGAGCGTATAGGGTGTACAATCTTAGAACTAATATAGTCATGGAGTCTGCAAATGTGGTGATCAATGATGAACTATGTCCGAAATCTCATTCAGAAGACACTCCTCTTGGTTAAGAGAAGATTATGGAGGTTGAAGATACTTTTCTTGAAGATACTTTTCTTGAAGATACTTTTCCTAAAGTGTATATTGGGAAATATAGTGATGAAGATCTACAATTGCTGAATGACACTATTTCATAACCATCCATTCCTGTTCATGAAACTCAGCAAGAACAAAGTGAGCCAAGCTCTTCATTTGAACAAAAGAGTAACTTAACTTCTTTGGTCAAAGGTCCATCTGTTAGAGTCAAGTTAAATCATCTTGCCACAAATATATTGGGTAGTTTGAATGATAACATGAGATTGAGGTCTAAAGCCTTGAATGTAATTACTCACCTCATGCTATCTTTCCCAATTTGAACCAAAGAAAGTAGATGAAGCACTTCAAGATGCTGATTGGATCAGTTCTACGCATGAAGAACTTTATCAATTCATTCAGAATGATGTCTGGGAGCTAGTTCCTAGATCGGATGGAGTAAATGTGATAGGAACTAAGTGGATTTTCAAAAAGAAGTCAAATGAACATGGAACCGTTATAAGAAATAAATCTAGACTTGTTGCTCAAGGATACACAGAAGTGGAAGGGGTTGGCTTTGATGAGACTTTTGCACCGATAGCAAGACTAGAATCCATAAGAATACTCTTGGCAATTGCGAGTCACTTAAATTTCAAATTATATCAAATGGATGTTAAGAGTGCATTCTTGAATGGGATGTTGCAAGAAGAGGTTTATGTTGAACAACCAAAAGGTTTTGTTGATCCACACAGACCGGATGATGTATACAAGTTGAAGAGAGCACTCTACGTATTGAAACAAGCTCTTAGGGCATGGTATGATAGGTTAACTGCCTATCTCACCGAGCATGGATTCAAAAGAGGATATGTAGACACTACTCTCTTCATACGAAAGGATAAGAATAATTTTGTAGTAGCTCAAATTTATGTTGATGATATTTTTTTGGTGCTACTAATGAATTTCTTGCTAAATCTTTTGCAGATGAAATGAATGAGATGTTTGAAATGAGTATGGTTGGTAAACTTACTTATTTCTTAGGATTGTAGGTGAAGCTAATGGACTTTGGAATTTACATCAACCAAGCAAAGTATGCTAGAAATCTTGTCAAGAGATTCGGACTCGAGAAGGCCGCACATGCTAAAACACTAATGGCTGCAAATGCAAAGCTAACCAATGACCCTTCAGGTGAGTTTGTTGATGTTACATTATACAGAAGCATGATTGGTTGTCTTTTGCATTTGACTGCTAGCCGTCTAGACATTGCTTTTAGTGTTGGTGTATGCTTTAGGTTTCAAGCTAATCCCTAAAGTTTCACATTTGAATGTTGTCAAAAGGATAATAAAATATGTTAGTGGAACTTGTGATTATGGATTTTTTTATAGCAAAGAGTCAAATATGTCTCTTGCTGGGTACTCAGATGCAAATTGGGCCGACAATGCTGATGATAGAAAAAGCACCACTGGTGGGTGTTTTTATATAGGTACCAATCTAGTTGCTTGTGTAAGGTTGAATTTATTCAACCATCTAATTGGCTTTATTCCGTGCCAAATTTGCTTGTAATTCAGTATTTAGTAACCCTGTATTTAGGTGGGTTTGATGTAAGGGTAGTGAGTGAGATAGAGTGAAGATTGCTCAAGAGTGTGCAAGAAAACAGAGACTCGCGGCTGGGACTCGCGGGTGACTCGCGGCTGCAAGCCGCCAGACGCAGCACACGTGCCAAGCATGCTGGAAGATGAACAGTCATGCTAGCTAGAGCACTACAGGACAAAACAGGACAACTGGCCATACGGTTATCTCGCAACTGGATCTCGCGACTTAGTCAAGCCGCGAGCCACCTCTGTTTTGTAAAACCTGACGTTTCACATTCCTCTCCCACTCTAGTATAAATAACCCTTTTACCCACGATTGAAAGAGAGCTTCCAGAGAGAATTTTGAGAGAGAAACCCTAAAGAAAAACAAGATTGACTCACCCACAATCTATACCTTAGAGTCTCTTCAAATTCCTCAACTCTCTTCCTCTCCATTGTCAAATCCTTGAGAGGCATTATACCAAACCTGGTTCTCACCATCATCATCACTGTGAGACAGCTGTTTGGATTTATGGGAAGCAGTTAGGAAGGAACCAATCTTCATTGGTTGATGCTACGGTCTAGTAGCGGAATCCGGGAAGCTAGAAAAGAAAAAGGTTCGGCGCAACCTCGTTGGAGCAAGAAGCTTGGAGGGCTTAGGTGCACTGGGTAGATTAGGCTTGGAGGGTCTATTGCTGTCCATGTATCCCAACTGTATTTTCTAGTGGATTGTTTACCGCTTGGAGGGCAGTGGAGAGGTTTTACGCTGAGGGCTTCGGTTTCCTCTTCGATAACACATCGCGTGTTGTCTTTGTGTTTGCATCTTCCTTCCTCTCTATCTTTGCCTTTTTACTATCTACTGTGGATTTTATTTTGTGTTGGCTTAGATAGTTTTTAACCAATTTCATATTATAGCATATGTTAAGTTTCCGCACACTAGTTGTTTGACATATTGCTTGAATTGGTTAAGTTGTAATTTGGGGGTCTAAACGTTCAAAGGTGTTTGTACACGTTTTTGAACTTTCAGCTTGGATGAGTAGAAAGCAAAATTTTGTCTTTTTGTCAACTGCAGAAGCAGAATATATTGCTGCTGGAAGTTGTTTTTCATAATTCCTTTAGATGAAATTTTTTTTTAGGTGATTATGGGATATCACAAGACACAATGGTTGTCTATTGTAGTAATTCTAGTGCTATCAATATCTTTAAGAATCCTGTCCAACATTCTAAGACTAAGCACATAGATTAGATATCACTTCGTTAGGGATCTTGTAGAAAGAAAAATTGTGGTTCTAGAATATATCACTACTGAACATCAGAATGTTAACCTCTTCACCAAACCCTTTGATAGAAGTAAGTTTGCGACACTTCGTCAAGTGATTGGGGTTATTCATTATCCCTAGTCATCTATGTTTTCATGGTCCTTGCGTTTCATCTATATATTTTGTGACCATTTTTTTTCCTAAGATTTGCATAACATTCATGCATTTCATATTAGGTTGTTTTTGTTTTCATAAAATAAAAAAATAAAAAATAAAAAAGGAAGGAAAGAGGAAAGTGAAAGGATGTGTTTTGTATTACAATCATGGATGTTTAGTTAAGGTTGGTCATATTATCTTTGCATAACATGCCCATATACCTTGTTTAGCTTGGATGAGCTTATTTTTTTGCACTTTGCTAGTATTAGCTATGTAGTGCATGTTTGTGTGAGTGCTTATAGTTTTTGATCATATGCCATTGATTTTGAAGTCGCATGATTTTGATTGTAAGGACTAAAAAATCCTAAGAGAAAGGTATAAATAACCATCTCACCACTATTTACTAGCCAATCATGAACACCTTAGTGCACATCATAAGATTTTGTGCCCAAGAAAGTGTAGAACATGCGCAAAAAGAAAATAAGGTGTAGCCTTGAAATTAAAAAAAAAAAAAAAAATTGTATACAATAAAGTTAAAAAAAAAAATGTATGATTGCAAGCTTGTTTTCTTGGAGATGTGGGAGTTATATGATGTAACTCTTTAGGTGATAGTCACTTTCAAATTTATGTGATTAATAATGTAGAAATTGTGATTGATTACTATTTACATATTACCTCACATGTATCTCATGCTGTTACTAGTTGTACACATCTCACAAGTTATTCTTTGCTAAACTTAGCACATGAAATTGTGTGTGAATTTGGTTTGGCCATCCAAAATTATATATTTTATGATTTTGATACAAAATATGTTCAAGGGTTGAAAATTTTGGGGTAAAAAGTTTGAAAATCTTGTTTTGAAGTTCTAGGTTGAAAACTAATGTTTTTGAAAACTTTTAAATTATTCTCATGCATTTCATTCATGAAATTACTTGGGTTGAGGTGTCTCTACATAATCTTCTGCAGTTTTTCAAAAAATTCAAATTTCCAGAATTTCAATCAATCGAATGTGTTTTTTGTCCGATCGAAAATCCCTTGATTTTTAACGCTTGGTCTTGGGTTGGTTCGATTGCTCTTCAATTGGTACTTGATCAATCGAAGCTGTTTTATTTAGATTTCGATCGATCGAAGCTTATTTTCGACTGATCGAAAACTTAAGCTGTTTTAAAGGAAACTCTCTGTTTGGTTTGATCGCTGCTTGATTGGTACTCAATCGATCGAGTTTCGTAAAGAAAGAAAAAGAAAAAGAACACTTAGCACGTGTTCTTCATAATTTTTTCAAAAACTCTTTTCTCGTTGTCCCTTTCTCTCTTGACCAATCCAATCCAAGAATTTTGTCTTTTTCCTCCTCAAATCTTCAAGGGTTTTTGTCCTCAAGTGTAGGTAAGACCTAAATACCCTTTCTTTTTCATTTATTTTCAATTTTCATGCATTTTCCTCATAATTTTTGAACTAAGGAATTTTTGGGGATTTTGATTTCCTAGTTGTTTTTAATCAAATTTGATCAATGGGTTTTTGTTCTTAGATGATATATACATGATTCCCATGCATTAATTTGATCAATTTTGTGATTTGAGAAAGATTTAAAAATCTAGGGCTTAAATTTTCAAAATTGGAGTTTTTGTTCAATTAAGATTAAAATTTTGAAATTGACTTATGAAATTGTTGGATTAAGCCATTCTGTTTTCTAAATAGTATATTTGATTTGGTTTTGAAAAGTGGGTTTTTTAAAATTTGGGGTTTTTGGTTAAAACTCTTTTGTTTAAGTCAATTGTTGGTGAAATTTGATAATTGAACTAATTTTAGGCATTAGAGCATGCATCATATGTGCTTTCATTATATGCATCATATAGTTTGTCAATTTCTTAATATATTGTGCTTTGACACTTTCTAATCCCTTGGGTTTTTTTTTTTTTTTTTTTTTCTTAGAGTCATGGGTAGGAAAAATGAGAGCAAATAAAAACACTACCTCCTCCACCTCTTCTGATTTTGAAAGAACTAGATTTCAGTTTAAGTCTAATCAGGAAGCCTATGAAAAGTTAAACATCTTTAGGTTTGTTTGGGTTGAGAGAAAATTTATTCTAGATGAAGCAAATCCTAAAATTCGTAGGAATTTTGAGAGTCAAGTTTGGTTACCTCTTCTAGATGTCGAACATCCTCCTCCTGCTACATTGATTAGAGAGTTTATTCAACCTCTCTATTCACACCGATGACTCCAATATTCACTTTGGGAATACTTGGATAAGGGGTGAAGAGTTTGCCATTACCCGTGAGGTAGTGGCTATAGCTCTTAACGTAACTTTGGTACAGTAGCCTATGTATCCTTTCACGGAATTTCCTCCCATTGATGATATCATGTCACTTCTTATTGGTACTACCATTAGTTGGGATACTGATCCTAGGATTACTACTCATGAGCTTACTGAGCTCAATTATCTGTTCTTTAGGATTTCTTGTTATAGTATTTGGCCTATCTCTCATATACATACCATTCCCATTGAGAGATGTGTGTTTTTGTATGCTCTCATCACTAATGCTCCTATTAGTTTTCCTACTCTTTTTATTCATTCTCTTGTGTAGATCCATAAGAGTAGTGCCAAATCACATGGTTTGTTCTTTCCAGTTTTCATTCATAGGATCCTCCTAGATGTAGGATTAAAGGACTTTCCTACTTCTGAGCCTGTACATATTATCACTCCTATAAGTGCCACATTTCTTAGGCAAAGAGTGGCTTAGTTAAAAGCTAGCTCTAAACACCCTAGAGTCGAGTCTTCTACAGGTGATGCATTTAGAGGTCCTCATTCTGGTAATCCTACTACTGAGAAGTTTGTGGATCCCATTGCTGCTGTGGATCCTCCACTGTCTATATCTACATCTTCTTCTATGTGCACCATGATGGAGACGTGTCTCACAGTTCAGGCAACACATGGACAACTTTTATTGGATTTACTCAATAAGGTTATGGCCTTACAAGCAGATTTACCTGAGACTAGAGGTGCATCTCCACTGGCTCCACCCTCGGATTACTATGGCAATACATCACGAAAAGGGGGAGTGCATAGTGATAGGGTGAGATAGATATTTTTGGGAGATATTTTTGGTTGTAGATTGTATTAAGGGGGAGACATGCTTTGATGATGTGTTTGTACATGTTAGGGGGAGACATGCTTTTTTTTTTTTTTTTTTTTAATGTTCTTGTTTTATTTATGTTCTTGTTTCACAAACTATGATATATTGATTATGATTTATATTATGAGGTTATTCATGGTATATGTCTTTTATTTTATGTTTTGTGAAAACAAGAAATTTATTTTGGTTTTCCTATATTTTCCAAACATGTGTTTATGGTTTGTTTAGTGTTTCAGGAATTTACAGGTTGATTCATTCAAAGCTGCTGTCTACACTTGCAACTGATAGGTAGTAGCTAGGTTGAATTGTATTTTGGGCAACAATGTGTAATTGGGTTGTTTTTACTTTGAGCATTTTATTTTTTGTAATTTGTTTTGTCACGGATTGCCAAAGGGGGAGTTTGTTAGGTTCTAAGGTTTTAGGAACTAAATGTAGTAGAACTTCATTTTGTACATGTTGGCAAACCATGATCAAAACAATGAGTCTAGGTTTAGGCTTGCTCAAAGTTGGTTTAAGTGTAAGTTTGAATCGAGTGTTTTGCAGGAATTTACTGTGTAAAACTGCAAGGGTTGATCGATCGAAAATTGAAGCCTAGAAAATTTTGTAAAAGTTTCAAATGCAGCCCAAGCTCATATGACATGTAGGGTTAAGTGTTTCACTTCTAGTATAAAAGAAAAAACCCTAGCTATATTTAAAAGTCTTTGTTGAGTTGTGTGTTGAGTCTTTTGTGAGATCTGAGAGGTTTATACATTCAAACACACACATAGAGCTATTAAGATCAAGATTCACATCAAAAACTTGATGGTTATTTTAGCTGCTACAGAAAGAACATTCAAGGAACAACAAAACCTTTGAAAGGAGTCTCAAAATCACAAGTAGGAGAACTTGTGGTTGCTACAAATCTAAGAAAGAAGTAGTTCGTGGACTCAGAGCTTGCACGTGGTTGTGTCAGTAAGTTCTATGTGTAGTAGTATTAGGATGTTAGTGGTCTAAGTCCTTTCGTAAACTTTAATTCTTTCTATAGTGGATTTGTTTTTATCTTGAGGATAGCTAGGTTAAATCCTCCCCAGGTTTTTTATCAGTTTGGTTTTCCTGGGTCATTAGATCTTTGAGTTCTTTACTTTCCGATTACTCATAATTGTTTAACCTAGACTTGAATAACAAACTTGTTAATCAACTTGGCTTAGTATTAGGTTAAACATATTGTGTTAAGGGGTCTAAAAACCTAACACTTTCAAACTATGTAAATCATAAAACTTATATGCTTTAAAGAGAGGGGATTGCACTCTTTTCTACTATATAGATTATAGCTAGTTATTTGGTGATGATGAACCATGGTCTCGTTTGTACCATCAGGTCTAGGAGCAGGGATGATACTAGTCTTCTTCTGTTGATGTGAACACCTTTTCTTTTGTTACCAGTTGATGGCCAAGACAAAATAACTTCTTTTGCTATTGAGGATAAGGAGTTGTGGCTTAGGCACTTGATTTGGCTCTTCCTCCAAATCCTCACTTGTTTTGCATTTTATTAATCATTTCATCTAAATAACCTATGTGTTAGAAGTATGTGGTTAAATGATTAAATTTATCATATTTCAACAGCTTAAATTTTTGGGACAATTGGTAATTTAACATGGTATCAGTGCCCGAAGGTCTTGAGTTTGATTCCTATCTCCTCCTCTCTTACCTCCTATTTAAATTCCCACTTGTTGAGCCTCACCTATTAAAAGATAAGGTAGTTTCGGCCCACATGTAAGAGGGAGTGGTAGAAGTATATAGTTAAATGATTAAATTTATCATATCTTAATAGTTTAAACTTTTGGGACAATCGATAGTTTAACACTATGAATCCCCACAATATTTCTCCTCCTTCTCGAAACAATCAAGTATGCAGAGCGAGTAGCTGCATTGTATCTTGCAAGTTCGGATAGTCCTAGAAACTTTTTTCTTAGAGAACCTGACCCTAGGCCTAACTATGAGAGATTGATGAATACATACACACTATAAAGAGAACAATCTTCCTATTAAAATGGAATGTGTCAATGATGTAGAATTTGAGATTGGTGAAAAATGTTCAGACATTGATGGTAGATTGGGTTCTCATGATTTGGTGCAGCGTGCTCATCACTTCACGTATATTTACAAGGGGCTCATGGTCATGGTCATGGTCAATCTCATGTTCAGCTCCGGTGAGCATATAGAGAGTCAAGAATTCTTCAATAAACGAAGTGCAGAAGATGCATTGAAACTATTAGAGATCTAGCTCAACTACCTTTATGATCTTCTCCATACTAAGATGTTGGTGGCAACTGGGGCCGACCCTAGGCTTAGACCATTTAGGCCACCGCCTAAGGCCCCTTACTAGAGAGAATCCCCAAATTTTAGGTAAAAATTGAAAAATATTTAAATTTTTTTTGGGATATAGGAAAAAATTATAGTTTTATATTTTTCCTCTACTTTTTAAAAATTATAAAGAATTGAGCAATGCTAGAGAAAATACAACTTTAAATATATAGAGCTTACAAATATATGTCACTAATCAAAATAAATAATTCAGATAGGAAAATGCTAGAAATACTATAAATTTTATTTCAAAACCTTTACAAATTGATGTGATAATAAATAAATGGTTTGCGAATGTCAACAACATAGTAAATACATTTTTAAATTACTTTTTGTGATTGGTGATACATCTTTATAAGCCTTATGTTGTAAATGTATAATATCCCTAATATCATTTGATGAGTTAGAAATTTATGATCGTCATTAAGAAACTGTCATTAACCAAGAGATGATGTTATGCATTTATTACACTCATTGATGACAAAGCATAATGGATGGAGCAACGGTCATAGAATGAGCAGTGAACTTCAGACAAAGATTTTGTAACACATTAGCCATAGAGAATAAATACAATGATTCATTACCTATTAATGAGGCACACAACTATAAAAGAAAAAGCAATAGAAGTGAAAAGTACACATAAATACTCTACAAAATCACTTTCTAGTCTGTTTCTCTCTAAAATCATTCTCTCTTCCTGACTTAAGCATCAGAGGCAGTTTGGCTAATGCCATACTGGCGTGTTACTCTTCCACCTTGTTCATTTTGTAGGTTTTCCTCCAATAGAGACAATCCTAATCACAGTTTCATCCATCCGCTACGACGAGGAGCTCAACTGCTAATTTTTTGCATCATTAGTTTGGTGCTGTCTATGGGAAATGCTAATCATTTAAGCCATCTTTCCCAGTGACAAAAGAGTTCCTCAAAGTATGAAATGGAAGTAGAAACTACACCACAGCCAGAAGCTGTGCAACAACAACAAATCTAGGCCTTCCTAGCTAATGTGGAAGGGCTATCTTTCTAGAAAGAAGAATTGCGAAAAAAAAAAAAATAGAATCCCATAACGTAGAACATTGGCGAATAGGTGAAAACTAAAATGAAGAAGAATCAAACTCTCAAGACAATAGGTGAGACAGGACCTCAGGAGAAGATTCCACCAGGATGAAAAATGAGCTTCGCAACTTGAGGACGGAGATGGACAAACTAAAAAGTGCTATGAAGGACGCAAGGAGAATCTAGATTAGATGATTCAAAAGACGGACTCACCATTCACTACTGAAGTACTGAACCGTCCCCTCCCATCGAAATTTTGTCTCCCACAGTTGAAGTTGTATGACGATTTCGAGGACCACTTGGATTACATTGAATCATTCAAGACATTGATGCTATTATAGATGACCCCAGACGAGGTGATGTGCAGGGCATTCCTAACAACATTGAAGGGAGCAACCAGAGTATGGTTTAGCAAGATACCCCTAGGAACTATTGTAGATTTCGAACAAGTCAACAAGGGTTTTGTTCATCATTTCATTGGGGGGTAAGGACACAAAAAGCAAACTGGCCATCTTCTCAACATTCAACAAGCAGAAGGAGAATCACTAAGACAGTACGTTACCCAATTCAATAAGGAGCTACTGCAGGTAGACGAAGCTGAAGATCAAGTCATCCTAACAACTTTCCAAGCAGGGTTACTGCCTGAGGATTTCTTATTCTCAATAACTAAAAGTCCACCAAAAACAGTCGCGGAGTTGCTTCAAAAAGCTCAGAAGTACATGAATGCAGAAGACGTGGTGCTCACAAAATAAATGAAAGGAAAAAGGAAGAGAGACGAAGGAACAAGCAGCAATCACGATAAGAGGGAGGAGACGCGAAGTGTTAGGTAGACCATAGGGAAAAAGAAGGAACTTCTGGACAGGAAGCCAAAGTTCACTAACTTTACTCCTCTAATAATGCCAATTGAGCAGGTTCTTATGCAAATAAAGGACGATCCCTCCCTGCAATGGTCCAAGCCAATTAGCACTCTAGTAGAAAGAAGATACAAGAGCAAGTATTGTAGGTTCCACTAGGACCATGGGCATCGCACTGATGAGTGGAGGCATTTGAAAGACTAGGTGGAGACTTTAATCTGGCAAGGAAAGTTACAAAAGTACGTTAGGAAGACGGAGCCCCACAGATACCAATGGAAGGACGATCAGGATAGAACTCAGGGAGCAGGAGATAGCAAACCTCCTGCAGGAGAGATAAAGACGATTTCGGGAGGACTAACGGTGGGCGGAACACTGAAGTCCCAGAAAAAAGCCCACGGGAGAGAAATAAACAGTGTCCATTCGTGGTTCCCTCCAATGAAGATGCCAAAAAATGATGAGCCTGATATTATTTTCTCAGAGAGAGATAGTCACGGCATCAGGCAACCCCATGACGATCCACTGGTAATCATGCTTAGAGTAGAAGAATTCAACATCCAGTGGGTGCTTATTGACAGCGAAAGCTCAGAAGATATCATCTACTTGCTTGCGTTTCAGCAGATGAAACTGGATAAGAAAAGGATTAGGCCTTTCACCTCACCTCTGGTAAGTTTCATAGGGATATAATTGTCCCTAGGGGCATTGTCACTTTAACTATAATTGCAGGAACTTACCCAGCGCAGGTTACCAAGGAAATTGATTTTCTCATAGTTGATTGCTCTTCAACATATAACATTATCTTGGGAAGACCCGCACTCAACAGGCTAAGAGCAGTGACGTTAACATATTACTTGAAGGTGAAGTTTCCAACAGCCCATGGAGTGAGAGAAATCAGAGGAGACCAAGTTCTGGCAAGAGAGTGCTACCAAGCTGCCTTAGCATCTGGGGAGAACCACACATGGGTGATCAATGAACCAGAGCCGGTCCCCGAACCGTATTGAAGATTGTCCTAAAAGATTCGAAGAAGGTATTGAAGATAGGATCAACACTCCCAAACTCTAGAGAAGGAGAAGATGATTTCCTTCTTAAGGCAAACCAAGATGTTTTCGCCTGGAAACACGAGGATATTCCCGAAATTGATAGGAAGATCATACAACATCGTGTCAACATCAACCCAGAATGCAAACCTGTACAATAGAATTGGAGAATATTTGCACTAGAGCGCAACAAAGCTATAATTGAAGAAGTAGAGAAGTAGAGAATATTTGCACTAGGTGTGTGTCAATTTCACAAACCTAAACAAAGCCTGCCTAAAAGATAGCTTCCCCTTGCCAAGGATTGATCAACTTGTAGACTCAACTGCTGGACACATGCTCTTAAGTTTCATGGACGCATTTTCTGGATACAACTAGCTTCTTATGGATGAAGACAATCAAGCGAGGACCTTGTTCATTACCGGCCAAGGGTTGTACTACTACAAAAGGACAAAATGGGCTTCTGCCCTTTTCGGGCAAATTAATTAGCCTTTTGCCCTTCTTCCCAAACTAATTAGGGAAATGCCCCTCTTTTGAAACTCGACTTTCTCAAAATCGAGTTAAAAAAAAAAATTTGGAGCCCTATAGTGACGTTTTTAAGGACCTATAGTGACGTTTTAAGAACTTATAGTGACGTTTTATAACTTGATATCCATGAAATTGAGTTATAGGCAATAAATTTCCTGTAACTCGATTTCATGGATATCAAGTTATAAAACGTCACTATATGTCCTTGAAAATATCACTATAGGGCTTAACTCGATTTTGAAAAAGTCAAGTTTCAAAAGAGGGGTATTTCCTTAATTAGTTTAGGAAGAAGGGCAAAAGGCTAATTAATTTGCCCGAAAAGGGCAGAAGCCCATTTTGTCCACTACAAAGTAATGCCCTTTGGATTGAAGAATGCAGGAGCCACATACCAAATATTGGTGAACCGCATGTTCTCTCACCAAATTGGAAGGAACATGGAGGTATACATAGACGATATGTTGGTGAAATGCAAGGATGAAGCCAACCACTTGACTGATCTAAAAGAAACCTTCAGCACACTATGTAAGTACAATATGAAATTAAACCCTGCAAAGTGTGTTTTTGCTATTGCTTCAGGAAAGTTCTTGGGATTCATGGTATCCCAACGAGGTATAGAGGCAAATCCAGACAAATTAAAGGCGATAATCGAGATTAAATCATAAAAAATAATGAAGGAAGTGCAGAGCTTGACAAGAAATGTTGCAGCCTTAAACATATTCGTCTCTAGGGTAACGGACAAGTGCATGCCATTCTTTAAGGTATTGAAAAAGGCCTTTTAGTGGACTGATGAATGCAAAGAAGCCCTTGCCAAATTAAAAGAGTACTTAATGAAGCCACCACTGCTAAGCCCCTCAGTGATAGGAGAGAAGTTGTACCTCTACTTAGCAGTATCTAACACTGCAGTAAGTTCCGCAATGATCAAAGAAGAAGAAAATGTTCAGAAGCCAGTCTATTATACTAGCTAAGCATTCCAGGGAACAGAGGCAAATTACCCAAGGATGGAAAAGATAGCTTTCACATTGTTGGTCACTTCTAGGAAACTCTGTCCGTACTTCCAAGCATACTTCATCGTCGTCATGATAGACCAACCAGTAAAAAATATGATGAACAAGATAGATGCAGCAGGACAACTCATTCAATGGGAAATTGAATTGGGTCAATTTGACATCGAATATTAGCCTCGAGCAGCAATCAAAGCCCAAGTGCTAGCGGACTTCATTGCAGAATTCACTTACCCCTATAAGGAAGAACTCTTCATGGAAACATGGACTGTCCAAACGGACGGGTCTACCACGAAGAAAGAAGGAGGAGTAGGAGTAGTGCTCCTATCTTCAAAAGGAGAAACATTGAAATATGCAATTAGATTGCAGTTCTTAGCAATGAATAACGAGAAGTATTACTAACAGGGCTAAGCCTTGCGGAAGCTCTAGGAGCAAAGAGTCTCATCGCCTAAGCTGATTCTCAACTAATAATTGGACAAGCGAAGGGAGATTATGAAGCCAAAGAAGAAAGGATGTAGAAGTACCTGAAGATCGTCCAACGACTCTCACAGCATTTTGACAGCCTAGACTTTGTGCAAATCCCTCAGGCCAAAAACGTAGAAGTTGACTTCCTAGCAAGATTGTCCTCGTCAGATAACCACGATGCGACCTTCAAACTATATGTAGAGATAAGGGGGCAACCAAGCACAGAAGGTGAGCAGGTTCTGAAGACAAAAGAACAAGAGGAATGGATGACTCCCATCATCCATTACTTGACAGAAGGATGGCTCCTAGAAGATAAGATGGAGGAAAGGAAGATATAGATCAGAGCAGCCCGCTTTGTCATTTTTGACAATGTGCTGTACAAACGAGGGTATTCACTCCTATATGTAAGATGTGCTAGCTCAGAAGAAGCAGATTATGTGCTCTGAGAGATACACGAGATAATTTGTGGAAATCATGCTGGAGCAAGATCTTAAGTAGGAAAGGCACTCAGAGCAGGATATTACTGGCCGACTTTATAGAAGGACACACACAACATCATTAGAGCATGCAATAAGTGTCAGCATTTTGCAAATGTCCAGACGAGACTAGGAGAGATGATGACACCCATATCCTCACCATGGCCCTTCGTCTAATGAGGGATTGACATTATGGGCCCATTCCCTTTAAGGAAGAAGCAACTCAGATTTTTGATTGTCGCAATTGACTACTTCACAAAATGGGTAGAAGCAGAACTAGTGACGACGATAACGGGGGCTAAAGTCACAAGCTTTGTATGGAAAAATATCATTTGTAGGTTTGGGGTCCCACATGTCATAATATCCGACAATGGAAAGAAATTTAACAATCCCAAGTTTCAAAAATTTTGCCAAGACTTAGGAGTCAAGAACCACTACTCTTTTCCAAGACACCCTTAGGCCAATGACTAGGCAGAAGCGACAAAAAGAAGCTTGCTTAAAAGTATCAAAACTTGTCTTGAAGAGGCAAAGGTGGCATGGCCTAAAGAACTGCCAAATTTCCTTTGGGCATATAGGACAACCACAAGAGTTCCAACAGGAGAAACACTATTTAGACTGACATTTGACACTGAGGCCGTCATACTAGTGGAAGTGGGACTGACGAGCCTCCGAGTCAAAACTTATGAAGGTTAGAAGAACCAGTAAGAACTTAATAGTAACTTAGATTTAATTGATGAAGTCAGAGAGGTGCCATGAAGCGAATGGCCAAACATAAGGAAGCAATGGCCAGATACTACAATGGAAAAGTCAAGGTAAGAAGGTTCAATACAGAAGACCTCGTCTTTAGGAAGATATCACAGAAAATGAAGGACCCATCCTAAGGACAATTGGGACCAGCCTAGGAAGGCCCCTACGAAGTAATCCATCACTTCAGAGAAGGCTCCTACTGCCTAAAGTCTTTAGACGACCAGGAATTGCCTCGACCATGGAACATAGAACACTTGAAGAAATACTACTAGTAAGGAATACTTTACATTTCAAGTTGCCTAATCTTCATATCAGTATGTACGATAGTTATTACTTTTGTCATTCATAGATCAATAATACATGAAAGAATTATCCATGCGTATTTATCAATTATTATCCATGAGTTATTTATCAATGAAAATATGTGCAACACTTAGGAGTTATCCTTGGGAGACGTCCCAAGGATCTTCATCATTAAAATTTCAAACCAAAAGCTATTCACACACAGCCAACGGTGTCATAGCCATCAAAGTTGTTAATACACAACTATCAAGGTTGACTAAATCAGAGTTGTTTAGACACAACCATCATTCAAGCATGAATAAACAAAAAAAAAAAAAAAAGGTTAACTTGAAGATACTCCTATACCACAACTTTAAGGCACGAGTATAGTGCAACATCGTTATTCAAACATGACTCAATAAAAAATTGTTCAAACACAGCTAAAGATAATAAGTTGTTCAAACACAACTAACATCATCATTTAAACATGACTCAATTAAGAATAATAAGTTTTTCAAACACAACTAGCAGCATCATTCAAACATGACTCAATAAAAAACTATTCAAACATAGCTAAAAATAATAAGTTGTTCAAACACAACTAAGAGCGTCATTCAAACATGACTCAATAAAAATCTGTTTAAACACAGCTAAAAATAATAAGTTATTCAAACATATCTAACATCGTCATTCAAACTGATAGACCAAGAATGTATTGATCCCTTATGATAAATTAACCAATTAACTAGCCAAGTGAATTAATTAAGTTAATTAACATACAATATGTGTGGTAGCACAAACAAATCACCAAATAACTAAATGCAGTGGAAAATAAATTGACACGGTGATTTGTTTACAAATGGCGAAAACTTATATGGAAAAAACCCCACCGGGTGATTTTAAGGTCGCCACTCCCAATAATCCACTATTATCAAAACAAGCGGTTACAAGCAAAAGAATCCTAGTACCTTATACAAACCTACAGTTGAACCCTTACTCCAATACCCAATTGGACTTGTTCTATAGTGACAATCTCTCATTTT
Source organism: Quercus alba (assembly GCA_036321655.1). Taxonomy (NCBI): domain Eukaryota; kingdom Viridiplantae; phylum Streptophyta; class Magnoliopsida; order Fagales; family Fagaceae; genus Quercus; species Quercus alba. Next base: position 13,793,282 of record CM070300.1, read on the forward strand.
CAATGCACGACTCCCAGTACATGACTAACCAATAGATGCACGAATCCCAATATGCGAATTAATCACTAACTTGAGAAAGATATTGGCTGTAAAGTTCTTTAGCTTATTTAGCTTATCACACAATGAAGATCATAAAGCTCCTGGGTCACAACCCTAAGGTGTACAAACACAGTAGCTTCTTTAGAAGAAAGATGAACTAGGGCAAATTCTGTCTCCGGTCACAATTTTCATGAACAAGACTTTTCTCTACACTCGTGCAACTGTGCAACCTTTGATGGCCCTTAAAATAATCCTTATATATGTTTAGGGTTGTGAGAAAAAAAGTCTAAACACATACTCATGGATTGGATGCAAAACAGAATTGAATTTTTTTTTTCATAAATCTTGATAGATATCCTATCTATTGAGCTAGTTGTCGAGCTTCGAGCTTCAGTAGCTTTTTGAACCTAGATAGATGCTAGCTGTCGAGTTTTAAAAACCAGCACTTCTTCACTTGTTTCTTGGATAGACTTGCATGGAATTAACACTTAATCTTGAAACCTTGTTCCATGAAATATTAAACATATCCTAGATCTACCCAATTACAAGTAAAGTTCGTTTTGTCAAAGGATTAGTCAATTACATAAAATATTGACATATGTTCCTAACGATGATTCACATATGTCCTAACAATCTCCCCCTTTGGCAATCCGTGACAAAACCACAACAAACAAATGAACATATGAGAGAAGTCATAAATCACTCAACTCATACTCACTTGTTAAATACAATAAAATCTATCCTAACACAAACTCTTGAAAAATTTTGCAAGAAGAGAGTTTATGGCAAGAAGACTTTGAAAACCTGTATTTTTGAAACACTTTAAACAAAAATCATCAAGGCATCTTTGTGTGAAACAGAAATAAAAGATTGCATACAATAAGAAAGAAGCATATGTATAAAGAAAGAAAAGAAACAAGACATGAAAAGATAGGTAAATAACATACATCAACATATATATATATATATATATATATATATCCAATGATAAGTACAATGTATGTCAAATGGTTAGAGGACCAATATACATGAGGTAAATGTAAAAGAAAAGAAAAGAAAATACATAAGAACCTCACTACATCCCTCAAAAAAATATGGACACTCCCCCTAACAAAAATCTCCTATACTAGCCGTCCCTCTATGAGTATGACTACTCTCATCTCAAAACTACTCATCTTTTTTGTCATGAGTGACAAAGGGCAAGTACATCAAGTAGACATCTCATCATCACTAGATGAGCTAGCACTATCATCCTCATCACCATCATTATCAGAGTCACCATCGTCATCCTTGACCTCAGAAGCCTCTAGAGAAGGAGAGGGAGACTTGATGAAGCCACCAAGGCGAGCCTACTGTCGAGCAATACGGCTGACATGGGTGTTCACTTGACACAACTCATCACTGAGAGTGTCAAGGTGGGCATCCATACGCTGAAGCTGCACCATGATCACATCAAGAGTCATACCACTTGTAGAAGAAGAGGGAGTGAAGGTAGATGGAGCTGAAGAAGCCGGAGGAGCTGCCGTCTCGATCTGCATCTGCCTTGGGCAAAGCTAAGCATCACTTCGTCTAACAATAGTTGCGTCAATGGCACCTATGACGAAGAAGTGATCGAACAAAGGAAAGGAGATAGAAAAATGGCAAAGAATCCTCGTGATAGCTGAAGGAAAGATGAGCTTATCATAGGTCGCCGTATCCCTATAGATATCTATAAGGTAAAAGATAAAGCGAGAAGGGAAGTCAATAGAAAGATCCTCGATAAGGGATAAGAAAAAGCGAGCACGAGGCTCTGTGATAGTGTTATAGTATGACAAAGGATGAAGGATAAAAGTCATCACCATGTTCAAGAATCTTGGACCTTTAGCAAAGGTCGAGCAACATGTGTTTTGACGATCACCCTAAGAAGACAGAGTCTCATAGAATAGAGACATAAGCTCGTCTTTGGACACAATCCTCAGACGATCACAACTGGGGTAGTCAGGATGCGCTACCTCGGGACATGGAGCACCTCAGATACAATATTTGGAGTGACCATAATGCTCGTACCTCGAATGCGAGTAGAAAAGAAAACTGAGGTATAGAAGAATCAAATCCGTGCATATTGGAGTAAAACTCCTGTATGATCATAGAGGGACAGGTAATCGAGGCACCACACAGTGACTCCCAACCCTAACTGTAGATGACAGTGGGTAGGTCAGTATTAAAAAAATCTTATAGGATGACTTGGCATTCTGAATGAATGCCTCGTCTAGAAAAGTTCTCCGAGAAGTCCTTATGGGCCTTCTCATCATGGAACCGAACGAAAGAAGTTGTAGGATCAAAGAAAGAAGATACCCCAGAATGCAGAGGGTTCTGGGACGGAGTAGATTTGCATTTGGGTGCTATGAAGCAACTAACACAAGAAAGAGAGATAGAGGGAAACAAAGAGACAATTAGAAAAGTACCAACAACACAATATATATAAGAATATAGAAACTTGAAGGTACGAATGCATGAAAATCCATGAACATGTGACATGCAAACTTAAATACATCATGGGTTCAGCCTAATCCAAACCTAGTCCTGTAGTACAACAATTGGCGTGACTCTTTAGCTCCCTTGCATGCTTTACATGTGTGCCACCTTTGGCGACTTACCAGTCGCAAGGCCTTTCTTAAGTGCACACTATTGAGCTTTTCTTCACACTCTCTTACACACTACCCTTACATGATTCCCACCTAAATACAGGGTTTCTAAATGCTGAATTACAAGCAAATCTGGCACGAAATAAAACCAATTAATGATTGAATAAATTCAACCCCACCTCACAACCATTTATAACCATCATCTACTGGCTAAATTTCTCTTGGGACCTCTAATTTAGGCTATACTCAAAATAATATACAAATTAATTGGGGGTCCAGGCCCTGCGATCCCTATATCGTTGTGGGTCGTACCACCACATGGGGAATTTTCATGATTAGAATGATTTGAGACAATTATGTTTGATTACCTTAATACTTTAATGAATATTGAATTTTAGGGATAGATCTTTTCAGGAGTTAACTTGATTTTCAAAGGAGATTAGTAAGTGAATTATCCCTAAATGCGGTCTTAAAGTTGGAATTTTATAAAAATAACCTAATATATTCTACTAAAAAAATTAAGTGAGTGTCTAATTAGGTTTGTGAAACAGAGTTATAGTTGTAAGGTTGAATTTAATCAACCATGTGTTGGCTTTATTCCATGCCAAATTTTCTTGTAATTCAGCATGTAGAAACCCTGTATTTAGGTGGGAATAATGTAAGGGTTGTTGTTAGGACATATGTGCTTCACATTAAGAACATATGTCATGATTTTATGTAATTAGCTTATCCTTTGACAAAACGCAATTTACTTGTATTTGGGTAGATTTAGGATGTGTTTAAATACTTTAAGAAACCATGTTTCAAGATCAAGTATTGAAGCCTTTAAGTCTGTCCAAGAAAACAAGTTCATAGTGCAAAATAATTAAAGCTCGACAGTTGTATTTATCGAGCCTAAGAAAGCTGTTCTACATTTGGTGTTCTCGACACCTTCTCGACAGCTGCTTGACACCTCTTATCTGTTGAGGTTTAAGATTTTCAGAATTCAAATATGGTTTTCTTGGGATCCGTGAATTTGTCTTTGGGTTTTCTTTTCTCCTAACCCTAGACATATAAAAGGATTATTTTAAGGGTCGTCAAACAGTTCACAAGTTGCACAAGCATTGAGCAAACTCTGTTCAAGCAAATTGTGACCGGAGAGAAGTTCTTGCCTTAGTTCATCTCTTTCTCTTGAAGAAGTTGTTGTGTATGTGCACCGTAGGGTTTTATGACCAAGCATTTTCTTGATCTTCATTGTATGGATGAACTGAAGAACTTTGCAACCAACAACCTTCTTAGTTAGTGATTGAAGTCGTGTACTGGGATCCGTGCAATTGGTTAGTCATGTACTTGAGATTCGTGCATCAAAGGGGAACTGTCACTACAGAACAAGTCCAATTGGGTATTGGGGTAAGGGTTCAACTGTAGGTTGGTTAGGTACTTGGGATTCCTTTACTTGTAACTGCTTGTTGTGACAATAATGGAGTTTCGGGAGTGGTGACCTGAAAATCACCCGGTGAGGTTTCTACTGTTAGGTTTTCCCCATTCGTAAACAAATCACCGTGTTATTTATTTTCCGTTGCATAATTAGTTTATTGGTGATTTGTTTTTGCTACCACGTTTTTGCGTGATAAATTGATTAATTAATAACTTAGCTAATTAATTAATTAATTTCTATCACAAGGGGTCATTCAGTTTGTGGCCTATCAAGTGGTATCAGAGTAAGGCACACTCTGATTAGGGTTTAATCTTTGCTGTGTTAATCCATTGACCCTTGTTTGTCATGGATAGAGGACAATCATTAATTATACCTCCTCTATTTGATCGCACTAACTATGCATACTAGAAAGTACGCATGAGAGCTTTCTTGCAATCTTTAGGTGAGAAAGTGTGGCAAGCTGTGGAGATAGGCTAGACTAAGCCTACAGAAGCGCCAGCCGACTGAAATGATGCCAAGATTAAGGTGGCAAACTTCAACAACAGAACATTGAATGCATTGTTCAGTGCAGTCACCAATGAGGAGTTCAAGAAGATATCCTCAACTGAAACTGCCAAGGAGGCTTGGACCATCCTCCAGAAAACCTATGAGGGTACAAAGGCTGTAAAATATTCAAAACTTCAGAGGCTTACTACAAGCTTTGAAGAGATAAAAATGGAGGAGGATGAGTCTTTCGATGAGTTCTATGACAAGCAAAAGGACATAGTGAACTCAGCCTTCAATCTTGGGGAAACAATTCCTGAACCCAAGATTGTAAGGAAGGTGCTCAGATCTCTACCTGAGAGATTTCATGCCAAGATCACGACAATAGAGGAATCAAAGGATATTGATAAGATTTCTTTGACTGAGCTGGTTGGAAACTTGTAGACGTACGAGCTAGGGTTGACTAGAATTGGCAAGATAGGTAAAGGCAAGAGTATGGCACTGAAGGCCAAGAGTAGTGAGACAGATGAATCTTTTGATGATGAAGATTCCAAGATAAAGTCCTACATCACCAGGCAGTTCAAAAAGTTTATGAAGAATGCCAATGGAAAGGGTTTCGACAAGGACCGCAGGCAATCCAATTCTTCTCAGTTTAAAGGCCAAGACAAAGGGAAGAAGGATGCTAAGGAAAGTGGTCAGTACACTGTTCCCACAGGACCTAAATGCTTTGGGTGTCAAGGCTTCGGTCACATGAAGCATGAATGTCCTACATATCTCAAGAGCATTGGGAAAAGCAAGGCACTTGCTGTTACCCTGAGTGACATTGAGCCTGAGGATGATTCCGACAATGAGGATGACAGAATCTTGAATGCCTTCACTGCCACTGTTGATCCTACTGATAGGATTCTTGAAGATATGGTTGAAAAAGAGGAATTGGTGGAATCAAAATTTGAGAAGATGAATAATCAAGATGACATCCATACAGCCTATGAGAAGTTGTACAAGCTTTCTAAGAAGCATGAGAAACTGTATAGGCTAACCACCAAGAAGCTTAGTGACGTAGAACTTGTTCATGAGGAGCTTTCCACAAAATTTGATGAAGCGAATTAGACTATTAGAGCACTGAGGTTCGAATTTCTTGGCTGAGAAGACCAAAAAGCTTGATGAGATGCTCAGCATTTAGAAATCTAATACTGTTTCTTCCTCTAATACTGCTTCTTCTAGTACTACTATTTTTGTTCCTCCTGCTAATAATGTTAAAACCGAGAATAATGAGATTAAAACTGAATTAGCTAGTGAGAACATAGACAAGGGTAAATCTATCTTAGGAGCACCCCCTAAGCTTGAGAAGAAAGATGTTAAAAACCCTAGGGTTAAGAAGGCTAACTCTTAAAAGCCTAAACAAAAGAAGCAGCATCTTTTTCATCATTGTGGAGTTGCCGGTTATACTCGACCAAATTGCTACAAGTGGCTTGCCACTCAACAGAGCAACGGCATGATAGTATCTGGGAACCAGAATCAGCTTCAATCCTCTCTAGCTCCACTTGGAGATCTTCTTAAAGCCCTCATGTTCCTTTCGAACTTGAATGGTTTTTCCCCCTCACCGCCGGTTCAAGGGTTTAATCAAAGGAAGGGTATGGTGTGGAAGGAAAAGGGTTCCAAGTGATTCTGTCACTTTTCTCTCTCCTTTTTTTTTTTTTTTTTTTTTTTTTTGTGTGCATTACTTATGTGTTTTGATTTCAAGGTTTGAGTTAGTCTAGTTTTTATGCTTTGGGTGTTTAACATGTTTTTGTTTGGTTATTTTTCAGTTTTGCTTTGTTTTGTTTTGTTTTGTTTTGTTTTTCATATAAAAATAAAAAATAAAAAAAAATTGAAAAATTAGAAAAATACAAAAACAATGTGTGTTTTGTGTACATTGGTACTTGTGTACCTTGGATGGCCATTGAAACAAAGTCTTCTAAACTTTGTATCATTTGTAGCTTAGATGAGCATCTCTATGCATAATTAAGCAAGTAAGCTTTGTGGCTCGTGTTTGTGATGAGTAAGATTAAGTTGTCTCTTATACTTAACGCTCATATCACTCTTTTTGACGGGAATGACTAAAAAATCCTGAGAGAAATGCATAAATAACCATGTCACCACTATTGGCCACCAATCATAATATGACACTTGTATGCTTCAGCATAGCAAAAGTGTAGTGTCAATGACATTTGAGTGTTTAGGTATAACAAAATTGGAATATCAAATATCATTGGGTATTTCTTTTCTCTCTCTAATATGCCCATGCATGATATGCTTAAAAGAAAAATATGCAAAGAAAAATCAAAAACAAAAAGATCAAAAATGCTTTAAATATGATTGCAAGCATGTATTCTAGGAGATGTGGGAGTTATAGGATGTACCTAAAAGGTGATAGTCCATATCAAGCAGTTATGATTGTGTGTGAGTTAAAGTAATTTTCTTATATCTCAAATCGTTATAACATGTATACACTTGTGCAATCTTGCGATGTTTTTCACACACAATACGCAATATTCTTTGCTATTCTTGATACATGTGCAAGTACAATGTGATTTGGCCATCACAAGGTTTTACATGTGTTAATGTACGCTCACTAAACTGTCTGGACTTGTTTTTGAAATATAAAATTGGTTAGACGTGTTTAGTATGTGTGTGTTTTTGAAAATCCATGTGCTTAATTTTTAATTGAGAGATGATTTTGAGAGCTTAATATGTTGTTTGGATCGTTGGTTAAGTTGCATGTTGGATTGCATTCATGTCTGTGTTTTTCTCATCTCGAAAAACTGTTTTTAAAAGCTGGCTTGACACCTCCTCGATAACTAGCTATCTGTCGAGCTTTCTAAGCTTTTTCTTATCGCAATCTCGCCTACACCTTGATACCTGGTGGATCAATCGAGAATGGGTCTGCATCCTCGATAGCTTCTCGATACTTGGTGGATCGATCGAGCTTTTATTCTTTGTTTTTGTTGAGTTGTTCCTCGATACCTCCTCGACACCTCAGCTGTCGACAAGATTTTTCCCGATACCTCCTCGACAGATACCTCGATACCTCTCGATACCTGCATTTGTCGAGATTTACTGTGAGCACTATATAAGCCCCCTTTGCGATCTGGTTCTCATTTCAATCGATCTCTCTCTCGATACTTCTTTGTTTTCTCTCCCAAAACACTCTCATCTCACTCCAAACCTTGTTCTTCAAGGATTCTTCAAGCTTTTTCAACAATTTCTTCCCTTGGTAAGCTTCCAATCCTCTTACATTCGTGCATTTCATGTCTTGAAACCTAGGTTTTAGGGTTTTTCAAAATTAATGAGTTATTATTGAAATTTTGGGATAGGTTTTCACTTAAAAGTGTTTAAAACCTCATACATTGCATCACATTAGCATTATAATGGTATTGTCATGCATTTAGATGTATGCTATCTGTTTGTATGCTGATAGGTTTGGATTGGGCTGAGCCCATGATGCAATATTTTTTACATGTCACATGTTCAATGCTTTCCCATGTGTACATACTCCTTTTCAATATACATTGTTATATTTGATCTTGCTTGGGACTTTTCTGATTGTCATTCTTTCTCTCCCTCTCTGTTGTTTACGTTAGTCGTGTCAATGGCACCTAAGCGTAAATCCACTCTTGCACGGAATCCTCTTCATTCCAGTGCTTCTTCATCATCTGATCCTACTCTATCTCATATCCGGTTCTGTGATGATGATGCCTTTAAGGCATTTTCGGAGAACCTTTCTAGACGAGGCATTCATTCGGAATGCCAAGTCGTTCTGTCCGACTTTGCCGACACCAACCTTCCCTCTGTCATTCACAGTAGAGGAAGGGAGTCACTGTGTGACGTCCCAGTCACCTGTCCTCTCTTGCTTATTCAAAAGTTTTACTTCAACATGCACGAGATTGATTGTTCAGTATCTTTTTTCTTCACTCGCGTTTGAGGTACGCGTATTCCTATCATACCTCAACTTGTTGCGAATGTGTTTCGGGTCCTTAGGATAGAGTTTTCTGACTATCCTAGTTGTGAGTGTCTGAGGACTGTGTCCAAGGATGAGCTCATGTTTGCAGTGCCCTTTTGCTTTGGGTGAGCGTCTGTTTACACCATGTCGACCTTTTGCTAAAGGTCCTAGATTCATGAACATGGTGATGACCTTTGTTTTGCATCCACTCTCTCACTATAACTCCATTACAAAGCCTTGTGCTCAATTTTTGTTGTCCCTTCTTGAGTATCTTACTATAGATTTCCCTTCTCATTTTATTCTGTTTATTATAGATGTTCATCTAGATTCGGTGTCCCGTGATAAGCTTATCTTTCCTTTCGCTATCACGAGGATCTTACGCCATTTTTCCAATCCTTTTCCCTCTTCTGACCATTTTACCATCCTGTGTGCCATAGATTATGCTATCGTTAAACGTAGCAAGGCCTAATTTCGGTCGCAGCAGTCGGATTCAGCAGCTCCTCCCTCCTGTTCAACTCTATCCCGTTCTGCTCCATCCACATCCGCTCCTTCCTCTTCTTCGGGCAATGTGACTTTAGGAGACATCATGGCGCAGCTGCAGCGCATGGATGCTCGCCTAGATACACTCTCTATGGAGTTGTATCAGGTGAACGTTCATGTTGGTTGTATTGCACGGCGACAGGTGTCCATGGGTGGTTTTGCTCCTGAGGCTACTCCTTCACCACCTTCTCCCGTGGCTTCTGCTTCTGAGGATGAGGATGATGATGATGGTGATGACGATGATGCTTCGGATGATGCTGATGGAAATGCTAGCTCTACCGATGAGATGTCTACTTGACACTCTTACCCTTTGTCATTCGTGACAAAAAGGGGGGGAGTAGTTTTAGTATGAGAGTAGTCTATCTTAGGGGGAAAGTTAGTATAGGACCATTTTGTTAGGGGGAGTGTTGACACTTTTTGAGGGATGTAATGAGGATAGTATGTATCTCTTCTTTTCTTTCCTTTTAGATACATTACTCTTTTACATAAGGTCTTGTGACCATTTATTGACATACATTGTACTTATCTCCTTCTTTATATTGATGTATGTTTTTCTTTCACCTACCCCTTCATGTGTTGTTACTTTTCTTCCTTAATACACATGTTTCTTATACTTGTATGCAATCTATTATTTCTGTTTCACACAAAGATGCCTTGATGAGTTTTGTTTAAAGTGTTTCAGAAATACAAGTTGTCAAAGTCGACTTGCCATAAACTCTCTTCTTGCAGAGTTTTTCAAGAGTTTGTGTTAGGATAGATTTTATTGTATCCAACAAGTGAATATAAGTTGAGTGATTTATGACTTCTCTCATATGTTCATTTGTTTGTTGTAGTTTTGTCACGGATTACCAAACGGGGAGATTGTTGGGACATATGTGTTTCGCATTAAGAACATATGTCATGATTTTATGTAATTGGCTTATCATTTGACAAAGCGCACTTTACTTGTATTTGGGTAGGTTTAGGATGTGTTTAAATACTTCAAGAAACCATGTTTTAAGATCAAGTATTGAAACCTTCAAGTCTATCCAAGAAAACAAGTTCATAGTGCAAAATCATTAAAGCTCGACAGTTGTACCTATCGAGCCTAAGAAAGCTGTTCTACATTCAGTGTTCACAACACCTTCTCAACAGCTGCTCGACACCTCCTATCTGTCGAGGTTTAAGATTTTCAGAATTCAAATATGATTTTCTTGGGATCCGTGAATTTGTCTTTAGGCTTTCTTTTCTCCTAACCTTAGACATAAAAAAGGATTGTTTTAAGGGCTGTCAAACAGTTCACAAGTTGCACAAGCATTGAGCAAACTCTGTCCAAGGAAATTGTGACCGAAGACGAAATTCTTGCCCTAGTTCATCTCATTCTCTTAAAGAAGTTGCTATGTATGTGCACCATAGGGTTTTATGACCAAGCATCTTCTTGATCTTCATTGTGTGGATGAATTGAAGAACTTTGCAACCAGCAACCTTCTTAGTTGGTGATTGAAGTTGTGTACTGGGATCCGCGTAATTGGTTAATCACATACTTAGGAGTTGTGCATCAAAAAGGGAACTGTCACTACAGAACAAATCCAATTGGGTATTGGGGTAAGGGTTCAACTGTAGGTTGGTAAGGTACTTGGAATTCCTTTACTTGTAACCGCTTGTTGTGATAATAGTGGAGTTTTGGGAGTGGTGACCTGAAAATCACCCGATGGGGTTTTTGCCGTTAGGTTTTCCCTATTCGTAAACAAATCACCATGTTAGTTATTTTATGCTGCATAATTAGTTTATTGATGATTTGTTTGTGCTACTATGTTTTTGCATGATAAATTGATTAATTAATAACTTGGCTAATTAATTAATTAATTAATTTCTATCACAAGGGGTCATTCAATTTGTGGCCTATCAGTTGTGTGTGAGAGAGTGTGAAGAAACTCAAGTTATGTGCATTTAAGAGGAGTCTCGTGACTGACTCGCGATTGGCAAGTCGGCACACATGTGAAGCATGCAGGGAGCTAAAGGATCACGACAGTTGGAGCACTATAGGACAAAAAGTACATTCTGGCCTAGAAGTTATTTTGCGACTCAAACTCGTGACTCATTCCAGTCACGAGGCCAAGTTGCGAGAATACCCTGTTTGGATGAAAACGGTCTTTTTACATTCCATCTCATATCCTACTATAAATATCCTTATTCCCATGAAATGTAGGATGACTATTCAAAGAGAAAAACCCTAAGAGTGGTTTCTACAACACACCCACCCTATTAGAGAGAAAGCTACTCATTCTTAGAGAGAAATCTTTGTAGTCTCTTCTCATTCCCTCTTCTATTGTTATACCCACTGAGAGGAGATTTGTACCCAAATTCTACCCACATTCATTTAAAGTGTTGAGTGTTTTTGGAGTTTTTGGAAGTATTGGAAGATGCCAAGGATGGCAGATGCAATATGGAGCTTATTGCGGGATCCGGTAAGCTAGAGAAGACAAGGTTCAGCGTAACCCTGTTGGAGCAAGAAGCTTGGAGGGCTTAGTTGCACTGGGTAGATTAGGCTTGGAGGGTCTTCTGCTATTCATGTATCATAACTTCATTCTCTAGTGGATTATTGACCTCTTGGAGGGCGGCTGAGAGATTTTTCACCAAGTACTTTGGTTTCCTCTTCGACAACACATTGTCATGTTATCTTTGTGTTTACATCTTTCTTCCCTTATTCTTTACCTTTTAATTACTACTGTGATTGTGACTAATTTCATTTTGGAGTGTGTTACCAATTTGGATATAGCTTATACTTCATATTCCACACATATATTGTTTGATTATAAGCTTGTGTTGGTAATTTTGTATTTGGGAGTCTAAATGTTCATTGGAGTTTATACACTATTTGAACTTTCAATTGGTATCAGAACGGGTACACTTGTTGTGGTTTAAATACCTAAGTGTGATCCTTGACCCCTTGTGTTGTTTGCCATGGGCAGTGATTTGTACGCTTCTATGCATGTTTTGGATGTTGATGAATGTAACATGCCACGTGTTTGTGAAAATGCCTCTGTGAGTGATAATCCTCATGATTGTGATGCTATGTTACATGAATCCTTGGGTGTTGTTGATATTCCTAACATCAAACTCTTGAAGAAAAATGCGAAGAATTTTTATAAGAATTTGAGCAAGTTATTTTTTGAAAAAGAATGACTTGATTGCTAAGCTCAACAAATCCAACAAATTGGTTAAAAAATATAATAAACTTGCTGAAAATTCTCTTGAAAAGTTGAAAGAGTTTGAATGTTTGAATATGGACTTGGATGCAAAATTTATTTTGTCTAACAAACTTGTTGATGAGCTAAAATGTGAAAATGAATCTCTTAAGATGCATGCCAAGTGTTTGATTGCTAAACCTATTTCTAAAAAGAATGAAAATATTTGTTGCAATCATGTTGTGGTACCAAATTTTGTGCCTATTGTGCGTTCTACCTCAAAGGACAAATTGATGTACATTCCTCCACACAAAACATATCAAAAGGTGGAGAGAAAGGCTATTAAGTCAAAGCCTCTGTTTAGATCTCAACCTAAGGTTTTGAATGGATCTAAGTTTGTTCCAACTCGCCACCATTGTGGTGTGATTGGTCATATAAGACCTCAATGTCGTAAGTTGAAGAGAGAACAAAATCATATGGCTAGATCCCTTCCCAAAAAGCCTAGTGGACCTAAATACATTGTTTGTCACTATTGTGATGCCTTTGGTCATCTAAGACCTCATTGCTCTAAGTTTCAAGCTTTAAGAGAATCAAAAGAAAAGAAAAATTTGAGCTTCATGGAAGTTGTGCTTTGCAAGTTAAACCGGTTTTGGGGGAAAATGGTAAGTTGTTAAAGAAAGTTTTTGATGTTCTAACCTTCTTATCTATGTGCATCTCCGGTTATCATTCTTCCAACCCTCGTCTCACTTCTCATGAGATACTCATTTCAAATAATCATTCCGTTTGGATGAGGAAGGGTTCTTATAGTTGAGCTTTTGCTCTTTTGGTCCTTGATCTAATTCTTTTGATCTTTGCAGGACTCTTCATGCAATAGATGCTTCATTATCATGCATTTGTGCATCATGCATCTCTTTATATGCATTATTTTTGTTGTTTTTGCTCTTGATCTTACTTTTATGCTTTTGTTTTTGTGTGTGTAACAATCCAAAAACACATAAAAAGTGGAAAATTCAAAAAGTTTGATCGTATATGTTTGAGCACATATCTCATGTGAGTTTGGCCTAGTTCCTTCGTACTAATGGCGTGGTGCATTTATGAGCTTAGCTTGTTATGTATGCACATCTATCTTTGTGGGAAAAATCTTGACATCTATATGTGACTGTTGTAAATCGATCTTCAAGCTTGTCATGAATAATTAGTCAATAGTCTTGATGGTTTTGATACATGCATAGACTTGTGCCTATATATCTTTCCACCCTTTTATTTATTTATTTTTGCTTAAAGAGCTCAACAAATGTTAAATCTCAAAATGAAAAGAGATAATGAGTTGCAAAAGCCATCGCACATACTGGTATTTAACTAGGAAAAAGGGAAAGCGACTTGTATTGAAAATGTATGATGCCCAAAAGCCAAAGGCTTGTTCATCAAATTGAAATATCAAAAATTTCAGGCATCGATCTCAAAAAGAGATGTAAAGATAAAAAATGATCAAAAGTTATGAATTGTAAAGAAGCCAAATGAAATGCTTCAAAGATATGTAATCATTTTCTTGTGGGAGGTCATATATATTCATTTCTATATTTGAGATAGACCACTTGACTTAGTACTAGTTGTGTATGACTTGTTTGAATTGATCATTGAAGCTTCACTCTAAACTAATGACTATTCCACATTTGATACACACACACAACACACATGCCTAATGTTCAATGAATGCCTTATTCATTTGTTCGATTGTACTAGTTTAAATGTGATGTATGTGTGCTCAAGTATATATGGATCAATCCAAAAAGATTTTTGATCATTTTATATGTTTTTTTAAGTGATTTTTATCACTCTTTTTGTAAGGTTGAATTTAATTAATCATGTGTTGGCTTTATTCCGTGCCAAATTTGCTTGTAATTCAGCATGTAGAAACTTTGTATTTAGGTGGGAATAATGTAAGGGTTGTGTGTGAGAAAGTGTGAAGAAATTCAAGTTGTGTGTATTCAAGAGGAGTCTCGCGACTGACTAGCGACTGGTAAATCGCCACATGTGTGAAGCATGCAAGGAGTTAAAGGGTCACGATAGCAGGAGCACTACAGGACAAAACATATAGTCTGGCCTGGAAGTTGTTTCGCGACTCAAACTCGCGACTCATTCTAGTCACAAGGCCAAGTCGCCAGAATGCCCTGTTTGGATGAAAACTGTCTTTTCACATTCCATCTCATACCCTACTATAGATACCCTTATTCCCATGAAATGTAGGGTGGCTATTCAGAGAGAAAAACCCTAAGAGTGGTTTCTACAACACACCCACACTATTAAAGAGAGAAATATTTGTAGTCTCTTCTCATTCTCTCTCCCATTATTATACCCATTGAGAGGAGATTTGTACCCAAATACTACCCACACACATTTAGAGTGTTAGGTATTTTTGGAGCTTTGGGAAGTATTGGAAGATGCCAAGGATGGCGGATGCAATATGGAGCTTATTACAAGATTCGGTAAGCTAGAGAGGACAGGGTTCGGCATAACCCTGTTGGAGCAAGAAGCTTGGAGGGCTTAGGTGCACTTGGTAGATTAGGCTTGGAGGGTCTTCTGCTATTCATGTATCTCAACTTCATTCTCTAATAGATTATTGACCGCTTGGAGGGCGGTGGAGAGGTTTTTTGCCGAGTACTTCGGTTTCCTCTTCGATAACACATCGCCATGTTATTTTTGTGTTTGCATCTCTCTTCTCTTACTCCTTACCTTTTAATTACTGCTATGTTTGTGATTAATTTTGGTTTAGAGTGTTTTACCAATTTGGATGTAGCTTATATTTCATATTCCCCACATATATTGTTTGATTATAAGCTCGTGTTGTTAATTCTGTATTTGGTGGTCTAAACATTCATTGGTGTTTTATATGCTATTTGAACTTTCAATTGGTATCAGAGCGGGTGCACTTGTTGTGGTTTAATTACCTAAGTGCAATCCTAGACCCCTTTTGAGATGGATCGATCTCAATCTCTTAATGCTCCTCCATACTTTGATGGAAGCAACTACGCATTTTGGAAAGTACGTATGAGGGCATTCCTATGTTCCATTAATGAGAGTGTTTAGGATGTTGTAGATATAGGAAGGACTAGGCCGGAGGCCGCCAAATCCGAATGGGATAAGGCAACCCTTGTGGCAACTAATGCTAATAGCTTTAAATGCTATTTTCTGTGGTGTTTCTCCTGATGAGTTTCACAGGATTTCTCATGTTACAATTTCCAAGGAGGTGTGGAAAATTTTGAAAACAACTTATAAGGGAAACAAAAAGGTGAAGGACACCAAGCTGCAAATTCTTACCACACGCTTCAAAGAGTTGAAGATGAGTGTAGTCGAGTCATTCGACTCATTTTATGGGAAGCTAAATAAGGTGGTACTTGGGAAATTTAACTTGGGAGAAAAGACGGAGGACTCCAAGATTGTGAGAAAAATTCTAGAGAGCTTCCATGCAAAAAGAATGGAAAGTTGGCTGAGAATGGAAAATTCCCAAATTCCTAGAAGGAGAAAAAAGATTTCAAGAAGAAAGTTGGGAAGGATTCTCAATCCTCTCAAGGAATCATGTGCTATGATGCAATGATCATGGACATCTCAAGAAGGAGTGTTCCAATTATTTAAGAGGGAAGGGTAAAGTGTATGCCACTACTCTTAGTGACACAGACTTCTCTAATCCAGACTTGAAAGAAAGCTATGACAGAGAGGGAAACTACTCTGCATTCATGGCCAATTCTCCCGTACAATCTTCAAATGATTTGAGTTTGCTATTGGAAGAGCTTGGGGAGCACATTGAAGTGGAGTCGATGGGGATAGTAGAGGAATTCGATGATGAGGAAGATGAAGGAACAATGGGATTACAAGAATCCTATAATACTCTCCTTGAGAAGACCGGTGAATATGCAAGAGTGGCTAAAGCAACCATTAAGAAAATGAAGAGAGCAGAGCAAGATTACAAAAGTCTTCTAGTGCAGTACAAGGAGACTAAGTGTGAAGTTAAGACACTGAACGGAAAGCTAATCAAAGCCTATTCAAAGATCAAGTTTCTTAAGCTTGAGGTGATTCAAGCTAATGCTAAAGTAGAGCGGGTTTCCTATAAAAAGCTTGATGAAGTGCTTACACATCAAAAGCCCTTTTCTGATAAGAGTGGCTTAGGATACATCGGAGAGGCTAGTTCAAGCACCAATATGTCTATGGAGATGAAGTTTGTTAAAGCAAAGGAACCAATGGTAGCAACTTCAACTATTGAGAAAGTGAAGTTTGAGAAGAAGCCAAAAGTGATTGCTCAACGGGTTTTAACAAAGCCTCCAAACCCAGCAGTGGCTAAACTCAAGGTGAAAGGAAAATCTCTCCCGAAGTCACAAAGAGGACCGCAAACTCAACACTTTTGTCACCATTATGGAATCCGAGGACACACTAGGCCTAATTACCACAAGCTTCGGGCATTAAAGAATGGCAGCTTTCAAAGGCCAAGTGGACAAAGAAATGTTAAAGGGAACCTCAAGCAATCAAAAGGGGAAGAAGCTGAGTCTAATATTGGGGATATAATGAAGATAATAGACACCATCACTTCCTGTTTGGCAAACTTCACCCTAAGGTTTGAGAATCGTAACTAAAGTACCCAATCCTATAAGGATATCACCCCAAACGCAAGTGCCGTGTGGTGAAGAAGGGTATACATGCATAAGCATTTGAACATGTCCATGCATCAATTCTTCCTATTTGTTGTGACTTTGCTTGGCTGTTTTTTTTTTTTTTTTGGTAATCATTCTAGCATGTTTTGACAAATTTTTGTTTGTTTTCTTTTCTTGCTTCAAATGACATTTTTTTATCAAAAATCCAAAAACACATAAAAAGTAGAAAATCCAAAAAGTTTGATCGGCATTATTGTGTTTTGTCACACGCATGTTTTGCCTTGTACCTTCGTACAAATAGCTTTGTGCATTTACAAGCATAGCTTGTTCTTTATGCACTCATATCATTGTGGGAAAAATTTTGACATCTATGTGACTGTTGTAAATAGGTCTCCAACCTTGTCCTGAATGATTAGTCAATGGTTTTGTTGATCTTGAGACTTGCATAGACTTGTGCCTATATATCTTCCCACTCTTTTAATTTTTGCTTAAAGAGCTCAACCAATGTAAATCTCAAAATGAAAAGAGATAATGAGCCGCAAAGCTATCGCACATACTAGTATTCAACTAGGAAAAAGGGAAAGCGACTTATATGAAAATGTATGATGCCCAAAAAGCCAAAGGCTTGTTCATCAAATTGAAATATCAAAAATTTCAGGCATCGATCTCAAAATGAGATGTATTGTTCAAGAATGATCAATTGATATGAATTATAAGAAGCCAAATGAAAAGCTTCAAACTTATGTATTCAAATTTTGTGGGAGGTCATATATGCATACTTCTATAATTGAGATTGGTCACTTTTCCTCATGCTAATTGTGTATGTCTTAATTGAATTGATCATTGAAATTTTACATTAGACTAAGGACTATCTTATCTTTGACACCCACACACATCAGACATGCCTATGTTCAATGAATGACTTATTTATTTGTGTGATTGTACTTGATTAAATGTGTTGCACTTACTCAATCATATGTTGATCAAACATAAAAAGATTTTTGAGTGTTTTAATTGTTTTTGGAAAGTGTTTTTGTTTTGAAAAATTTCAAAATTTTCAAAAACTGTACAACTCTATTTTGGCGACTCACTCTTGTGAGTCAACCTAGTCATGAGCTTACTAAGAAGCTTTCGCGACTCTCTGGTGAGTCAAGCCCCTAGTCGCGAAAAAGACTTAGAAAAATTTCAAAAATCTGGGTTTTTATGATTTTTACGACTCAGTTTAGAGACTGGTTCGCGAGTGGAAACTCCAGTCGCGAGGTTTACTCAGAATGATTCACAACTCCTTTCACAACTTACTCACGAGTGGAGCATCCAGTCTCAAAAATTTGTCACACGGGATTTTGGCGACTTGATTTGGTGACTTGTGCATTAAGGGTTATTTTCAGGGCAGTTTTCAAAAACGTTTCATTTTTCCCTCGCTTATTATGACTCTTCATTGTCTTGTTCCTTCCTCTCCCTTCGAAACTCACCGTGTTCTCTTGAAAATCCTCCATAAGAAAAGGTATGGGTTTTGACAATTTCTCAAAGTATTTCATGTTTTTGCCCTTGATTTCTTGGATTGTGTGTTGTTTGTTGAGATTTGAAAATATGATGTCGAATATGGTTTGTGGATTTCTTTATTGAGTTTGATGAATGGTTTTTGTTAGTTTTTGGTAGTATGATGCCTACAATACATGTTTTCATGTTTGCTTCTCATTTTTTAGCAGTATATCCTGTTTGTGTTATGTTGTGCATATCATGCTCATGGTAAAATGTCTCATAGACATTTTCTTGTGTTTTTGAGGACTTCATGGAATACAATGTGCTTAGCCCTACCTGCACATGCATCACATATGCACACCACATGCATCTTTGTTGCATATACCTACACACGTGTCATATTTTTTACTATCAATAATGCTTGCTACATGTCATTTCCTAATTGGTTCATTTAAGATGTTTGAGTGATATTTCTTCCTATTTATCATTGTGTGCTTATTTCATGGACTAACTTGGATCTAATCAAGTTTGTGTTTGTGTCTTGTGGTTTTGCACTTGGTTCTCTGCTGTGTATCTATTCTTTTGCAGATGTCTCACCGTTCCTCTCATGGAAAAGAATCAGTGATTGATGTTCCATCATCCCATGTTTCAAAATGGACACGACATTCGTCCTATGACTTAAATAGTGAGAGATTCAAGACTCCTCTCGATTCTCAGACTTTCTCCAACATTTTTAAAGAAGCTCCTATTATGGTGGAACAAATTGTGAGATTTAATACCCTGGGATCAACTTTTATTCCTAGGATTTTTTAGGAAAAAGATTGGGTTGATCTATTCAAGAACTTCAAGGATCCAATTGATGAATTAGTTAAGGAGTTCTACTAAAATGCTAGATTCACTGGAGTCGAACTAAAGTGTTGGGTATGAGGAAAGGAATTCATCATTACTCCAGATTACATTACAAAGGTCCTTCAGATCACTTGACTGGCAAATGTAGACCTCACTCCATATGATACTAGACTTCCTCAAATGCTAGATATTCTTCAAATTCTTAGGCCAGATCATGAGATTTCATCCAAAGGCACATCCATTGGAACTACAAAGTTTGCACCTGAACTGAAGACTCTCACATTGATCATGTTCTCCAACCTTTATCCACTGTCTAACTTTAGATTCATCAATCTTGGAAGAGCACAATTCTTATGTGATCTCATTACCGGAGTTTCGATTGAGATTTACATTTTTCCGACAATAAGGAAAACAGCAACATGAACAGTAGCACAAACATGTCTTCCTTTTTGTAGTCTTCTCATGAAAATCATGGTACTTAAAGGTGTTCGTCCACCAAAAGATGGAAAAATACTGGTTCGTCTTCGCCCAATATCCATAGTGTCTCTTCAAGTGAGCAAAAGTCACTCTTCCAAAGTACGTAAGAGTGAATCTTTCCCTCATGTCACTTCTTCCGATCATGGCTCAACTACTCACACTACGCCTGCGCATACCGAGATTGCATCTCCTCACACTCCTAAGCTACAGACGACTAGCACTCAGCCTGTACAATCTAGCTCTTAAGCTGACAAGTTAAGTATTTTGATTGAGGATTTACACAGCATATTTTCGGATTTGAAAATATTCTCTACTCCCTAAAAACCATCTTCAAATGCGTCTCATAACCATTGAGACCTAGTTAGATGCTATACAATGTAAACTAGAGGACAACCTTTAGCTATTCGTGCCAAAAAGGGGAAGAACAACTCAATGTATAGCTTGGATGATAGCATATAGTAAGGGGGAGAGTAACACAAGAATGTGAAGTGTGCATATTGAAAGGGCGAGTTGTGTGAGCTCAAAAGGAGGAAGCTAATACATACACACACACACACACACACACATACTTTTGGATAGTCTAACCATTGATTGGCTAGTCTAGTTTACAGCTTATTTGTTTTTAGTTTTTATAACTCTTGGATGGTAACATTGTTTTTGCTCGGTACATTGGTTTAAATATTTCAGTACTTTATATTTGTACCTTTGCTTTGTAGTTCAGTACTTTTAGTTAATGTTATGCATTTTCTTTAGTACATCACTCTTATGCCCTTGTTGGATTTTATATCCTTGATGCAATTACTTTGATTTTTTGTATCGGTTGAATGTTGGACATACAAATGATACTTTGCATTGAGCTTATTAGCATGCATGTACGGATGTTCATTCCTTGTGTGAATGATCGTTGTAATCACTATTTATAGTGATTGTTCTTGTTTGGTCAAGCCATGCTTTATTGCTATACTCTTTACTACTTGATCCCATTGTGTTTACTCCATATGTATTTCAAGATTTTTGCTTACAATGATTGTCTTGTGGTGTTGTTTTCAGGAAAAACTTGTTCGTATGGTTTAAGAGCTTCACAGTTTCTAGAGTTAGGTGTGAGTGAGTTTTGGCAACTATTCCCAACTCTCATGTTAAGTCTAGAGTCTATTTTAGGGTTTTGTCACGGAATAACCAAAGGGTGAGATTGTAAGGTTAAATTTATTCAATCATGTGTTGGCTTTATTACGTGCCAAATTTGCTTGTAATTTAGCAATTAGATACCTTGTATTTATGTGGGATTTATGTAAGGGTAGTGTGTGAGAGAGTGTGAAGAAAACTCAAGATGTGTGCACTCAAGAAGAGCTTCGCGACTGAATCTCATAACTGGCTTGCGACTGGCAAGTCGCCAAAGGTGGCACACGTGTGAAGCATGCAGGGAAGCTGAAGGGTCACGATAGCTGGAGTACTACAGGACAAAACTTCCAATCTGGCCAGACAGTTAGCTCGCTACTCAAACTCGCGACTCGTTCCAATCGCGATGTTGAGTCGCTAGAATTCCTTGTTTGGTTGAAACTGACGTTTTACATTCCTCATACACATTACTATAAATACCCTTATACCCACGAAATGTAGAGAGCTTCCAGAGAGAATTTTGAGAGAGAAACCCTAGAGAAAAACAAGATTGACTCATCCACAATCTTCATCACTTGATTCTCCAAATTCCTCTACTCTCACCCTCTCCATTGATATATCCTTGAGAGGTACATTTGCCAAATCCTTATCTCACCATATCCATATCAGTGAGGAGGTGTTTTGTTGTTTGGGAAGCAATTCAGAGAGGACCAATTCATTTGGTTGATGCAATTGGCTTATTGCAGGATCCAATAAGCTAGAGAAGATAAGGTTCAGCATAACCCTGTTGGAGCAAGAAGCTTGGAGTGCTTAGGTGCACTAGGTAGATTAGGCTTGGAAGGTCTTCTGCTATTCATGTATCCCAACTTTATTCTCTAGTGGATTATTGACTGCTTGGAGGGTAGCGAAGAGGTTTTTCACTGAGTACTTTAGTTTCCTCTTCGATAACACATCGTCATGTTATCTTCGTATTTGCATCTCTCTTCCCTATTCTTTACCTTTTAATTACTATTGTGATTGTGATTAATTTCGTTGTGGAGTGTGTTACCAATTTGGATATAGTTTATATTTCATATTCCTGCTCATATACTATTTGATTATAAGCTTGTGTTGGTAATTTTGTATTTGGGGATCTAAACATTCATTGGTGTTTTATACGCTATTTGAACTTTCAGTACTCAATATTCATTTTTAGTTTTTTTTTTTTAAATGGATTTGAATACAAAAAATGAATACAACCTTCCAATGTTTTTCATTTTTTTATAAATATGAATACAATAACATATTTTTAATTTTGTGAAAACATAATGGGACCCACCACTATAACGTCACCACAAGTTTGACATTGGACTCCAAAGTAATGTCTATGGAATATGACTATGGAGTATGTTTATTTAGCATGACTGTTACACAACTGTTGAACTGTATTAGCTTTATCCATTAAACATTCACTTGATATAATACACTATTTTTTATATGTGAAGATTGAACTGATATCATTCAAAATATATATTGAGGAAGATATCATTCAAATATTGAAATTGAAGTATAATAAAGAAAGCCAGATTTAAACAGGCTTAAAAATAGCTACAACTTGCTTGAACAATGTTTTGCACAAAGGGTGGAGAGGTGTTCTATGGTGGGTTTAACATAGAGAGTAAAATATATGAGAGAGGTTCTGGTGGGTTTTAATGAGGAGTTGTTCCCATTGAGTGATGTGACAATGTGTAAGCTAGGAAAAGTTAAATTTAAAAAAAAAAAATAGAAAACAATAACCAAACCTGTTTGTTTTTAGACCCCTTAAAACACAACCAAATTAACCTAGTTAATTAGCTAAGTGATTACTTTGTCAAATTATCAAATCTAGGTTAACACACATATATCATGTTAGGGACATATTTTTATGTAATTGGCATATCCTTTGACAAAATGCAATTTATTTGTATTTGGGTAAATCTAAGTAGTTTCAAGATGATCATTACAAGTGGTTAAATTGAAAACATGAAGACTACTCAAGAACTGCTCAAGAAAAGTGCAAATCTGCAGGCCTCAATACCTCATCGATAGAAGCTCGATCTGTCGAGATTCATTAAAGCTCGACAGATGTCTCAATTGATCGAGCTTATGAGTTTTTAGATTATAGCCAGCAATGTTTTTATTCTAAAAGACTATTTGTTTATGGGTTTGTATAATCCTTATTGGACTAGGAAAACCAAAGGTTTGTGTAAACCTATTTGGAATAGGAGAGCCCATTAAGCTCCTATTTAAAGGAGGTGGAAAAAAGAAAAACCTAACCCTAGAGAGCTTCATAAGATTTTCTTTTTGAAACCCTAGCCTCCTCCTATAGAAGAAAGAGTTCTTGCTGCATTTCTTGTACACCTTTGGGTTCTGTAACCAAGCAAAGTCTCTTGCACCAACATTGAAGATCTTATTGTTGTTTCTATGTGAAGCTGTTGCAAATCAACTACTACAATCAAAGGGTTGATGTGGAGTTAGTCACGTACTGGGATTCATGCAAAGGAGTAAGTTGTGTACTGGGATCCGCGCAATTGGTTAGTCACATACTAGGGAGCCATGCATCGAAAGGGAAACTGTTACTACAGAACAAGTCCAATTGCGTATTGGGATAAGGGTTCAACTGTAGGTTGGTAAGGTATTTGGGATTCTGGTTCTTAGATTTCTTGTAACCGCTTGTTGTGATAATAGTGGAGTTTCGGGAGTGGTGACCTGAAAATCACCCGGTGGGGTTTTTGCTGTTAGGTTTTCCCCATTCGTAAACAAATCACCGTGTTATTTATTTTCCGCTGCATAATTATTTTATTAGTGATTTGTTTGTTCTACCACGTTTTTGCATGATAAATTGATTAATTAATAACTTGGCTAATTAATTAATTAATTTCTATCACAAAGGGTCATTCAGTTTGTGGCCTATCAAGTGGTATCAAAGCAAGCACACTCTGATTAGGATTAATCTTTGCTATGTGATCCATTGACCCCTGTTGTCATGGAAACTCTTGATTGTTTTGATTTGCATGATCTTATATTGAATGATGATGATGATATTCAAGATGCCTATTGCAAGCTTTATAATTTTTGTATGAAATCTCTTGAATATTCTGCAAAATTAAAAGCTAAATTTAAAAGGGTCAAGCTTGAAAAAGATGATTTGATTGCAAAATTGGATGAAGCCAAAAATTTGAATGAGAATTTTAAAGATCAAATTTCATCTCAAGTGGACAAAATTAAAAGTTTGGAAGAGCAACTAGTTGAATCTAAAATTGAAGTTGAAAAATTAACTAGTGCCAAACTTGTTGTTGCGCCTAACTCAAAAGAAAAGGATTTTTATATTCCTCCATTTAAAAGGAATAATGAAGAGTTGAAGGCTAATATTGCTAGGATAGACAAAGGTAAAAATTCTGATGTTAACGCTGAAATTTCTAAACCTATGTCTAAAACTCCTCCTAGGAAGAATGAAAATTCTGAATTTGTCCCCATTGTCATCATTATCATATTGTTGGTCATATTAGGCCAAATTGTCCTAATTTTTCAACCTCTAAGGTTAGACCTCCTTCTAGGAAGCATAGTAGTTCGAAAACTACTCATGTTTGTCACCATTGTGGTGCTTCCGATCACACTCATCCTAATTGTTTCAAGTTGTTTCCTCATAAGCGAGTGTCAAATAGGTCTCATCCTTTGTCTAAAGGCTCTGTACCTATTCTTGGTGAGTTGTTAAAATCTTTGAACTCTTTAACTCAATTTCGAGGGACATGTGCCTTTTCATCTTCACAGCCAAAGACTCGTGCTGTGTGGGTGATAAAGGATCCTAAGACTTAATTGTCTTTTCCGTTTGTCGTCTACTTTAATTCTTTCTATCTAAAGTAGGACTCTCTTTGCTTGATTTCTTATCTGCTTTTGGAATCATGCTTTTATGCATATGCACCCTTCTATCATGCCTTCATGCGTATGCATATTTCTTTCATACTTTCATGTTGTTTGTTTAACATGTTTTTGTTTGTTTGTTTTCAGTTTTGTTTATTTTGTTTTTGATATAATATATATATATATATATATATATATATTATTGAATAATCAGAAAAATACAAAAACAGTGTGTTTTTGTATACATTGGTACTTGTGTACCTTGGATGGCCATTGAAACAAAGTCTTCTAAACTTTGTATCATTTGTAGCTTAGATGAGCATCTCTAGGCACAACTAAGCAAGTGAGCTTTGTGGCTCATGTTTGTGATGAGTAAGATTAAGTTGTTTTTTGTACTTAACACTCGTATCACTCTTTTTGACGGGAAGGACTAAAAAAATCCTGAGAGAAAGGCATTAATAACCATCTCACCACTTTTGCCTACCAATTATAATATAACACATGTATGCTTCGGCATAGCAAAAGTGCAGTGTTAATGACATTTGTGTGCTTAGGCATAGCAAAATTGGAATGTCAAATATAATTGGGTATTTCTTTTCTCTCTCGAATATACCCATGCATGATATGCTTAAAAGAAAAATATGTATAAGAAAAAACAAAAGCAAAAAGATCAAAAATGCTTTAAAAAATGATTGCAAGTGTGTATTCTAGGAGATGTGGAAGTTATAGGATGTATCTCAAAGGTGATAGTCCCCATCAAGCAGTTATGATTGTGTGTGAGTTAAAGTGATTTTCTCATATCTCAAATCGTCATAACTTGTATACACATATGCAATCTTGCAATGTTTTTCACACGCGACACGCAATATTCTTTGCTATTCTTGATACATGTGCAGGTAGAATGTGATTTGGCCATCACAAGGTTTTACACGTGTTAATGTATGCTCACTAAACTGTTTTGACTTGTTTTTGAAATATAAAATTAGTTAGATTTGTTTAGTGTGTGTGTGTTTTTGAGGATCCATGTGCTTAAAATTTTTAATTGAGAGATGATTTTGAGAGCTTAATATATTGATTGGATCATTGGTTGAGTTGCATGTTGGATTGTACTCTTGTCTGTGTTTTTCATATCTCGAAAAACTACTTTTAAAAGCTATCTCAACATCTCCTTGACACCTCTTCAGCTTTTTCTTATCTCAATCTCGACAGCTTCTCGACACCTAGTGGATCAATCGAGAAAGCTCTTGTCTCCTCGATAGCTTCTCGACATTCAATGTACTCTTGTGGTTTGGTCATGAATTGCCAAAGGGGGAGATTGTTAGGGACATATTTTTATGTAATTGGCATATCCTTTGACAAAATACACTTTATTTGTATTTGGGTAAATCTAAGTAGGTTCAAGATGACCATTACAAGTGGTTAAATTGAAGACATGAAGACTACTCAAGAACTGCTCAAGAAAAGTGCAAATCTGTAGGCCTCAATACCTCTTCGACAGAAGCTCGATCTGTTGAGATTCATTAAAGCTCGATAGATGTCTCGATCAATCGAGCTTACAGGTTTTCAGATTATAGCCAGCAATGTTTTTATTCTAAAAGGCTATTTGTTTATAGGTTTGTATAATCCTTATTGGATTAGGAAAACCTAAGATTTGTGTAAACCTATTTGAAATAGGAGAGCCCATTAAGCTCCTATTTAAAGGAAGTGGGAAAAAGAAAAACCTAACCCTAGAGAGCTTCATAAGGTTTTCTTTTTGAAACCCTAGCCTTCTTCTACAGAAGAAAGAGTTATTGCTGCATTTCTTGTACGCCTTTGGGTTCTGTAACCAAGCAAAGTCTCTTGCCCTAACATTGAAGATCTTATTGGTGTTTCTATATGAAACTACTACAAATCAACTACAACAATCAAAGGGTTACTATGGAGTTAGTCACATACTGGGATTCGTGCAAAGGAGTAAGTCGTGTACTAGGATTCGCGCAATTGGTTAGTCACATACTTGGGAGCCGTGCATCGAAAGGGGAACTGTCACTACAGAACAAGTCCAATTGGGTATTGGGGTAAGGGTTCAACTGCAGGTTGGTAAGGTACTTGGGATTCCTTTACTTGTAACTGCTTGTTGTGATAATAGTGGAGTTTCGGGAGTGGTGACCTGAAAATCACCTGGTGGGGTTTTTGCCGTTAGGTTTTCCCCATTCATAAATAAATCACCGTGTTATTTATTTTCCATTGCATAATTAGTTTATTAGTGATTTTTTTGGGATACCACATTTTTGCATGATAAATTGATTAATTAATAACTTGGCTAATTAATTAATTAATATCTATCACAAGGGGTCATTCAGTTTGTGGCCTATCATATCATATTATTATAAAGTGTGGAAAATAAAGAACACAACAATATGATAATCCAGGAAAACCAAACCGGTAAAAAACCTGAGGAGGATTTAACCTAGCAATCCTCAATGATAGTTTTTAGACCCCTTAAACAATTGATTTAACCTAGGTAATTAGCCAAGTTGTTAATTAGTCCAATTAAACAAGTCTAGGTTATCACAATATAAAAGATCAAATCATGTAAAGCAGCAGAAAATAAATAACACAAGATATGATCATCCAAGAAACCAAACCGGTAAAAACCTGGGGAGGATTTAACCTAACTATCATCAAGGTAAACTTGAATCCACTATCTTGAAAGAATCGAAGTTCATACAATAAGACTTACAAGCCCCCACGCTCGACTTCTTATTGCTACCCACCAGTAGAACTTACTGACACGACCACATGCAAGCTCCGAATCCATAGACTCCTTCTTTCTTGGATTCACCACCAGATACAAGCACACCAGCTTGTGTTTTCTTTAAGCTTCAATGGCAGCAACTGAGTTGATCATCAAGGCGTAGATAAATCTTCTCTTTGAAAACCCTAAGTTTGTGTAAAGGAATGCTCCTCTAGATCTCACAAGAGATTTATGCAAACCGCAATTATGAGCAACACTAAAACGTGGCTAGGGTTTGCCTTTTGTACTTAGGACAAAATAAGAAACCCTAAAAACATTTTAAAACACTTAGGGCTGAGTTGGACAAATCTACAGAAAATCATTCTGCTCGAGCTTCGATCGATCGAGCTTATCTTTCGATCGATCGAGCCAGGCTGAAAGGCACAATGCTTCCTGCTTTAACTCGATTCCAACTTTACATAAAATCATAACTTTGAGCTAGACTAAAACACTTCTAAACACATTGTTTTGATCATGGTTTGCCAACAATACAAATTAGAGTTCTAAATACATAAAATCCTAAGACTTTAGAACCTAACACTCAAGGTAAAACGAATCTAATATGAAAGAATTGAAGTTTACACAATAGCGACTTAGACCACTAACATCCTATTACTACCTCGAGTAGGAAACTTACTACCACAACCACATGACAGCTCCGAGTCCACAAACTACTTCTTTCTTGAATTCTCAGCAAGCATAAGCATACCCGCTTGTGTATCTTTAAGGTCTTGAATGCAACAACTGAATTGATCACCAAGTTCTTGACATAATCATGAATCTTGGAAACCCTAAGTATGTGTGAAGGCAACCACCTCTTGATCTCACAAAAGATTCACACACACAGCATAAGGAGCAACCTAAAACGTGCTTGTGTATCTTTAAGCTCTTGAATGTAGCAATTGAATTGATCACCAAGTTCTTGACATAATCATAAATCTTGGAAACCCTAAGTATGTGTGAAAGCAACCACCTCTTGATCTCACAAAAGATTCACACACACAGAATAAGGAGCAACCTAAAACGTGGCTAGGGTTTTCCTTTTTATACTTGAGGGAAAACATAAAACCCTACATGTCAAAAGGCCTTGGGCTAAGTTGGAAATTTTGCAGAAAAAACAATCTACACGACTTTCAATCAATCAAGTCTAATTCTCGATCGATCGAGCCAGGCAGATTTATACAGTAAATCCTGTAGTAACTCAATTCCAATTTTACAGACAAACATATACTTTGAGCAAGTCTAAACAAGACTAAAACGTTTTGATCATGGTTTGCCAACATTACACAATAGAGTTCTAATACATTAGTTCCTAATTCCTTAGAACCTAACAAACTCCCCCTTTAACAATCCGTGACAAAACACAAACTAAACAAAGTGCTCAAAGTTTCATAAAAAATAGCCCATTACAAAAATATTGCCCAACACAAAAAATCCAACCTAACTACTATCTATCAGTTGCAAGTGTAGATAGCAGCACGACTAAATCAACCTGTATATTTCCTGAAACACTCAACAAACGCATAAATGCATGTGTGGAAAATACAAGCAAAACAAAAATAACTTCTTGATTTCACATAACACAAAATAAAGACATATATCATGAATAACTCATAAATATAAATCAACAAGCAATATGAAACAAGAAACATATACAATCAATGTATCTCCCCCTATCATGGACAACCCAATCAAAAACAAATAATATATCATGAGCCAAAAAAATGTAAATACAAAATGAAGCA